>BQKN01066968.1:410821-436743 GCA_022839385.1 Asparagus kiusianus | reverse complement strand
TTCTATCATATAGGATATATCTCACTGTGTATATTGCATATTCTTGCTCATAATTAGTTGTACATCTATCTTGCAAGAATATATTTGTTAAGTAATTTTAATTGGCATTTAATCGGATTAGATTAGCATAAGCCCCTAATCACCCCCCCTCTAGGGTTTAACAAGTTTTTCTGAGCAATTATTTGAGGGTTTATTTGGAGAGATTAACAGATTTGTTGGTGAGATTAGTTTGTTCCTTCGAGTGATTTGTAATCTCAGTTTGTACTCTTTTTCTCTATTAGTAAAAACTCAATCCCCTTCTTCCCCCGTGGACGTACGCAATTTGCCGAACCACGTAAAACTATTGTGTTTGGATCTATGCCGTTGTTTTGATTTGTTTTGCCTTTATCTCGACGTTTGTTTGATTTGGTTCTTGAAGCACACCCATTTGATTATCTCGCTTCCGCGTCGCGCACAACACTGTGAACATATCTTCCAAAAGATCCTCTGGAAAAATTAAAGACATATTCTGTATCTTGTTGTAATTGTAACTTTTGACAATGTCTAGCTGAGGACTTTATTATTGTTCGCTCTTCTTATCGTTCTCATATATAGGATATTCCCGAATAATTAGTATTTCAAATAAGGTGGCATTTGTAGTGCAGACCCTTTTGAAGGAAAAATTCTTAGGTGCTCCATGAGCACTACACCACATCAATAAGAGATAGAAGAGTGTGTAGCACAAGAAAAATTATTTAATTTTATTATCTTCTCATTCGTAAATAGTCTATGCTGTGTGGTATTCTCCTATTGGAGCACCTAAAAATTAGGAATATATAACGAAATTTTCGAAGACTAAACATGTGAACTTAATTGAATGGAGACGTTGAGATTTATGATATGCTATAAGATACGTTAAGATACACATCTCAAAGAAGATCTTGATTTGTACCACGAATCTCAAAGCAAAATCAAAAGATAAAAAAATTGGTGGACAAGAGTTTTATCCGCTACTTAGCTATTAATAGCACCATTCTTACAATAGTTTCTACAATTAAGAAACTTAGACATGTGTCATGTGCACTGTTAGCCTGGAATAGAAGAGATCAACTAAAAGAATTAATTAACGTATTTTCATCCCAACCTTAATTAGTGCATAAGCTAGCGATGACGAATAAATAATTCATTTTATACACAATAAACCTTAAAAGCCAAGCAGTGATCTTTCTCTTTACGCGTGTATAAGTTGCTCACGAAAACCTCGTTTTGTTTCAATAAATAATTAATAATTTTAGGTGTCAAATTAAATTGAACATAATGTCCTTCTTATTAGATCGATCAACAAAGTTCCTCCAAAGATGGTACGCGACAAAGTTTTGGTGTTACAATTGAATTGTCAAAACATTGCTAACGTGAGCACATGAAAACCGGAACCCGAACCAGTGGTAAATCTACATAGAGTATAAGAAGCGCAAGGGGGTGGACTTTAGGCTTCTTTAATTGGTTAAGGGGCTATTTGGTTCAAAAACTCCATTAGCAGAAAACCTAATTTCGAAAAAAAAATCATTTTTTTGTATTTCGGCACGTCTTAGAAATGGGGTTTTATTGTTTGGTTGGGGTAAGAACAACCTCAATTCCTAGGAAACCATAATTTCAATTATTTTGTTCATTGTCTAAAAAATAGGAAAACGTACACATATGAAATGTCATATCTTAGCCAAAAAAAAACCTTAAAATATTTTATTTTTATCAATTGCCACACCATTTCCTCTAAAAAAGTTATAAAATGGATTCTTCTAAAAAAGCGATGTAGGATGATGTTTTGGGAACTCATTTCTCATAAAACTAGAAACAAACAATGAAAGTGGCCCATAAGATCAAAAAACTGACATTTTTTCCTAAAAAATATTTTTGGAGTGTTTTCCCTTTTGTTCCGAACCAAACAGCCCCTAAGAAAAATCCGTGAGAATTGATTGAGATTATTTCTTTCACATGCAATAAAGGCTTTATTTCTTTCAACAAACGAAGAGGTTGTAAACAGAACCTCTGCATATATTCCGTTAAATAGGATAAAAAGACTACCTAATATGCGACCCCACTTTACTTGGGATAAATAAATATGCAGAAGACAAATCTTACAAGCAAACTCTGCAGTTCATTTGTCGTTGTGCAACATCTAGATTACAAAGAAAAAAGGAAAGGGAAAAAAAAAAGGAAAAAAAAAAGGGAAAACTAGCTGCACGTTGATTTCCTTACAAACAATATAGAAATAAGTACTCAACTTACGTACTCTTTGTGCTCGGGTCATCGCACCCATCCTTTCTTCTCCAATTTGAGATATCTGGTTTTTTTCAGCAACTTGCTAGTTTTCTATTAAAAAAGTCTTGATTGATATTTATTTATTTATTGAGAAAATATATCCATGAATGTTGAGTTGTTTTCTATCTATATAGACAAGGACCGGTCATCGCCCACTTTTGAGTTAACCTAATTTTATTTTCATCTGGGAAAATGTTAGAGACATACCATTAAACCACACTTCCAACCACACTCCTTTCTTGTTATAGTGCATTGGGGCCCACATGAGGGTTTTTTAAATTCTCATGTGGGCCCTATTGCATTGTAGCGAGAGAGGAGTGTGTTGGGGTGTGGTTTAGGGTGTGACTGTAGCGCCTCTTTTTCATCTAAGGTGATCAAAATAGAACCACTTTAATGGCCCTTTTTTAACCTAGAAAAAAAAGAACCAATTAAAATCCTTTTTTTCCTCCAAACTGAGTTATTCTCATAATTGAATCAAGTTTGAACCTAGTTGCCAAACGTACTCTAGAGGATATAGAGTGAATACACACATGACTACATAAATAGATCAGTTTGTAAGATACTCATCTTCTCATGATTAATTTAACCCTTGTTTCTATGGCAATTCGTCAAAACTACCAAGCACACCCCTAGTATTGTTGATCAACTCTAGGACATAGTTAAAGTGAATGTAGCCTTTTTTTTTTAATGCCCCTTTTTCCATGTTAAGAAAACTGAAAAAGACGAGGGATTCTGCTGCTTTGATTCACAACCCAAACTAGGTCAACCCAAACGCAACCCAGCCGAGGCCTAATGTCATAGCCCAAATTCAACCCAGCCCTTAACATAGGTTTGAAAACAAATTGAAGTTAAACTTTGGGTTTATAAACACAAATTTCAAATTAGAAATGGGCGGGTTAGAAAATAATGGGGTTAATGTTGGCTATGTTGTTCATGAAAAGACAATTTTGCCTTTATGAATAGTCCAACATGGAATAGTGATGGGAATAGTAAAGGGTTTATATTGGAACACCCCTTATTGCGTTTTGAATAGTATTTTGGGTTTTGTGAGCTTTGTATAACACACGCGCGTGCACAATGCACACGCACACATCTTTTTGGATCTCAAAACTTTAATTTTACCGTTTTGTAATTCCTTTTGACTCGTTCGTAACGGATGTGGAGATGGCGCGGGAGTTACGCGATTAAGGAGAATGTGCGCGTAGATCCAGCAGCGGCTATGAGTTTGTGGACCCTATAAATTCAGATGAGATGCAGTTCGGAAAAGCACAGCGGAAGTATTAATTTTTCTTTTCTCCTCTCTGAAAAACCGAGCTCTATTCCTCTCTAAAATCGTTGGTTATATTTATTTTATTTTCGGGCAACCATCTTCATATGAGCTTAAGCTCTGCTGCTCTCGCCCGAGTACAGGGGCCGGCCGAACCGGAGATTTTTACCGCTAAGGGAGAGAGGATCGACTGCGCCAGGGCGATAGACGGGTCCTCAATATTCTAGGGCAGTGAAATCACGATTGCTCCCATTCAGGCCTGATTTTCTGACCTTTTATTTTCGGATTATATACTAATATTCTCTTTTTTTACAGCAGTTAAGACTTTGGATTTATAGGTTTTTACAGTTGCTATGAAATGTGCAACTATACGTCTTTACAGTTGCTATGAATAGTGCAACTCTCTTTAACCTTAGCTCATAGTTTAGCATTGTATAATAGTTTTTGATTGAATGCGATGCAAATGAAACCGCTTGTGATTAACCCTTTTAACATCAACATATTTGTTTCTCCTACATTCAGGTTTTTTAGATTACTCATTCGGTGAAAGCTAAGTGCATTACCAATATATATGCATGCAGTTTTTTAAAATTATTAGACGTTAAAGAAATATAATTTTATAAATTATTTACCAAGTTTATTGTCCTTTTGCTCAAAATAAAACTAAGTTATTCCCTTCTATAAATTAATATTTCTCTTAAAAGTTGCCCGCTTCTCAAAAAAATATGTTGTTCTGTCTTTTGACAATATCTTGATAAGCACTTTACAATCGCATTTCTCATCCTTCGCGGAAACAGGGTCTATATATGTATATATATATATATATATATATATATATATATATGATATGTTTTGAATAGGTAATAGAAATAGAATTAGCTAGCGTAAATGTGATCCACATTCAAAACCGCACATGTTAGGTACAACTGATGAATTGTGTAGTTGGGTCAACTCACATATCCCTCCCATCATTTAGATTTAATTATTCTTCCAAAACTTTTAATTAAGATTGGCATGCCTCATGCAGACCCTTTCATCAAGGAATAATCAAGTTCGCTGAAATTCTTAATTGCAAACTTTTGTAAACTCATCCCTACAATTATAGGCATGTGGCCTATGCGTTATCAGCCATCTCACAATAATGAACATGAAGATTTATACGCATATACTAATGCTCAACCAAGAGAAGCAACACACACACACACACATATATATATATATATATATATATATATATATATATATATATATATATATATATATATATATATATATATTCAATCTCATCAATCTCAATGACCAACCAATTAATCGCAAATTTACTTTGCGATTATATTGATGCCGAGTAAACATTACAAAGTCAACTAGCTAGTAACTTTTGGCTTCTCTCATACTCAGATGAACCCGATCCTAATCGATCTTTTTCATGGGTCGAGCCTCAAACCCCCCTCCCTCTCTCTCCAAAAGCGAGAAAGGCATGTGAGTCCCCAGAATCTTATCCCACGTCACGAAGAAAGGCTGAGAAAAATTATACTTGTTCCCGTACAGCTGATGATGAATGTCATGGTACGCGCAGTTGTTCGCGAACAAGAGGTGAAATATATTTCCAGGGAGCCAGAGCCCGCAATGATCATCGACGGTCTTGATGGTGCCGAAGGAGAAGAAGAAGATTGATGTTCGAGGAGTCATGCCGGAGATCAGAAAGGAGAGCACGCCCCCGAGTGTGTCTACTAGAAGCCCTTCAATTGGGTGGTTGTAGAGAGCACCGTAGGCGAAGGGGACAACCAAGCTGTGGTGCTTGGAGTGGATGTGTCTGTACAGGAACCTGTTTACGTGCATGTATCGGTGCAGGAAGTACTGCCACGTGTCCACCACAAACATCGCGATCACGAATTGGATCGCGATCTTGAAGAACGAAGGTTGAGGGGGGGCGGTCCCTGAATCATGGCCGATTAACTGCGAAAACGGGAAGGGTAAAAGATCAGAGATGTGTGTGATGCGCGATGCGTATTATGTTTTTGATGTGTGATCAATGTTTACCGTGAACAAGAGGAGGGAGACGGCGATCTGAAAGGCCTGTTGTACGAGAACTCCTTTGATGACCATTCCTTTGGTCGCGACGTTCTTGATTTCTTCTTCGCCTTTCGGATGGAGCCTGTAATTGTGGAGGTCGCCGAGGAGGTCATAGAATCCTGAGTATATCCAGTAGACTGCAACGGGTACAAAGGTGCCCAACAGTTCATCCGAAACCCCGAAGGCCATTACTAATTAATGATATGCTGGTTTTTGCCTACTCTCTCTCTCTCTTATTGAGCTTAATTCTGTCCGCAAAAAGAGACAAAAATTAGTAATAATCGTGTTGAGCACCAAAGATGCCTCTCCCTCTCTCAATTAGGAGGGACTTTAATTTGTCAAGAGACGTATCACCAAATTAAGGAAATAGACAGTTTTTGACACAGTTGTGCACCTGAGCATGGTATCGCACAAAGTGAAACGACATAAAATTTCTTTAACAAAACACGAGAACATGAAAAACTTCAGCTACGTACTTTGAGAAACAAATAAAGAATAAACCCGACAAATGGGGGGAGAGAGAGAGAGAGAGTGAAATGAAACCTTGAGGTCGTGAATAAATTGGAGGATTTGAGCTTATTTTTTGTTTCCGGTGAAGTTTGAGATAAGGCTCTCCCCCTCCGCTTGTGTTGTAAATATAGTTGGGACTCGAGAGGGGGGAGGTTTAGTTGGAGTCCAGGAAGAGGGCGATGAATATTGACCTCGTCAGGAGATGGCTTCAGAATAATCAAAGAGGGCGTACTCAGTTTCTTGGTCTTTATTCCCTTAATTCAATTTTTGATTGGGTAAAAGTAAATTAAAAAAAATGTGATGTCATGCGTTTAATTAATGGAAGAAATTCCTAGACATGGACTATATGATGGTGACTAAGTGTCTTATATGTGCTTGTGATACATGGTTTCTCTTTTCACAAATAAAATATTGTTCAAAATCACAGAATTTCGTTTTGTTGACACATTGCTTTATATATATATATATATATATATATGACAAATAAAATATTATTCAAAATCACAGAATTTTCTCGGTGTTGATCATGAATGACTCATAGGTTTGTCCTATGTTGGATGCAGTGGTGTCTGAAGCAATCGTAGAATTTGCATCTGATGTTTCATCATCTGAGGAATACCCTCTGAACTCTCCTATAATCTCTAGGCCTGATAGCCCCGGTTTGCAGCCGAGTCATCCGCTGAGATATCCCTGGGAAAGGTTCGGGGCTGAAACGTCGTGTGGACTTTCCCTTGTCAGCTATATTGATTGTGACTTCCGAGAATTCATTATCTTGAGCAGACAGCTTTCTTTTGCGGAAAAGCCTTAGCTTGGGTCTCGACGTTTCGGTGGAGAGTCTTTCAAACACTAAGACCCTTTATAGAGCGGTCTTGGGACAGCTACACTCTGATAATACTACCCTGATAAGCTTGGTACACGGACAGTGAGAATCCATTTCACGGGTATTTCTCTTTCGAGATTTGTTCATACCCCCATGTAGGCAATAAAAATTACCTTTAATCCTTATCAGAGAAGTTCAGAACAAAACAGCTAAAACACCGCCCGAAATAGCAAAAAAAGGGGGAAACGCAGATATCTCCCAAACCGTAAGGAATTTGGCAAAACGGAGAAAGCGAACCAAAGCCTTTGGCTAGGTTCGGATGGCCCCGTCTCGTCGAGATAGGCGATTTTCATATATAATTCGTCCAATTCCGACTTACGGTTTGAAAGTTACGGCTTATTCTTCGATCCATGCTCTAGAGCTCGCCTAACGGCTTGAAGCTCGCCTGCAGACCCAAATCCGCCTGCAGACCCAAGTCTGCCTGCTCACCTGCAGTTCCAAATCCGCCTGTAGTTCCAAATCCGCCTGCAGACCCAAGTCTGTCTGCTCGCCTGCAGTCCCAAATCCGCCTGCAGACCCAAGTCTGCCTACTCGCCTGCAGTCTCAAATCCGCCTGCAAACCCAAGTCTGCCTGCTCGCCTGCAGACCCAAGTTTGCCTGCTCGCCTGCAGTCCCAAATCTGCCTGCTCGCCAGCTCACTGTCAACTGCCCACTTGGAGTATGGGAACAGTTACATCGGTGGTCAAATCCCACAAATCAAGGGAGAAAGCCTGGCGCTCCTCACCTAGCAAGCAAGAATAAGGCGGCTGACAGGATCCCCTAAGTTGTCACACCCCACAGCTAGGATGGCTGACAGGACCCCCCTAAGTGGTCACATTCCACAGCTAGAGCGGCTGGCTCCCTCACCTCCATCAGTGGTCAAATCCCACAAATCAAGAGATGGCTCATGCCATCCCTTGCCTATTAAAACCCATCTTCAGCCAGCATGAAGGGGGGATTGGCTGTTGCATATTCTGCTGGCTAATCTCCCAAAGGTTGAACCTGGACCTTTGCCAAAGGCTCCCTCATTCGAAAAGACTCGTCGGAACCCTCCGACTTGAGGCTCTCGGGTAGACTCGAACCCACTTACACCGGACCTTCTACTGAGAACCGAAGCTCCGGCAGCAACTTCGATCAGATCGTCCAAGGGAAGCAGACTCGGCACGAGCACCGAGCGAGGCGTTCTATCGTCACCGAAGAACCTACGTTAAACAAGGAGGGCCTTCCCTCCGCTTCTGTTATAAACATTTGATTATTAGTTTGTAATAAGCCTTCTTATCAATACAAACAAAATCCCCTATTTTCGGTAGATCAAAATTTACACCTACAGAAGATGGCGATCAAAGTGGGAGAATCCGTTCATTCAGATGAATTGGTTATGGCGCAGTTTGATGAAGTTGCTGCAGGGACTACTGTTGAGTCCCTTGTAATCAGGTTCGAGGGGTATTTACAATCATCCTCCGCTAGCGGCAATGCAACTCGCAAGTGCGGCAGAGCCGTGTGTGTTGCCCAGCCCCAAGGGGCCGAGGCAACCAAGCCCGAGGAATCTACCCAAGCCGAGGTAGGGGGTTCTTTTCCCCCCGAACCAGTTGAGGCCGAGCCGAGATTCGAGAATGCAGGTCTAGGGGCTGCTGAATGGGTCGATAAACGATCCTCGCAGACCACTGTGCAAGAGGAATCAACCATTCGTGTCGACGCCGACTACGCCTCCGCCGTCGGCATGAATACTTCTCGTTCAAAAAGATCCAAACAGCGGCGACGAAAAGCTCTCGCTCGTCTCAAGGCCCAATCCCTCATCCCCCACGACAGCCTGAACTATTATTCAGGTTTGAGAGGAATCAACCTTTTGAGCCAGGTTCCCATTTTTTACGAACCGCTCAAATCGGGCGAGCCTAGCAGTTTAGGCGAGCCTATCTTTTCGAGCCAGGTTCCCAGTTTCGGCGAACCGCTCAAATCAGGCAAGCCTAACGGTTTAGGCGAGCCCCACTTCTTGAGCCAGGTTTCTATTTTTGGCGAACCGCTCAAATCAGGCAAGCCTAACGGTTTAGACGAGCCCCACTTCTTGAGCCAGGTTTCCATTTTTGACGAACCGCTCAAATCGGGCGAGCCTAGCAGCAGTTTAGGCGAACCTCACTCTGTGAGCAAGGTGCTCAATTTTGGCGAACCAATAGCACCTGGCGAACTCTACGGTTCAAGAGGGCTTCGTCAAACAAGCGGACTTCACCAAGCTCGCCTGACGGCCCAAGCTCGCCAGAAATGCGAAGCAACAGCTCGTCAGACAGGCGCAGACACACTATACCAATCTCGCTTGATAGGCGAACCTCGCCAGCCTGAACCTCGCCAACACGCTCACGCCCAAATGGGGGTGGCCACCCCGTTTGCCTACACGGGTCTGACGTCCGTCTCTGACGACGACGACGACGATTGCTCAGCAGTGACAATATCGCAGACTTCTAGCTCAGTTCAGGTCGAGCACGCAAATGTGCACATGACCGACGTCCCTGATGAACTATCCAGGAGACTCGATGAGCAACAAGCAACCATCGACTCCCTGAAGGAGATGTTGGAGCAGCTCCTTAGCGAGAAGAAGAGGAAGAGAGAGAGGACTTCGCGGGCTTCACACGAATCCTCGAAGCACAAAGAGCGGGTGCCTACTCCTTCTCACTCCTCATCCGAATCATCTAGAGGAGCGTCATCTTCGGGCCATAACCCAAGAGACAAGAGGTTTGACGATCTCCAAAGTCAAGTCGACGCCTTGAAGCTCCAGAAGCATGAGAACAAGCTGGGGGTTGTCGGACCTATCCAATTGAATGGGATGCGGTCTCCTACCCGGCAAAGTTTGAGCCGCTGGACCTCCTGCAGTTCAATGACAGGGGTTCTCCTACCCAGCACATCTATTATTTCCAGGCACAAACTGGACACATAGTGGGAAACGATCGCATCATGACTCGACTGTTCATTGGTACCCTCAAGGGGGTCGCTTTTGAATGGTTTCGCAGATTGGAGCCTGGGTCCATCACCTGCTGGAAGGACATGGAAAGGCTCTTCGTGGCCAGATTCTTCGACGATGACGAAGAAGTATCTGTGACTACCCTGCTAGCTGCAAAGCAGGGAAAGACAGAGTCTGTAAGCAACTTTGTCAAGAGGTTCAGGAATCGATCGCTGCATACACGTGATCACGTTTCCGAAGCCACCCTCATCTAGATGTGTCGGAACAACCTCTCCGTCAACATTCTGTCCAACATGGGCGTTGTTGAAGCTCGCTCATGGAAAGACTTACTCCGCCAAGGAGAACAAGTCGAGAGCATGCTCAAGCATATGGGTGACGAAGAGCCGCATGAATTTCGAGGAGATGATGACCAAGATGCCTTGGTAGTGGAGACTGTTTCCTCATATCCTGTGAATTCTCCCGTCGATCCTTTTCAATAGGACGGCGGGCCCACAAAATCGCTCCAATCGCGACAACCTCGTCATGTTAACACTACACCTCTGACAATTTCCTGTCGTTCCTCTTCAATAGGATGGCGGGCCCACAAAGCTATCACGTTAACAATCACCTCTGATAGTCCTCCTATACTCCAACTGGTGCACGAGTTTAAACTGTTCCCTTACACTCCGACAAGTACACGAGTATAAACTGCTTCTCTGATCCTCCAACTGGTATAAGAGGCTAAACTATTCCCTACACTTCCACTTCTTGAGCCAGGTTCCTAGTACAGGCGAACCGCTCAAATCAGGCGAGTCTAACTGTTTAGGCGAGCTCCACTTCTCGAGCCAGGTTCTCAGTACGGGCGAACCGCTCAAATTAGCCAGCCTAACAGTTTAGGCGAGCGTCGCTTCTTGAGCCAGGTTCCCAGTACAGGCGAACCGCTCAAATCAAGCGAGCTTAACAGTTCAGGCGAGATCCACTTCTCGAGCTAAGCTACCTGTTTTGGTGAACTTCTCTAAACAGTCGGGATTAGCATCTCAGGTGGGCTACATCACCTCTCACTTGGTCAAACCTTCAGATAGTTAGGACCAAAACCACAATCCCCCGCCAATCCTCTTCAATAGGATGGCGGGACCCCTAAATCTGTCATGTTAATAGTCACCTCTGACAAATCAACTTACCAGTCCTCTTCAATAGGATGGTAAGTCCACAGAGTTGCTCGAATCGCAACAAACTCACACGGTCATGTTAACCTACACCTCTGACAAAAATCAACTTACCAATCCTCTTCAAAAGGATGGTAGGTCCTCAAAGTCGCTCAGATCGCGACAATTCCTATCACGTTAACGATTACCTATGATAGCCGACACTGTCATTCCCGCAAATGGCATTGTCCGATTAGTCGTCACACTCATACGTCCCTGAACGACCTGATCCTTTCCGAGTGTTCTAATATCCTTAGAATAATCGATGGGTAGTAGCCTACCGTGTGATGGCTCCTATAACAATCAATCGTCACACTCATACGTCCCTGGACGATTTGGTTCCCCCAGCATCGTCTTTCCCGCAAAAGGCGTTGTTGTTTAATAGTGGCCTACTATGCGATGGCCGCTATTTCAGGGTTCGTCTTTGCCCTAAGAAAAGACAGATCAGGGTTCGTCTTTGCCCTAAGAAAAGACAGATCAGGGTTCATCTTTGCCCCCTAGACTCCAACAGGTATACGAGTATAAACTGTTCCCTACTTTGACGAAAAGTTCATGGAGAAAACTCCTAAGGATAGCCCGCCACCCTCCGACTGGTATACGAGGTTAAACTGCTCCCTACGCTCTTAATCCAAACGCCTCGAAAGGCTAAGGATAGAGGAGAAATCTTAGCATTGAGCCAAAGAGAAACTCCTCGATAACTTATCATGCTAAGGGCAAGAGCATGGCTAGTCCAACTCAAACGGCAGTTGGTAAAGACAAATCAAGTCCGTTGATAGCTGAGGGTTTGCTCAAAATCCTAGAAGGCGATCGTCAGCTGTGAGTGAAGAGGTCAACTTCACCAAGCTCGTTGGAGGGCTCCTCACTAGCAGGGATCACTTTACGGGTCTTCATATCCAAAGTATTCCAGACCCCATGCGGCCTGATTCAGGTCTGAAAACTTTGAAGGGGGTTTTGTAGATAATAAAAATTGCCTTTAATCCTTATCAGAGAAGTTCAGAACAAAACCGCTAAAACACCGCCCGAAATAGCAAAAAAAGGGGGGAAACGCAGATATCTCCCAAACCGTAAGGAATTTGGCAAAACGGAGGAAGCAAACCAAAGCCTTTTAAACGGAGGAATTTGGCTTGGTTCGGATGGCCCCGTCTCATCGAGATAGGCGATTTTAATATATAATTCGTCCAATTCCGACTTACGGTTTGAAAGTTACGGCCTATTCTTCGATCCATGCTCTAGAGCTCGCCTGCAGACCCAAATCCGCCTGCAGACCCAAGTCTGCCTGCTCGCCTGCAGTTCCAAATCTGCCTGCAGACCCAAGTCTATCTGCTCGCCTGCAGTCCCAAATCCGCCTGCAGACCCAAGTCTTCCTGCTCGCCTGCAGTCCCAAATCTGCCTGCTCGCCAGCTCACTGTCAACTGCCCACTTGGAGTATGGGAACAGTTACATCGGTGGTCAAATCCCACAAATCAAGGGAGAAAGCCTGGCGCTCCTCACCTAGCAAGCAAGAATAGGGCGGCTGATAGGACCCCCTAAGTGGTCACACCCCACAGCTAGGATGGCTGACATGACCCCCCTAAGTGGTCACATTCCACAGCTAGAGCGGCTGGCTCCCTCACCTCCATCAGTGGTCAAATCCCACGAATCAAGGGATGGCTCATGCCATCCCTTACCTATTAAAACCCATCTTCAGCCAGCATGAAGGGGGGATTGGCTGTTGCATATTCTGCTGGCTAATCTCCCAAAGGTTAAACCTGGACCTTTGCCAAAGGCTCCCTCATTCGAAGAGACTCGTCGGAACCCTCCGACTTGAGGCTCTCGGGTAGACTCGAACCCACTTACACCAGACCTTCTACTGAGAACCGAAGCTCCGGCAGCAACTTCGATCAGATCGTCCAAGGGAAGCAGACTCGGCACGAGCACCGAGCGAGGCGTCCTATCGCCACCGAAGAACCCACGTTAAACAAGGAGGGCATTCCCTCCGCTTCTGTTGTAAACATTTGATTATTAGTTTGTAATAAGCCTTCTTATCAATACAAACGAAATCCCCTATTTTCGGGAGATCAAAATTTACACCTACACCCCAGTCTGATAGTACAACTCATCGGCATAATTACCGAAGCAACCTATCATATGCGGGTATGATTTTCTAAGTCTAACGTCATCGTCTTCTGACGAACATGCTTCTGTTTGAAGATACAACGCTTCATTGGTGCTCTCAAGAGTCACTCGTTTGAAACGACGCATTTGTGAGCGTGAGGCCCCAACGGGCTCTTGGACTTCAACTCGCGATCCGAAGCGAGCAGTTACAGGTACTTTCTTGACATGAGAGGCGTTCGTCTTGTTGGGAGGACGCGTACGACGCCCAGTGTGATAAGTTGTTTGGGGTTCATTTACCGGATCCAAGCGTTCTCTAATCAAAATTTTACCTTGATCTTCGTGCAAATGACCGAGACGATCTGTAATCTTCATTTGAATCGGGATAGGTCCACGCTATCGTAGGGCTCCACTGAAGGTGAGGGAGTTATCAAGACACGAACAGGGGTTGTTGGAGACTCGAAAACAATCGCGAGGGGAGAAATTTCTGCAAACGGGGACTGACTGGCTCGGAGGTGGCGCGAGCCACCATTTGGTGGCTCGGCCTCGGCCGAGCCGGTGTTTAGTGGCTCGACCAAGGCTGAGCCAGTGTTTAGTGGCTCGGTCGAGGCTGAGCTAGCAGCCAACCGCACATTTTTTTTGGGCTTTATTTCGGATTTCGGCTTCCAGATTTGACGTGGCTTTGATGGTTTGTTGACTATATCATGTGTTTGCAATTTCTTGGCTTTTTGTACCAGAATTCTCGTGTGCGCAAGTAACGCGCAACGTTTCTGAATCCGTTCTTCAAAAGTTGAATGTGTCCTCTTCACGGGGACCCATTCATTCGTCGTTGGTTTGAAGGAGTAATTATTGGCTCGCTGTTGTGGTGGTTGGCACCTTCTGAATTTCAGATCCGCTTCATAGCAGATCCCATCAAATGGCTCCAAAGCTCCTGCCAATTGGCGCGTGAGGCATTGACGCCATCTTTGACGTGCTCTCTTTGATAAGGTTGGCGTACTTCCAGCAGTAAGCTCTCTGATTGGGGAGCTATAATTCGTGGCCTCGGTTTTACAGGGTGTTTTGTGGGCCGCCGCGGGATGAGAATCCTGATTTTTGGCTTTCAAGTCTGAATCCCTCGAATCTTCCTTATGGAGTCTCTCCTATACCTGCGAGGAGAGGATGATCTGGAAGATAAGGATAAGTATTCCTCATATTTTGCTTGGTGGAACTCATACTCGACCTCTTCGTTAACCGGGATGATGACCTTCGGCTGCGACACTACAACTTCGGCAGTGAAGCTGTTGGCTCCCACTGTGATCGCCAATTTGTTTTCGTCAAAAGTTACTTTTTTCATTATTTTCAAACCTGTTACACCGTTTATTGATTACAAGTTCAAGTTGATCTTTTTATAAGACCTTCTTACAATGAGAAAGTAAAAAATATAACTTTATCCAATAAAACACAGCAGTAGTTTATCTCATGTTGTTTTGTGAGGGGTCTTTGCCTGTGCTGGGGACGCATTAGTCTATGGACCATCGCGGATCAGATCCGATTGACAAGTTTAATTATGCTCTTATTTCACAAAGAAAACAATTACAGCAGCGACAATCACGACCAAGCGAGATTGTGGCTCTTCTCGATATCAAAATAAAGTTTGATCCGGAGGAAAGAGGGGGAGAGAATTTTAAATCTTTCGAAGGCTTTTTCTTTATGAAAAAGTTCGTCAAGATCTGTCAATTCTCCTCTAAAATTCGTGGTTTACTGCTCAATTCGACAGCACCTCGCCCTCAGATTTTAGATCATCTCTAATGAAGACCCTATGATTTTATTTATAGGCTTTTGTCGTCATGTTTTCTGATAAGATCAAGTGTTTTGATGTCATCTACAGTTGATAACCGTCCAGGCGCACTTAAGGATAGCTTCAGAACAATTAGGAAAGTCCTGGGATGAAAGAATTCTAATAAAACATCAAAATCCGCATTTTGGAAAGTTTGGGAGGCCAAAATAGTCGTGGTGGCTCGCATGGGTGCAAGTCACCCTTTGGTGGATCGCACTCACGTGAGCCTCCTGTCCTTTTGTCGTGTCTTTTTGGCTCTTTTAGCTATTTGTATCTCCTTTGTTTCGCTTGGTTTCCCCCTTTACACACGTTTTGTTACTTCATTGACTTATGCGCTTCGTTTTATGGTTTATCGTTGTCGGACAATCTTCGTTAATTCGGATAATGACGTTCATCGTTTTCTCTCCGTCTTGAACCGTGTTTGGGGACCTATATGCAATTTTTAATGCCTACAGTAGTGGTTTTTCACCATTCATTGTGATAGCATAAGTGATATTTATTTGGCGAAGAATCAGGTTTTTCATGCGAGGACGAAGCACATTGACGTTCGTTATCACTTCGTTTGAAATATTCTTGAAGGTGGCGATGTGGGGATTGTGAAGGTCCACACGAAGGATAATCTGGCGGATATACTCACTAAGGTGGTTCCGAGTAACAAGTTTGATCATTGTCGAAACTTGTTGCATGTTTGTGATTGTTGAAGTTGTTGACGGCCATTTAGATGAACTACGAGTGGCTTGATCCCTTGGAAGAGGGGGTACGTAGGCAACCACATTGGTGCAGCCGAGTTTGGAGAGACGACGCAATGGTGCTTTTTGTTTAGTATCGGCTCCGTTTTAGGAAAGCTTCACTGAGGTGGAGAATTGAAGAGAAAACAAGAAAATATCATAATACAGGTTTGGATCTCCAGCGGTCAACCGTGAGCTTTGGCGCAGTCGACCACAAACATGCACGAGTACAGGGTAGTTTCTAGAGTTCAGGTCGGCCGACCACGAGGTTAGGTTCGGTCGACCACCAAACCCTGTAATGGTTTTTTCGATTATGTCGTTCTGTCCGGTCGAGCGCGATAATTTTCACGATCTACCTCGTGTCGAGCTGGGCCTTGGGCTTTTGTTTCCTGTTTGCTTTAGGATTGTGTTTTGGTATATATTGAACATGGATTGTTAGGGTTTCTAAGGAGAGATTAGAGAGACTTCTGAGCATATTGAGAGGGAGAATTTGTGAGCAAGTTGAGAGATCTTTTGGTTGGGTTAATTTGAGTATTTGATAGATTTGTAACCCTTTGTACTCTCTTTCGATTTAGTGGGATCTCCTCATTCTCTCCCCGTGGACGTAGGCAAATTGCCGAACCACGTATATTTCTGTGTTTGCGATTGGTTTGTCGTATTTTGGATTGGATTGCACTCGTGTTTGGTTTGGTTATCTTTTCCCGTGGCTCGTGGATTCGTTTGGTTGTCGAGCACACTTCCGCAAAGGCGCGCAACAAATTATTCTTCCAAGACTTTTAATTAAGATTGACATGCCTCATGCAGACCCTTTCATCAGGGAATAATCAAGTTTCCTGAAATTCTTAATTGCAATCTTTTGTAGACTCACCCCTACAATTATATATACGTCCTAGGCATGTGGCCTATGCGTTATTAGCCATCTCACAATAATGAACATGAAGATTTATACGCATATACTGATGCTCAACCAAGAGAAGCAATATATTCAATCTCATCAATCCCAATGACCAACCAATTAATCGCAAATCTACCATGCGATTATATTGATACAGAGCAAACATTACAAAGTCAACTAGCTAGTAACTTTTGGCTTCTCTCATACTCAGATGAACCCGATCCTAATCGATCTTTTTCATGGGTCGAGCCTCAAACCCCCCTCCCTCTCTCTCCACAAGCGAGAAAGGCATATGAGTCCCCAGAATCTTATCCCACGTCACGAAGAAAGGCTGAGAGAAGTTATACTTGTTTCCGTACAGCTGATGATGAATGTCATGGTACGCGCAATTGTTCGTGAACAAGAGGTGAAATATATTTCCAGGGAGCCAGAGCCCGCAATGATCATCGACAGTCTTGATGGTGGCGAAGGAGAAGAAGAAGATTGATGTTCGGGGAGTCATGCCGGAGATCAGAAAGGAGAGCACACCGCCGAGTGTGTCTAGTAGAAGCCCTTCAATTGGGTGGTTGTAGAGAGCACCGTAGGCGAAGGGGACTACCAAGCTGTGGTGCTTGGAGTGGATGTGCCTGTACAGGAACCTGTTTACGTGCATGTATCGGTGCACGAAGTACTGCCACGTGTCCATCACAAACATCGCGATCACGAATTGGATCGCGATCCTGAAGAAAGAAGGCTGAGGGGGGGCGGTCCCTGAATCATGGCCGATTAGCTGCGAAAACGGGGAGGGTAGAAGATCAGAGGTGTGTGTGATGCGCGAGGCGTATTATATTATGTTTTTGATGTGTGATCAATGTTTACCGTGAACAAGAGGAGGGAGACGGCGATCTGAAAGGCCTGCTGTACGAGAACTCCTTTGATGACCATTCCTTTGGTCGCGACGTTCTTGATTTCTTCTTCGCCTTTCGGATGGAGCCTGTAATTGTGGAGGTCGCCGAGGAGGTCATAGAATCCTGAGTATATCCAGTAGACTGCAACGGGTACAAAGGTGCCCAACAGTTCATCCGAAACCCCGAAGGCCATTACTAATTAATGATATGCTGGTTTTTGCCTACTCTCTCTCTCTCTCTTATTGAGCTTAATTCTGTCCGCAAAAAGAGACAAAAATTAGTAATAATCGTGTTGAGCACCAAAGATGCCTCTCCCTCTCTCAATTAGGAGGGACTTTAATTTGTCAAGAGACGTATCACCAAATTAAGGAAATAGACAGTTTTTGACACAGTTGTGCACCTGAGCATGGTATCGCACAAAGTGAAACGACATAAAATTAATTTCTTCATCAAAACACGAGAACATGAAAAACTTGAGATACTTTGAGAAACAAATAAAGAATAAACCCGATAAATGGGGGGAGAGAGAGTGTGTGTGTGAAATGAAACCTTGAGATCGTGAATAAATTGGAGGATTTGAGCTTATTTTTTGTTTCCGGTGAAGTTTGAGATAAGGCTCTCTCCCTCCGCTTGTGTTGTATATATAGTCGAGACTCGAGAGAGGGGAGGTTTAGTTGGAGTCCAGGAAGAGGGCGATGAATATTGACCTCGTCAGGAGATGGCTTCAGAATAATCAAAGAGGGCGTACTCTGTTTCTTGGTCTTTATTCCCTTAATTCAATTTTTGATTGGGTAAAAGAAAATTTAAAAAATTAAAAAAAAATGTGATGTCATGCGTTTAATTAATGGGAGAAATTCCTAGACATGGACTATATGATGGGAAAAATTCCTCAAGGACCCAAAATATGGGACCAATAGAGGGGACAAGTGAGGTGTCTCCCACCTATTGGATAATGAGTTGACCATCATTAATGATAGCCAACTCATTATCCAATAGGTGGGAGACACCTCACTTGTCCCCTCTATTGGTCCCATATTTTGGGTCCCTGTAGCAAAGCTCATATGATGGTGAGTAAGTGTCTTATATGTGCTGGTTGTGATACATGGTTTCTCTTTTGACAAATAAAATATTGTTCAAAATCACAGAATTTAATTCGTTTTGTTGACACGCTGCTTATATATATACTAGTTTTTACACACGTGCAATGCACGTGATTTAATATCATGATTAAGTATTTTTGGCAGTTTGTGCTCATTTTTTTCTTTAAAATCTTACATCCCAATTATTTTTTATGTTTGTTTAAATGTGATACACCCAATTTAAATTTTCATGTTGATGTTTGAATTGACAAAAAACAAATATAATTTAAAAATAATTTAAATTTTTATATTATTTTTGACCGATATGAAACTAAGCTTTATTTGAGAAAGTATAGCATTGCAAAGTGAAAAATATTAAAATAGTGTTATACAAGGAAGGTGAATATTTAAAACCAATATGGCAAAATGATTGATTTAAAGTATGTTAAAACGATGCAAAAGAGAATATGAAGTTTATTCCTAATCATTGATAGACTTCATAAAAAAAATATAAACTAAAGATTAATGCTAACTCTAGTATACTTTTATATGATAAAAACATCCACATAAGAATATAAAAGTACTGAAAAAAATTCATGAAACTCCATTCTAAAGATTCCTAATTTCACTCAAAATAATTAAACTATTCTATAAAATATTCAGAAAATATTGTTTTTTTATTTCTTCTATTTTATTTTTTATTGAGTTAAGATCAATCTTTCTTCAGGTTTATCATTTATCATTTCTCGAGCAATTCTAGAGTATTGTCTTCATCATCTACATCAATTGTGACATCAGGCTAATTTTATATTTTTTATGCTATTATCTTTCCTGGGCTCGTTAATTTTTTATCATCTCATTTAACTATACAAAGAAGTCAAATGTACTTATGATGTTCAACACAAACTGCTCAAAATATAGACTTTAATTTTTTTCTATTTCAATGAGAATAAATATTAATTTCATATATATAAAATTCTTTGTGTTCCTAATTTATTACTTAAATAAATTAGAAGCTATCTCTTTATTTTCCTCTAAAATGAATTCTTCTGATGTGCATCCAATAAGAATTTCTGTTATTTTAATAATATTACCTTTGCTCTATCACTGTCATTTTTCATAAAGATCTAAACTAAATACCTGCATTATTCATTACCAATTTCTCTTAGATTATAATATTAATATTTAATTTGAAGAACACAGTATGGAATTTATGAATACTTACTAATTTTTCTTATGTCTTCCATGGAGATTTTTTCTTTGATTAGTAACTCATTCAGTGCTTCATTAATAGATATGTCTTATGTTAATGTCAATTCAAGTGATTCATTGACGTTTTCTGAATTTTTGATTTATTTCCATCACTTTCTCATTTGCAATGGAAATAACTCAATCCTTTTAAAGTTATCCCTAAATATTCTAATAGTTTCTCCATATGTAATTCCTTGTATTCTTTTACCCTATAAATATTATTAACATCAAAGATTAAAGTTTCTAAATTAAAATCAATTAATGCTAAGGTATAATATTATAGTGTTTTTATCATTTCTATGGATTTAAACATCTATCAATTAATGTTACAAATGTATTTTGGCTATTCCAACTTATTACTAAAATTATATAAAATTAATTTAATTTATATAGTACCGATAATTTTTAATCTATAATATTTTTAAAAATTTTTTCCATTAACCGGATGTTTTTAATCAATTCTTATTGTTTTTGTTTACCAGTATCAACTTAGACTATTCTTAGATGCTGAAAATGGATAGTAAATCCCTAAATTAGAAATTTTAATATATATATATATATATATATATATATAATACCAAACAATTACACTTTTCTTTGCCAAGTTTTAAAATTTTAGCCCATTTTTGTGGTTTTAAACTTTGAGGGTG
Source organism: Asparagus kiusianus (assembly GCA_022839385.1). Classification (NCBI taxonomy): domain Eukaryota; kingdom Viridiplantae; phylum Streptophyta; class Magnoliopsida; order Asparagales; family Asparagaceae; genus Asparagus; species Asparagus kiusianus. Next base: position 416,205 of record BQKN01066968.1, on the reverse strand, counting down.
TGATTTGTAATTTTTAAAATTTTGAAAGAGTTTTAAAAAAAATTTACTTTTAAGTTTGGTAGTTGTAAATTCTATGTTTCATGTGTTGGTGGTAATTTTTTAAATGTTAGTATATTTCTTGTAACTCTAAAATTTTAAGGGTGTCTTTTGCAATTATTAAAACTATAGATTAATTTTGAAAAATATTAAATTTCAGCGGTCTACCAATCGACGAATTTGATGTGTGCTAGTTAAAAATTTTGAAAATTTAGAGTTTTTTTTATAATTTTTAAATTTTGAAGGAGTTTTTTAAAAAAATTTTGAGGTTAATTTCGGTAAATTTTAATTTTTTAGGTGTCTAAGGGTAATATCTTGAGTTCATCTTATGTTATTTACAAATTTTAGAATTTTTAGGGTGGCTTTTTATAATTTGAACTTTTGAAGGTGTTTCTATAATTTTTGAGATATTGAGGGTATTAATTGAAAATTTTAAATTTAAATGTCAAAAATTTTAGGTGTATCATGGTAATCTCTTGAATTCATCTGTGTTGTTTGTAAGTTTTAAAATTTTAGAATTTTAATGTGCTTGTCTGTAATTTAAACTTTTGAGGGTGTTTCTATAATTTTTAAGACATTGAGGTGTTAACTGTAAATTTTAAATTCTTTGCAAACTGATGTTAATTTTTTAATTTCATATTTTTTATTTTAAGTTTTGAGACATTGGGATGATTTTTATAATTTTGAACTTTTCAGGGTCTTTTCTGCAATTTTAAAACTTTTATGGTTTTTTTGCAATACTTCATGTATTATAATATGTTATCTACTTGTAATTTCTTTATCTTAACAAACTAATATCATTTTTATGTTTTATATATTTTATTAATATTAGTTTTTTTAAATTGTTAAGCTAAACATGGTTCATATAGGATTAGGATAAGATATGATTATGATTAGGATAGATTAAGATATAAATAAAATATTCAAAATAGTGAAGAGTAATATTGACCATTGAAAATTAGAATTTGATTATAGATAAGGTAGTTCAAACTATAAAGGGGTATATTTGTCTAAAAAAGATTTTCCGAACTCATGCTTTTAAAGGGAGTATGATAATATTATTTTATTTTAGTTTATTTTTTGATACAACAGATTTAGTCAAATAAGCTTTTGTCTATTTTTTTTCCCCCCTCTTTCTCCCCTCCGCTTATCTTGACCACCAGAACAGGATTTGAACTCCAGTGTGCAAAATTATTGACAAAATCGTTAATTTTTAAGTTGTTCGTGTTTTTCGAAATTTGGCATATTACTAGTTCAACGACTGCTGCCCCTTTGTTCGCTTATTAGTCCAGACTACAGGAACGTTCATCTACCTTAATTGTTGACTAACAAATCCCCATTTAGCACATCAACATGCAGTAGTTTGTTTTTTAGGATGACATTTGCCCAAATTGACCCCTTCCACTGTTGCTCACTCACCACCACTCAAATTTGCTTGGTGCTGAACTGCAAACTGTTTAAAGATTCACACCCTTTAAACTCTCGAGCTTTTAAAAGAAAGAGGAACCAATGAATTAAAGAACCTGACAACACGTTAGGTAAATGATGTAGCCCCCGAGTTCCTCTATCGAGGGTACAAAAACAGGTAACAAGGGCGATCATGGCCCAAAGAGTAACGGGCTTAATACTAAAATTCAATCATTTATTTATGTGCTATGTAACGAATTGCCAAACTATGCAGAATAAATCAAGATAAAATCAAATCCCTTCAAAAGGTGATAATAATTTGCTGCAAAGATTGAGAAGTGCCGGATGAACTACAAACGTCAACCACCTCGGCGTTTCTAATTTGTAAACTGTTTCAAGCAAACCAGTAACACGATCTAAGGAAAACAGAGAGTCGTGCACACTTATGATAATAAACAGGGCAGACTTGGGGAAATTGGAACATGAAATCAGCAAACGATTTTGACAAACACCATCTTTTGCATCATAATTTGGATTTGGAAGAAATTCCAGCCAGTATCAACAAACTCAGAGTCTTCCAGTGATTGTATCAGTCCATGTCAACGTCCGACCCAGACTTCATGTTTCGTTAAAATGTTCGACGGAGGATCACAGATTTCGTTTAGCCCTTGCTTGGATGTAGCTGAACTATCGCATGCTTTGACTACTCGAGAGGCTTTGTGGTAGCGTATAACGTCAGCAAGTCTGCCGGTAACAGGCTCTGGGTTCCAAGGTATCCTCGTTCTACAGAAATAACCGCGGACTTAATTAGCAACACCAAGATCAACAAGATTATATAACCGGTACAGATGAAACATGAGATTGATCAATGGGAACTTCAACGATAATTAATTTTGTACAAGCAAAATATCACACCCACTCCGTAATTATCAAAAGCAACCTTTTAACTCATAGAATCATGCTACACAACAACAAAAAGCGTCTATCCCAAATTTTTATGGGGCAGGCTACATGAATCATTATAGTCTTCCATTCAGTTCTGCTACGTGATGTCTCCTCCCTTAAAATTATTATCTCCAACAAAGAACTCTTAGGCCTATCTCTAAACTCCTCGCCCCATTACACTCAAAATCATAATATTAGAATTTTTGGCTTTACGTATACATAATGACATTTATTTTTATTTTTTAGTATGCATGACAGATTGCTCTAGAACCTCTTAACAATTAAAGAATTGCTGTTTACAAAGCTAGTAGTCGAAACGCCTGGTCTCTCTTCCTAAAGGTATAGAGGCTGCCTCACTCTCACTTTATCACACGGATGAGAGCCACAGCATCAATATCCAATAGGGCTTAGATTCGGCATGAGATTGTTTATTAGTTCAGAAGATGGTCAAGGTACATTTTGGTTCACATGAGTGCCGTAGGGAAGAAAAGGCAAATTAAATCTCACGCTAGCATGTCAATGGCATCAAATATACTACACAATGCTTGACAATTTTGATACAGATGTCAGGAGAAAATGTGAAACTATGCTGGTGCGTATGAGACTTATAGCACACAAATTTTAGAATAATAAGTCTTATACTGGAGAGATGGTTCAGGAAAAAACAAAAAAAGACAAAAATGTGAATAAGATGCTATGTATATAATATCCAATCAAGTTAAAATCCTATTTGAGTCAACAAAAGCTTGCAAAGATTCTCACGTATACCGAACCAACTTTCATTTTGTGCAAGTAAAATTATTCAGAAGACGAGCATCTGTAGAACTGACATCATTTCGTAAGCAAAACACAAAACTGAAAACAATTTTTAAGCAAATAATCTTCGTTCCGGTATATTATTTATAATGTCAACAGTTTATCTGCGAAGGGCTGAGAGTAATAACACATAAAACTATCTACAATCTATAATAATGTTAAATACGCATAGCAAACGCAGTTCAAATAAGTTGGGACCGAAGGATCTCACCGAGGCTTGATACTGAGGAATCCTTCCTCCTCCATTCGCTGGAATCATACATATTCACACAGAGCGGAAAACATGCTGACATTCCTCAAACAAAAATAGAAAAGCTCGTGAATTGACTACCGGAACCCCTCGAAGACTTCTCTGCCACCAAGTTCATATTGCCATCACGTCCCACCGTAAAAACCCAGTCAGATCCTTCTGCCCTACCGACCTCCAAAGACACAATCCGACTCTACTTGGAAAAGACGGATAAACTCTCAAGTACTAAAGGGCATCCCAATTTCTGACCACTCTCAAATATATCCAAATCACTGGAAAATAACACAAGCTCGAGAACGGAAAAAATATAAGACAGATGTGACCTCCATGGCAGCCCCACAGACAATCGGCCCCCAAGTGAAACATACCTGCATTGTCTCCACATACATCTTATATGTCACGCCTATATGGTTTCAGCATTCTTGAGCGTAGACTTCTCGAGAACAAATGCAGTAATTACATTGTCCAAGAAGAGCATGTAGTGATAGATCTCATATCCACAAATAGAAAATTAGGGTTAGGTAACGATTTCTATTAGCCTCCGAATTGTTTATTCGATCCTCCATCAACCTTGTGCTAGGCTGTGTATGAACTTAAGAGCACATCCAGCAGCGGTCTGACAGATAATCTGATAAATTTCTTGTCACCGTTGAGCTGCTCACTGACAGTGAAGATGGTGTCACCGAGCTTAGATCTTGAGTTGAGGAGGAAGGAGGAGGGGAAAGGTTGAGCAAGGTGGATAGGAAGCACGAGGGAATCAACTAACAAATGAATAATGCTTTATGTACACACTACAGAATACAAGAAAACAACTCGCAAACATTGCCTTCATCAAAGGATCATCTCTATACTCTAGCAACATCAATTCTAACCTTTATAAACAGAAAAATAAATATTGATAACAGGTTAATATATAGAATGCGACCTCAGTCAATCTTTTTTATTGGCCGCGCCTCCAATCCCCCTTCTTTCCTCTTTTCAAGTGAATAGGGCATGTACGTTCCAAGAATTTTATCCCATGTCACAAAGAAAGGTTGTGAGAAGTTGTACTTGTTTCCATAGAGCTGATGGTGAATATCATGGTAAGCACAGTTGTTACTGAACAACACATGGAAGAGGTTGCCTGGAAGCCACAATCCACAATGATCATCAACCGTCTTGACTGTCGCAAAAGAAAAGAAGAAGATTGAGGTCCGAGGGGTCATTCCGGAGATAAGGAAGGACAAAACCCCACCGACAGTGTCCAGGAGTAGCCCCTCAAGGGGGTGATTGTATAGAGCACCATAGGCAAAGGGGACAACAAGGCTATGGTGCTTGGAGTGGATGTGTTTGTACAAGAACTTGTTAATGTGCATATACCGATGCACGAAATACTGCCATGTGTCCATCACTACCATAGCGATTGCAAACTGAATTAATATCAAAATAATAGAAGGTTGCCGCGAAACCGTCATTGAGTCATCACTGATGAACTGCATAGTAGAAAAACCCAACATTAACAACTTATAATACATGATACTACGATATCTATTTTATTCATTAAAACACGTGTTATATCGCATATCATATAGAAGAATACACAGTGCAGATACGACATTGACATAGAAAAGTGAAAGGTTAACACTATGCTATCTGCGACACTTTTCCTAACAAGCATATGAACATGACACATGTTTATGTTTGTCTTTGACGCTTTCAATTTATCTTCCGACGCTTACAAATCTGCAAATTAGTTTACCATGAGGAGATTTACACACAAGACAGGCTATGGTCTTTTTTCCTCTTGGGCAAACTGCAGATAACTGTTGTGCGCCGCGGAAGCCCTAAATTGACCAAATCGAAAGCACACACAGGACAATAGTAGACCGCAATCCAAGACAAGCCAACCAAACACAGCAAGAACACAAGATATACGTGGTTCGGCAATATG
>BQKN01066968.1:365771-386021 GCA_022839385.1 Asparagus kiusianus | reverse complement strand
AGTCGATAAGTGGATTTTTGTCAGAGGTGTAGTGTTAACGTGACAAGAAGAATATTGCGATCGGAGCAATTTTGAGGACTTATCGCTCTATTGAAGAGAGTCGATAAGTGGATTTTTGTCAGAGGTGTAGTGTTAACGTGACAAGAGAATATTAATGTGATTTGAACACATCTAGGGGACTTAACATCTCGCAGGGGAAATTTGCTAAGTGATTTATCATCGGAATGATGATTTCCTGTACTTGTGATTCAAACAATATTTTGAGAATTTTATCACTCCATTAAAGGGAGCCGATGAATTGGATACTTACTACTCCTTCGAGAAAGAGTTAGCAAATTGATTATGATTCGAATGATTTTGAGACTTATCGTTCACTTGATGAGAATCGATAAGTGGATTTTAACAGAGGAATTATCGTTACGATGATGTAAGCCAAATCCAAGCTCTGTAGGGATGACGTTCGTCTGAGGTGTAATATTAACCTGATGAGGATTTAAACTCTGCTGAGGAAATACAGAAGTTTAATGATGTCATGCTGAAAGGGTTCATGAACTTTGAGAAATAAGTATCATGATTTGTCAATACAAAAGTGTGTCTTTTGTTTTAAATAACCACAACGCAGGGGTAACCTTTGCGTTTAAGGTTCGAGACGCAGAGTTAAGAACTCTTATAACGCCGGTTTGTGCCTGTCGTTAACGAAATTGAACGCAGAGGCGAATCTTGCGTTAAGGTCTAACCGACTTTATCCATTAACGTGAAAAATCACGTTTTAGATTCGGTTGGGATTCTTTCTTAGAGTTCCAATACGATTTAACAGCCCTACGACTGTTATAAATAGACCTATAAGGTCACATCAAGAGTCATTCGACTCTTTCGCCTTACTTAGTTCCAAGAACGAGATTTCTCGTTTCAATCTCGGTTGATTTTCCGACGAACTCCGACGAACTCCATCTTTTCTGACCTACCATCCACATGGCGCCCAGAAGGATGAGTGCGGGTTCCAAGAAAGTCGTCAAGGCGGCTTCGGAGGCGTCGCCGGCTGAGAACACCGGCGATACCGCTGCTTTGATGAGCGCTTCGGCGCTGTTGTCGCTGTCACACGGACCCTGTTGCTGTGGTAGGTGACGGCCACGGGAACTCGTTTCAACAAATCTTTGTAAACCCTAGATGGGTTCTCATCAACGAGGAAGATGGCTTGTTTTTTTTTTTTTTCAGAAACGCAGAGTTACGGCTCTGCGTTATAAATTGGAAACGCAGACTTAAACTCTGTGTTTAAGAAACATAGAGCCCAGTCTCTATGTTAAAATTGGGAACGCAGAGTTTGGGCTCTGCGTTAAAAAAAAAAAGAAAACGCATACTTAAAACTGCGTTTAAGGAAACATAGAGTTAAGACTCCTATGTTTGGATATGAAGTTTGAACGCGGGTCTTGACCTCTGCGTTTAAATATTGATAACGCAGGGTTTGACCTCTGCGTTCAAATGTTGATAACGCAGGGTTTGACCTCTGCGTTCAAATGTTGATAACGCAGGGTTTGACCTCTGCGTTCAAATGTTGATAACGCAGGGTTTGACCTCTGCGTTGATAACGCAGGGTTTGACCTTTGCGTTCAAATGTCTACGTTCAAATGTTGCTACAAGGGTTGACCCTTGTATTTAACGCTTGACACGTGGAATTTGTCTTTCGTACTAGCAATTTATTTCTGCTACTAACCCTTGCTTCTGATTTTACAGTGCTTTTTCCCAATGTGCCACTTCTACCGGAGCAACATTTCAACTACACTGATGACCCAGAAGTGGGGAGAGCTTTTGGTCTTCGCAGAGAAATTCCTTTGTGCACTTTTCCGAGCTTGGAACGGACACACTTGATTAGATCTGTTGGGAGTTCCACTCTTAGAGCTCTAGTCACCGATGTGGATCTGGAAACTCCCGCGGGTCTGGATCAATTTGTCAAACCATCATTTTTGTTCGGAGACCATATATCTGCTGATGGGCAAGTTGGGTGTGTAGAGGACTCCCGGATGCTACGAAGAGTCGATGATCGATTGCTGTTCCTTCCTAGTATGAAGAGAATGTACCCACTTTCCTACTTCCTGAGTGTTGGTGGTCGCAGGGGTCTGGCCTTCGACCTTGTCAAAGAGAAGGAGAACATATCGTTTGGATCAGGTCGATCCTCTCGCGTTCAAATTGGTGGGCAACTCAAAGGCCTGAGACCTGGTAGATTTGAGAAGAAAGAACTTAGTCAGGAAGCGCATCTTCCAGCGAACATGTTCATACGCCAGTTTCTTGCTTCTCACGGGGAATTCCCTGCACAAGCTTTTCGTTCTCCAGGCTGGTTGTTCTCTGGAGAGGACGGCTGGTGGACTAGGATGGTGGATTTTGTCTTAGAGGAACTCAAAGAGCCTCTTGCTCAGTCTGGCCTTACGATATCAGTACAGGCTACGAGACGCGGGATTGTTCAGAACTATCCCTGCTTCTATGCTATGCTGGAGCGGTACAATCCGGATAGCTGCACTTTCTTCACACCTGTTGGGGAGTTGGGATTTGCTCTCCACGAGATGCATGCGATATCGGGACTATCTTTTGGCCAAACGCCATATGAAGAATTTGTCCCCACCACTGAGGAACTATCCATTTTAAAGACTGCTCATCCGGAGATTTATGACACTTTTTGGGAATTAATGTGTCATTTCCATATCTGCGCTCAAGTCGCCGGAACACGCGGGAGTGGCCTCATGCATACCGCTTGGGCGGATTACTTATTTCAGAACTTGGGTCAGAAAGACTCTAAGGTGACCCGTCTTGCTGTCAACTCTGCTGGGAGTATTAAAGCCCGCATCAGGGCTGCTCAGGCTGTTTATAAGAATCAACATTTAGAAGATGGGTTCGAAGCTGACAGTGAGTTTGAGAGCTTTCATCATCAAGCCGCTACTCCCATTTCTGACATGGCACTCTTTGCTGGTTTCTTGATGCTATGGCTGAAACGGTGCGTTGTGCCATCGAGACCGACAGAATCAATCTTGGTTGAGGTAGTTTATCCCGCTGTTCTCCTGACTTATGGGAAACCACTAAGTCTTCTCCCTGCAATGACGGGCTGCCTGCAGAGAGGCTTACGAGATTTGACCTCCGAGCTCCTTGATGTCAAAGAGATGAATATTGCCGGGAGGAAAGTCTGGAAGACTTTTCAACCCCGTGTTCCCATGCCCTATACTTATCTAGTGGCTTGGTTCGTGCTGCATTGTCCCTCGTTAATGACGGGGATCGTGCATGACAATGAAACTTCTGTTCCTTTCATCCAGAGGCTTGAGTCGGCCGCATGGACGACTGTGTATATAGTCCGGGCCAGACAACTCTTATCTCTGGAAAACAACTATGATCTTTTTTGCTGTCGCCCTTGTTTCGACGGGGCTGAAGAAGAAGGCCCGAAGTTTGGTGACGTGGTCTTTGAGGAATCCTCACTCTTAAACATGGGAACTTTCCAATGGCTTCTCGCCATCCGAGTGGGCTACTTGGTCCTTCGATTAGGCGAGAGATGCATAATTGAGCCTTATATCCCTTCGCGCTTCGCTCGACAATTTGGGTACGACCAGCTTTATGTTGGCAACCCTAACCCGCGATTAGCTCATATTGGAAATTTATATGAAGGGGCCCGTGCTTGGTATTTCTTCCTCGCCCGAGGAACCCATGCGCAATTCACTTTGCCTAGTTTACCGCCTAGCTGCTCCACTGTGGCGGATTTTCGCGATTGGTTTGACAAGGCTTCTCAAATCCCAGAGTATGATATATACACTTCGTGTATAAATGAAATCCGGGGGCTTTATAAGTCGAGAAGTAGTTCTGGCAGGACTCGATTACCAGGGATTGAGGATTATCTAACCTGCGAGCGAGAGGCAGCCGGAATCGAAGAGATCCCGAAGGAATTACCTGTTGCTAAGCCCTCTGAAGAAGAGGACACTAAAGAAGTTTTCGAGAGTGGACCCCTTCCTAAGTCCCGCTCTTTGAGATCCTCAGGGAAGAAGGCTCTTACTGCTGATGAGGTTGCCCAGTATGACAAGAAAATACGCAAGCGGAAACCTACTGCAGCTAAGACTTCCAAAAAGTCCAAGTTGATGGGAGACGCCATCAAGTCGGCACATGTTGCGTCTCCTGAGGAAACAGAGGAGACCATACTCCCGGCTTCTCCTTCTGGTCCCGAAATAACGGCAGCTGGGCAGGGGTTAACCATCCCGGATCCAGCGCCGAGTATACCCGAGGGGCCGTCTTCTAAAGCTGTCGACCGTCCTATTCGCACTGATTATGCGAGTTGTTTTACTTATCCAACTGCTCCACCCCCAAGCTCGGAAACTTTAAGGAAGCTTATCGAACAACTAGAGCATTGGATGCAAATGACCATTGACGTCGTCAGTCTCGGGGATGTGAGTTTCAAGGTCTTTGAACCCCATCTGCTGGAGTGTGTTGCCAAAATTAGGGACCAGGGGAATATAGTATGGACCGAAAATTGTCGCGAGGGTATCATTATCTTGGAGTATGAGCTGGAGTTCCTTTCTATGCTGCAGCGCGATGACATAGGACCAGAAGTGGATCAAGCTCTCTCTGAAGCTAAGGCTTTAAAAGCGCGACAGCAAGAGGTTCTCCAGAAGAGCTTATCCGAAGCAGAGTCTCGTGTTGCTCACTTGCGTGAAGAACTTCTCCGGTCACAAGGCGACATGGGCAAACTTGCTATTGATCTCCGGGATAAAGCAACAGAACTTACTCGTGCTGGCGTTGAGGCACCGCAAATAAATGCTCAACTCGCCGACGGTATGGAAATTTTCAAAGGGCTGGCTGGTTACTATAACAAGCTCCTCGAAGGTTATTGCGACGAACTTGCCACCGCTGATAAAATTAGACGAGAACTCGCAGCAGCAGCACCGAATGAAGAGGAACTCAAGAGCCAGATAACAGAAGAAGTCAAGAAGGCTCGTGAGGATAAAATATCAGCTTTAAAATCCAAACTCAAGTCTTTTAAGCTGATGGATCCCAACGCCTAGGATTTGCATTTCTTTTTGCTAAGGAGTAATTGTGTATCGTTTTTACTTCGATCGTCTTCACTTTTGTACGTCAATTTGCAGTATTGAATGAAAACGATATCATTTTAGTCTTCATTATCTCTTTTTGCTGAATTTTAATTCGAGACAACGAAGAATAAAACGAAAGTCATGAGTGCCATGTTAATTTGGCATAAAACTGAAATTCTCTTCATTATTACTTAGAATAACTCCAGAAAACTTCATTCGTCAGAGGTGTAATGTTAACATGACGACATACAAGACAAGAAAAACTACAATTTATTCCCGAAATGCATTATGAATTGGCAACCCCCAGCCCGACTCGGCTGGAATTTACAAGAACAAGAAGTGGGCTACATGATTTACGGAAAATATCTCTTAAGAAATTTCCCATTAATTGGCATCATGAGCCTGTCTCCTTTTTGATTGATAAGGCGATAAGCTCCACCCGAATAGACTGAATCTATTACGAATGGCCCTTCCCATTTAGGATTAAACTTCCCTTTGGTTTTGTGTGTCATCACCATGGGTCGTCTGTTAGCCAAAACCAGATCGCCTTTCTTAAAAATCCGTTCCTTAACCTTTTTGTTGTAGGCTTTGGAAATACGGGCTTGATACAATTCAATCTGCTGCTGAGCCTTGAGTCGTTTGTCGTCTAAGGCTTCGAGTTCTTGCAGACGTCGTTGATGTTTTTCTTCTTCTGTTAATCCGGTTGCCACCGCGATTCTCAGAGAAGGAATCTGAATCTCTAATGGCAATACCGCCTCACAGCCGTATACCAAAGAGAATGGAGTAGCTCGTGTAGGGGTTCTCACCGTGGTGCGGTAGGCCCACAGACATTCGCCGAGTCTTTCGTCCCAATCACGTCGGCTCTTGGAGACAAATTTCTTGAGAAGTTTTACTATGGTTTTATTGAATGCTTCTGCAAGACCATTCGCCGGCGGGTAATACGCCGTAGATGCAACACTTTGGATCCTGAATTTATCACAGAATTTCTGGAATCCAAAACTGACGAATTGTGTCCCGTTGTCGTGAACTATTCGTCGTGGTACTCCAAAACGGTAGACGACGTGATGTTTGATGAACTTGATTACATTTGAAGTCTTGACTTCTTTTAACGGGACTGCCTCCGCCCATTTGGAGAAGTAATCGGTCACAGCCAGAATGAACCGGTGTCCCTTAGACGTCGGAGGGGAAATCGGTCCTACAATATCCATACCCCACATTTCGAAAGGCCAGGATGCCGACGTGGGGTGTAGATTTCCAGGTGCTTGGTGGATAAAATCCCCATGAATCTGACATGCGTGACAATGTTTAGCATAGTCAACCGCATCTGAAAACATTTTTGGCCAATAATAACCGATTCGTCGGAGGCGATCTCCTAATTTAGCTCCGGGCTGATGAGCTCCACACAACCCGTCATGAGCCTCTTTGAGAGCCTCATTCGCTTCATTTCGGGAAAGGCATCTAAGTAAGACTCCATCGTGTGATTTGCGATACAGGACTTGAGAAACTGCATCGTAATAGAATCGAAGGGCTTTTCGTTTGATAGAAGCCGCTTCCTTAGGATCATCGGGCAGAATTCCATACAGGGCATAGTCGATGTAGGGGAACCGCCAATCCCTAGCTTTAAACTCCATAAATGCTATACATACTTCTCCTGACGTCGTCTCATCTGGGTCTTCTTCCATGGGGATCTTGGAAAAGCATAGTCTCCGTCCCATGACTGGAATCGTTGTTTCAACTTCTGGTGGCAGTGCTAATGAAGTTGCCAAGGAGGCTAAAGCATCTGCATACGCATTCTGAGCTCGTGGTACATATTCGATGAAGAAACCTTCGAACTTTTGAGCTTGTTCTAGCACCGCGAAGTAGTACGGGATCAAATCCTCATGACGTACTTCGTATTCTCCTCGGACTTGATTAACGATTAGCTGAGAGTCACCGTAAGCTTCGAGGTTCTGAACATTAAGTTCTTCGGCACATTGCATTCCTAATAGCAGAGCATTATACTCCGCTACATTGTTGGTGCAAGGTTCGATTAGGGAGAATCCTCTTGGGATTACATGACCATTCGGAGAGACTAATACTACTCCTACTCCCGCAGTGATTGCTCCATGAGGGTTTGCTCTAGACGCGCCGTCGAAGAATAACTTCCACACTTGCGTAGCTTCCTGGATGACGCAAGCTTCAGCGACTTCGTCAGGTAATTCTTCATACAACTTAGACGTTCCCGATACTGGGTGATCGGCTAAGAAGTCTGCCAATGCTTGGCCCTTAACCGCCTTTTGAGGCATGAACTGCATGTCGTATTGTGACAAGAGAATAGCCCACTTTGCTAGTCGACTATTCAGAGATGATGGTTTCGTCATCAGAACTCTCAAGGGATTCACCTTAGAGATGACCTGAATGGTTTTTCCAACTAGGTAATGTCGCATCTTTTGAATTGCGAATACCAAGGCGAGACATTCTTTTTCGACCGGATTGTACCGGTGTTCGGCTCCCATCATAGTCCTGCTCAGATAATAGATGGCTTGCTCTTGACCTTGATCGTTGTTCTGGGCTAACAAAGCTCCTAGAGAATGATCCATAGCCCTCACATATAACAGGAACGGTTTTCCTGATATCGGGGCCACGAGAACTGGCGGTTGAGTGAGATATCTCTTAATCTCCTCGAATGCTCTTTGACACTCAGCATCCCAAACAAAAGATATCCCTTTCTTCATGAGCTTAGAGAAAGGCTGGCAGCGCCCAGAAAGATTTGATATGAATCTTCGAATGTAGGCTAATCTACCTTGCAAACCTCTGAGTTCTTTGAGATTCTTCGGAGGTGACATGTCTTGAATGGCACGTACTTTCTCTGGATCAAGAGAAATTCCCTTGGATGTGACGATAAATCCCAGGAATTTTCCACTTGATACCCCAAGAAATGATTTTGTAGGGTTCATCTTCAGCTGATGTGTCCGCATGATTTCGAACATTGTCCTCAAGTCTGCAAGATGATCACCTTTATGTTGGCTTTTCACTGCTATATCGTCAACGTAGCACTCGATCTTCTTTCGCAGATGCTTATGGAAGATTGTGTTCATTGCTCGTTGATAAGTTGCACCTGCATTTTTCAGGCCGAAGGGCATCACTGTGTAGCAATACACCCCCAGCGGTGTTCTGAACGCGGTATGCTTCTCGTCGTCTGGGTGCATCTTGATCTGATTGTACCCGGAGAATCCATCCATGAAAGACATTCTTTCATATCCGCAGGTATTATCGATCATGACATCTGTGATAGGAAGCGGGAATTCGTCCTTCGGACAAGCTGCATTAAGGTCGCGAAAGTCAATGCATATCCGGACCTTACCGTTTTTCTTGGGAACTGGAACAATGTTGGCCACCCAGTCCGGGTGTTGTTCCTCCCTAACGAAACCTGAGTCTATAAGCTTTTTAACTTCTGACTCAATTGATTCCATGATCTCTGGACGAAACCTGCGTTGTTGTTGTTTAACGGGTTTTGCATCCGGATCGATGTTGAGACGGTGCACGGCCACCTTCGGGTCAAGGCCAGGCATATCTTCATAATTCCAAGCAAAGACATCTATATATTCTCGGATGAGAAATATAAGGTCTTCTTTTTCGGATGATGACAGGTCTTCAGCTATAAAGATAGGTTTGGGGTCAGACTCGTCTCCCATATTGACCTGGATCACCTTATCTTCAGTGGGTGGTTCGCGTTGTTCGAAGCGCATATCCCACAAGATGTTAAGACGCTTGATCCAAGGATCGTCGGTTGATTCGACTAACTCTTCATCACCCCCTGCATCTTCATCAGGGTGACTGGTTGAAGCCATGTTTACAGTCAGACCTTTAAAGAAAGGTCCAACACTGACATCGGATTCCCAGGAAGATGTTCCAGATGAATGATCTTGACGCAGATAATTACTGATGTCATTTTCTGAGGCAGGGGGAGTTGTGACATAACCTAAGCCCCTTCCAGTTTTTTGATAATAATCTGGAGGCTTTCCTATAGGAGTTAGAGACATTCGGATCGGGGTTCGTCTACCTTTTCCGAAATTCAGACCCTGTTTCTCATTAAAGTTATACCCCATTCGTTTCATTAAGTGTATAGAATTGGGTTCATGGTAATGGAATTGGGGACTTCCGTCGTCTTCCTCTGAACTTCCTCGTTTGAGTTGTTCGGGTTTGACTTTACCAAAGCAGATTGGCTTCTGCCCTTTCCTTTTGGACGGGACTTTGAAGAAAGCCTTCTGTACATCTTCTGCTTCTTCATCCGAGGCAAAGGATGACTTGAGAGGCAAAGCAAGTGATGCTTTCGTGCACAGTGTATGCCATGGGTCAGTACCTGCATTAGAATTATTCTCTACTGGTTCATTACTAGAGGACACATCAGGCAAGTACGCTAAAAGAAAATCTTCATTAATGCACCACTCTCCCTCGCTCGGTACATCATTATTTCCCTCATCTTGACCCATAACATCTAAGTTCAATTCCCACGGACAATCTTCATCAGGATCTGGTTCAATGTCGGCTTCATTGCCACTGTCCGCGTCTTCTTTCTCCTGGGATTCCAGGTAGAAAACCGAGTCCGTGTGAAAGTTTTCCACCCCTCGGAAGGGATACTTTTCTGCAATTAGAGTTCGGACTTCTCCCTCATCATTGGCATATTTCATGACCTGATGTAGGGTAGACGGGACAATGCGGTTTGCATGTATCCAGGGCCTTCCTAACAATAGATTGTAGGAAGTGTCTGCGTCTATGATGTAGCATGTCACCTCGGACTTGAGGTCTCCAATTTGACATCTGAGCTTTATCTTCCCAAGGGGCCGAGTGCTGTTTGCATTGAACCCAAAAATGGTGGTCTGGGTAGTGTGCAACCTGTGCATAGGGATCCCTAAGACCTGCATGACCCTATAAGGCATGATGCTGAGTGCAGAGCCCGGGTCAACCTGAACACGACTGATTTCGGACGATCCGATATACCCTATGTAATACAAAGGTCTGTCATGTTTGTGTTTAACCTGCATATCTTCTTGAGTGAACGATATACAAGGTAGACTTCTTGCAGCTTGCAGACATTGCCGACAAGTTTGATCTTCAGAAACTTCGGGACTTGGAGCAACTTGTGTGATGAAACTCTCCGTATTCCTCAAAGCTTCAATTAGAGCTTCTTTGGTAGTTTTTGACAACTTAAGGAGCTCATATAATATAATTCTGGCCGGTATGTTGGCCAGCTGCGCCATGACATTAAATTGAAAAGGAACACTCGATTCGCCGGATTCCTGATGGAGATTTCTGTTGAATCGGAGCTCCTTTTGCTTCCCTTTATCGGCAGGCTTCTTTGGCACAGAACCCCCAGCGTCTTGGGGCTGTTCTTCAGCTTCTTGAACATTCTGGCTGTAATCCTTCAAGTAAGTCTTCCCTGACCGAGTACCAGGATTGCCTTCTGGATATGCCGCTAGAACAATCCTCTCATCTTCTGAGTCGGTAAGCGGTTTGAGCAAATCATCGTTCTCATTAACAGAGGGGCTAATCATGTTGGATGCCTTAGCCTTTCCTCTTTTCTTCTTGGACGAGGTGTTCGTCCACTGTTGATCTCCGACCAAATCAGGATGAACCCACATGATCTCCCCTTTTGGAGTGGTGAGGGGTACCAGTCCCTTGTCTTTCTGACTATGCAAGTCAGTATTCTTCAAGTGCATCTCACCCTTATGGATGGGGACCACGCCATCTGCGGTTGTCACTGGGGGGAAGTCACCGAACTGCACTGCTATCATGTTGGTAGACACCGTCTTTTGCTCAGGCTTCAAAGTGAGCACTTTAGCATCCACCAAATTTTGGAGAATATCTTTAAAGATGTAACATCTCCGGGTAGGATGACCCAGGAATCTGTGGTAGCGGCAGTAATTAGGGTCATCTACCTTCCCTGCTTCATCCGGCTTCCTGATTTCAGGAAGCTGTAGTTTGTTATTCTTCCGCAGCAGCTGGAACAAGGTGTCCACATGTTCCTCCTTGAAGGAATATTGTTTGGGCGTTTTTTGCTTATTAGGCGTTTTGCCCTGGTTCGTGGGAGGCGGTACTCGCGTGTAATCAGCTGCTAAGGTCTCTTTTCCTTTAGACCGTTGGGCGTTGTTCTGATTACGTTGCTGTTGTTGTTGCGGCTTGGGCTGTGCAGCTTCTTCGGCTTTCACCCGAGCTACAATCTCTTCGGCTTGTTCTCCTTGCGATACCAGTTGTCTCCAGGAGCGACATTCTGCTACCCCCATTTGAGCAAGGAGTTGGGTCTGCAGGTTGTGCCTGCAAGTTTCAACCAAGGTTGATTGAGTCATACCTGAGGGGCATCGTAATGCCATGCTGCGGAACCTCTCTACATAAGCCTTGATAGACTCTCCTTTCCTCTGTTTAGTGGCGAGAAGAGTCGGGACCGAGACCTCGGTGTCATCCTCAAAGAACCTGGCTAGGAAAAGCCTTTCCAAATCTACCCATCTCTGAATAGACCCAGCAGGCAGCTTCATAAACCATTCAAAGGCTACCCCTTTAAGAGTGCCGATGAACAAGCGAGTCAGGATAGCATCATTTGCTACTACATCTCCGGTTTGAGACTTGAAGTAGTAGATATGCTGATTTGATGATCCCGTGCCATCGAAAGGCTGTAATGTTGGAGCTTTGAATTTTGGTGGGTAGGGAGCTATATCCCACTCAGCAGGATAAGGCCTCACTACTCCTTCTTCGCGGAGCTCACTTCTGTTGGCGATTGCATTGAGGCGAGCTTCCAATTCATCCATTTTAGTGGACTGAGGATGAAGTTCTCTTTCCACCTCTTTCTCACCTTCAGAAGAGGATTCCAGGTTGTGAGTCTCACGATCTGAATGTTCGTGAGCTTTTTGCTTTCCCTTTGACGTTGTCTTCCGGGAAGATTCGGGTTTTTGGCCTTTTTCTGCTAGAAGCTGGGCCAGCATATCCTTCAGTTGGAGAAGTGTCTCCTGTTGCGCCTGGAGTATGACGTGATGTTCGTCTACTCTTTTGGCTATGTCTTCGGGGTTCCCTGTCATGTGGGCAGAAACTTCCCGTGCTCCAACAGAACTGGAAGATTGAGATTCGGCTATTGCCGAATGTTCATCACTTGTTGTAACGCCTCTGGCTAACTTTTGATAGTCAACCGGGCGAATAGCTCCTGTCCGCGTCCGAGTATTCCGATATACTCCTTCGAACTGGTCACAAATTTCCCTAACAGTTGGGGAATGACTTCTTTGTGACTCGTCAGAATCGGAATGTGAAGCTTTTCCTCTTCCAATCATGTTGATGGTGACCTCAGGATATTCGATTTCAGAGGCTTTCTTCTGTCGTCGTTGTCGTTTGGGAGGCCTAACGACGCTCGTTAACCTGTTGAACACCGACTGTCTAGGCGTGGGTGAACAACAACTGCATTCAGATAGGACAGCGGAAATGAGCCGTTCACACTGACAAGAATGGGCCACTTGCTGTGTTGGCCTTCCTCTTGATAGTAGTTCCCGCAAGTCGGAGACCTGGGAACGGTTTTGTGAAGGTGGAGATGGAACCCCCTGCCTTTGAATGGGTTGGACATGAACATTAAATCCATGCCGCCCTTTTTGAACCTGACGGACCGTGTCATGTTCTTGAAGCGAAGCATGAAGGTCGCGCTTTGGTTTATAAACACGAGGTCGAGGCCTGTGTTTTACTGATGGAACAGATCCTTGTGGATCTTGTCCTGATTGAACGCACACTTGTGGTGTGCGTTTTGATGTTGAAACAGACCCCTGAGGGTCGTTCTTTGTTTGAACGCACACTTGTGATGTGCGTTTGGTTGATGACCCAGACCCCTGAGGGTCAGGTTTTGTTTGAACGCACCCTTGAGGTGTGCGTTTAGATGTTTGAACAGACCCCTGGGGGTCCTGTTTTGACTGAACGCACAGCTGTGGTGTGCGTTGGGATGGTTGAACGTGCCTTTGGGGGTCACGTTTTGGGACGCACTCCTGAGGTATGCGTCTGGGTTGAACAACGCGCCATTGAGGGTCGCGTTTGAGCTGGATAACCCGAGGCTCATAGTTGGGTTCGTTGCCACGAAGTGTGCGTTCTGGAGGAGAAACGCAGGGTTCGGGCAAATTTTCAGAAACGCAGTTCTTGCGTTGGGCCGAAGTTCGGCTATTCCGCAGATATGCTCGCCGCATGGATCTTCTCCTCCGTCGAGCGGCGTTTTTCTTCGCTTGTTTCAACGCCTTGGCCGCAGCATCGTCGGCGTTGATTGGGCTTTCCTCCGACATAGGTCTCTTTTGACCTATTATGTGCCGTAATGATACGGGGGAGGAATCTTCAACTCGCAGAGCGAGTTTAAGGTCTTGGCCAAAAGAGAGGGCTCTCTTTGGCATCTCAGCAACAGTGGTGACCTCCTTAGAGGTCTTGTGGGTATCACGCCTAGCTTTAGGGCTAAGCGATCCAGAGGAGAGAACCTCCTCGAACTTGGCTTGGTCGAACTCTACGACGAGAGTTTCGACGGTGGTCCCAGTGAGGTGAACGTCGGATTGCGCCACCACTTCCTCATCAGAGAAGCTATTCCCCAGCGGAGTCGCCATCTTTTGTTTGTTGGAAATTTGATGTAATAAGACAAGAAAGAAATGTTGACTTGTATTCTCTCAAAATCAATTACAAATTGAATTCCGATTACAAAAGAGAGGAGAATGAAATTGATTCTCCCCTTTGTTTAATTCTGGGTTCTTCTTGGTAGTGATGGAATGCTTCCTTCGATTGATCGCGTCGAACTTGCTCTCCGTTGACGATCCGACCGTACTATCTCACTGGAACAATTGACTTGTTTGATGAATTCGGTTTAGAACTCTCGATGAGTATAAAGAACTCGGAACGAGTTGAGAACTCTGAAGAGAGTTGTTGAGAACCGAATAACTGGTTTGATATGATTAACTTGCGTCGCAAGCTTAATCACAAACTCTTAAATGAGTTTCAGAACTCAGAGTGAGTTGAAACTCTATAACAGAGTTGTTAGAACCGAAGATTCGGTTAATAGCCAAGTTGATTCTCCACTAATGGAGGGATTCTCTGAGATTTGATGATCTCCAAAAATCTCCCTCTTCGTGTTGTTGAACTGCCGAGATTTGTTGACCTTAGGCGGTTTCTTGATGCCAGCTCCTTCAACCTTCTACGGTTTTGTTGCTGAAACCGATCAGCCAACCAAAAATCATCAACCAACCAACCCACGCCTTACTCAGTTGAGTAAGTCGGTTATTTATAGAGAGATTAGGGCGTAACCAATCCCTCAATCTGCTCCTGAATGAGCGAAAATCCCTCAGAACGTGGGATAACGGTTTTAAAGCCGTTCGCCTGCGTGTTTGAACGAGTCATACGCCTGATCTGGCGTTATGGGCCTTAACTCTGCGTCTGAGGGTTGAGACGCAGAGTTAAACCTTTTGACAAAGGTTGAAAACGCACAGGCCGCATGCGTTCTAGAATTAGAGACGCACAGGTCACTTGTGCATTCAACTCTGCGTCAAGAATTTGGGACGCACAGTTGAATTTGTTAAAGAACGCACATTAAGTATGCGTTTTGGTGATTTTAACTCTGCGTTGCAGAGTTAAGTATCTGCTGGCGAACGCACAGGATATGTGCGTTTGGAATTTGAGAAACGCAGGAATTAACTCTGCGTTTAAGAGAGGTTGTTGACTTGTAACCTCGTCTATTATGATATTGCAAAGGTCATTGCTTATTGATCTTTGCCTGTTATAAGGTATGAGAGTCGTCAAATTGTAACTCTCACCATCGATTGTGAAGGCCACTAAATAGAATTTTCATCTGCTGTCGGAAGCGTCGTCAAATTGTAACTCCTTTCGATCTGTGTGAAGAGTCTTCTATTTGCAACTTTCGATTATCGGCACGTAAGCTATTTGATTGTAGCTTTCGTTGTGAGAGATAGACGGGAATCAACATCCATAGTGTCTTCTGGATGAATATTTGCCCACAGCTCTCTACCAAGTAACTCACGAGCTAAATTCAACCTTTTATTTCTAAAATCATTACACTGCTCATTAACAAGCATGTCACAGCCATCAAAATCAATCATCTCAGAAATGAAGTCATATTTGTGGCGATTGAGGAGTTGCAGATGCAGTGATCAGGAAGTCGTCTGATTGTGACTTCCATTATCGGAGCTTGGTAGGGATCAGCTATCCATTGTAATTTTTAGACAGCCTACAAAATCGAGTGATCAAACCTTCCTACAGTTAGGGTCATCTCAAGCTCCCGCTTGGTCAAACCTTCCTACAGTTAGGACCAAAACCACAATTCATTCTCGATAAACGAGAAATTCATCTTTAGTTTGGTAATCAAACCTTCCGACAGTTAGGGTTATCCGATTCTTTTAGATTCTCGGAGTGGAGATCCCACTCTTAGTTTCACCTTTCCGGATTCTGGGGGTGGAGATCCCACCTCAAGTCTCCTTTCCTTGTTCGGGGAATAGAATATAAAATTCTTCCTTCCCACACCAATCCTTTTCCAAGAATTTAAGATTCATCCTAGGAATTTTATCCCGAATCCTAAGCAGGGATAAGTCTGCGCCTAACACGCGCTGCCGGTTTAGTCTTTTTCCGATTGAAAAAGACACCAGAGTTCAATTGTAGGAATTTTATCCCGAATCCTAAGCAGGGATAAGTCTGCGCCTAACACGCGCTGCCGGTTTAGTCTTTTTCCGATTGAAAAAGACACCAGAGTTCAATTCTAGGAATTTTATCCCGAATCCTAAGCAGGGATAAGTCTGCGCCTAACACGCGCTACCGGTTTAGTCTTTTTCCGATTGAAAAAGACACCAGAGTTCAATTCTGGGGTATTTTATCCCGAAGCCTAAGTAGGGATAAGTCAGCGCCTCACACGCGTCGCCGGGTAGCCTATTCCCGTAACAATGGCGAAGTCTATGTATTCGACATCATAGCATAAAGTCTCAGAGAATTCAATCTCTGAGCACAACGTTACATGCGAACGGATTTAAACAATCCGCATGCTAGCCCGACTCAAACGGTAGTCGGTAAAGGCTAATCAAATCCGTTTAAGGCTGGGGGTTAGCCAAAAACCCTAAAGTCAACGCCTAACACGCGTCGCCGGGTAACCTATTCCCGTAACAAATGGTAAAGTCTATGTATTCAACATCATAGCACAAAGTCTAAGGGAGTTCATTCCTTTAGCGCAACGTTACATGCGAACGGATTTAAATAACCCGCATGCTAGCCCGACTCAAACGGTAGTCGGTAAAGGCTTATCAAATCCGTTGATGGCTGAGAATTTGCCAATAATTCTATAAGTGCGAGTCATTGATGCATCAATTTTATAGGTTGGTCTCGTGACTCGAGTATCCGCCACGCTCCAATACCTTAAGAGCTTAAACTGTGTATACTCCAGTAGACGTACGAGTATAAACTGTATCAAACGTCGAACAGCGCATTACAATGAAGCCTGGACGCCGGACAACGCGTCGCAATGAAGCTCAAACGCCGGACGACGCCGCCAATCGATGATCAGTTCTGTGTTGAATCAACCAACTCGAGCTAAAAATCAAGAAATCAAGAATCGACTTCAAGTTCAAAATTCCGACGACGGTCAGACAATAAATGTAGCACCGGAATCCTCACAGGCGTTCTACAAAGCACTGAATGACCTGAAGGAATCGAAGGAATCCAGGATAGAAGCCATTCCAAAGTCCCGCTACACCGACTGAAGGTTGAGACAATCACGTCCAAAGTATTCCAGACTCTTCTATAAAAGAACGAGGCTGAAATACTTTGGAGGGGGTATCTGTAGGCGTATAAAATTGCCTATAGGTCCCTTATCACAGCTCGACGACGCCAATTCAACAAACGGACCATCGAGCGACGTATCCAAGCACGACCGTTATCCCGCCAACGCCGAAGCCAAGCCATACGCAACGGAGCAGGTTAACGAGGCGACGAAGCCAACAAATCGCACCCAAGCATTGGAATGCATCCACTCGCACGCGGAATCAAACCAACGTTTCGGGGAATCACCGAGTCATCTAAACAAGAGCGAACTCGGTGATATAACGATCGAATCAAGATCGGTTTCGGACTCGAACTCAGAAGTGGGTTTACTGCCAAATCAGGAATCGGATCAAAACGAATCGAATCCGAACAAGTCAACCACACAACCGAATCAAAGTCCAAATCAACAACGAATCGGAAACCGAATCAAATCCGAACAACAGAGAACCGGAAACACCGGAAAACCCGAACGACGGATGAAACGACGGAACACCCGGGGGCTCGGCACTGGGCCGAGCCACCTCAAGGTGGCTCGGCCCAAGCCGAGCCACCCTGAGGTGGCTCGGTGGCCGAGCCACCCATGGGTGGCTCGGCCATGGCCGAGCCACCCAGGGGTGGCTAGGCCCTGTTCTGTGCGCGGGGCACAGTTTCGAACGCCTATAAATAGGCCTTGTGCTCATTTGGTTCAGAGGTTGGATTTTGGAGGGTCGAAGCTCTGCCGGATTGAAATCTGAGATCTAAAAAAGATTGGAGCTTTAGAAGATTGAAGACTTGGACTTTGAGATCCGGTGCTCGGCGATCATCCACGCCAAATAAGGCAAGAGTTCGAGAGGGATCGGATCTGAGATCTACACGATTTTCCTCCGGATCTAAGCTTGGTTCTTAGATCCCGAGAAGAGTCTCGAATTCGCTTGGTCGATTTCGACACTTGGGCTACTATTTCCTTGGTGAATTAGTACCCCACCCGGCTATTATTTTCTTCGTGAGATAATACCCGTCATATCGTGTAGATCCGACCGGATCGAGATCACGCGGTGGTCCACGGTAAACAACCCCGGCGCAGGCAAAGAACCCACACAAAGCGAGTGACCGCAAAACAGGAGCTCGCGATTCGTTCGACATAAAAGAAAACAAATTGTAATCTTTCTTTTTTTCGTATTTTGATTTTCATTGTAACCGGCTCTTATAAAAAGACCGGATCTTTGTAACGCATAAAGTTGTTAACTAAGATGGCAATGATATCAATGAAGAAAGACACGATTTTTCCCGCGAACATGGTCGGATAGGGATTTGATTGTTAAATTAAAATTATTAATTTAATTAATAATTGGTTCTCGATATAGAACCCAATTGGTCTCACTAATGTCATTAGAAGAGGTATACATGCAATGCAATTCTATTTCTATCCTTAATTGTTATGGATAAAGTTTTTGAATAAATCTATTTCTATCCCTAATTGTTATGGATAAAGTTTTTGAACAAATCTATTCTATCCTTAATTGTTATGGATAGAGTTCTAGATAATTATGAATTGTTTAAAGTTAAAATCTCTAAGGCTAGTGTAATCCTATAAATAGGGTTCATATGTAGCCTTATGAGGGGAGATGGAAAATCTTATGAAGATAATATGAAGAAATAGATTTTTGAGAACCTATCTCTCAGTATTGCTCCTCTACGGTGACAGGTGGATTTCAATTGGAGGCTTTTTCTCTTGAGAAAGCTATTTCGGATTGATCTCGGGACAGATTATTGTAGAAATTCAGAAAGCGTTTCAAGTTTTCTTCTAATATTTAATTAATTTTGATTAATAGTCATGATATGCTTTTTTCGCTGCGTTGTATGTCATGATTCAACACAATCACCCACTCCCCTACCCTCGTCTCCATCGAAGCCCATTAGGCTTGACCGCTCCAGTACAAAAGGCTCGCATCAACGCTCTCAGATAAATATCTGTGGCGGCGAACTTACCACGAGAAGGCGAAGTGTTTTTCTCCACTATATTGCTTGTCTAAACTCGTCATTTTAAATAAAACAGTTTATGATTTCAGTGGCATTGACCAAGTATTCTTCCTTTATTGTTTTTTTAAAGGTCCTTCAAAATTTTCAAAATGCATGAAGATGAAGTCATATCTCCAATTACTCATGAAGGTTGTATACATACGTTTGATTCGTTTTCAAAAGATGGCGGTACTCTGCCAGGAATCTGAGGATACTGACATGAACATGGCCAGGCAAAATGTCCGCAAATCAAATTCAAGAAATCAAAGACTCAAAACAACAGAGGATCAAAAGTGACAGTTTTGTTACGGGCTACACCATTGTTATCTTTATACCCACGACAACTCCAGCAGAGAATACCGACACCAGTATTAGAATCCCATGTGATATTTGGACACATAGACCAACTAAGTACACCGGATGTTCATCCATCAGCTCACTGATACAAAAAGTAATTTCGCTGCAAAAACGCAAACTTACCAGAAGAATCACTTATTTCCTCTAGTAATTGCTTTTTTTTTTTGCATTATAATTTATGTCGAGTCAACTAGTAATACATCTATGCTACTGCACGAGAAACAAATAATACATCTACAATACAAAAGTCAAGGGACAGATGGCGGCACAAATCGGGATAAGGGAACCTGCAGCATATCAGTATAAACAGGCACTTTTGCCTGGACCACAATTAGGGTCGAAGTGAAGTGAGAGAAGGCAAGGAACTGTGTGAAGCAACCTGCTCTTATGCGCTTAAAACCCAAAGTTACAGAGTGGAAGAAACTCCATCTCACTATCAACATACTTGGTCCATAGATGCTTGTACTGGTTCAAGGCAACATCCAGCCACGGTTTCATGTTTCCATTGAAATGTATAACAGCAGCATTACGTATTTCATCTTGGCTCACACTTGGGTTGTAGCCGAGCCCCATCACATGCCATGACTTCTCAAGAGGCTTTGTAGTTGTGTAGAATGTTGCTAGTCCTGCTGGCAACACAGTACCCGGATTCCAAAGCGACCCATCCTCATTCTATTGAGATAACAAGCCAATAAATTTTAGACACGAACCTCCCCAAGGGGAAAATGTGATTACAAAAGAAACTAACGATAAACAAAATGTAAAGTAACAAAGTTTCCTACCAAGTGATATGGTCATGGACCTCATAACAATAACACCGACAAGATTATACAAGCAATATAAATGAGATGCATGACATGATTGCAACTGTTTAACGAGTCAATGACTATTAATTTTGTAAAGGAAAAAATCACTCACACTCTTTGTTCTAGCAATTGCTTATGTTCTTATGCTGGAAGTCGAATGAGAAACAAACTCTTGAACATTGTGAAATTATTGATATTATGTACTCTTGTAGTATTCCTATTCCTATGGAGTCCCAAAAAAA
>BQKN01066968.1:353889-365761 GCA_022839385.1 Asparagus kiusianus | reverse complement strand
AAAAAAGCACGTTCGTCAAAACATTTTACATTCCTTCCAACTAGTGGCATCCCTATACCTATCAGACTTCAACAAAACACATTCACAGGTATTTTTCTGCAAAAAAACCAGTCACGACTTTACAGACTTCAATAAAACATATGCACGTCATTTTTATGCAAAAATGTGTTCCTCAAATTAATCATTTTCCTTTTGCATCCCTTCTCCTGATAACATTCATATATTCAATTCAAGCGTATATTTAGGCCATTCCCTGCAAGAATTTCATAGACCATTCCCTGCAAGAACTTGCAAATCTGAAGATTGATGTGCCACCTAAAATCTTATGTAAAGTTAACACCCTCCAAAGCATCCTCCTGGTGAATTTAATGATATAAAAAACAATTCCTCAACTATGGGAGTCTTTTTAAATCTGAAGATTGATGTGTAACCTAAATCTTATGTAAAGTTAACACCCTCCAAAGCATCCTCCTGATGAATTTAATGATATAAAAAACAATTCCTCAACTATGGGATTCTTTTTCTTTTTCTTTTTCTTTTTCTTTTCATTCTAACTATATGTATACTAGAAAGCATCCCAACCGCATGTTATTTTAGTAAGCTCATCAAATTTTCCCCTTTCTCAAGAGATGTATACTTAAAAGGTCTTGCACGCTTCCTGTGAGATGGTCTCAAATCTGTAAATCGCACAATGAAAAGGGCAGAACTCATCGGCCACCATGCTAGCTGATCTTCATCCCCGTCGTTAATAATAATTCTCACATTCTTCAGCAAAACCTCCCAAAACCTCTCCTTCATATTGCCAGCCATCATAAGATAGATTTTTTAAGGCTAAAGATCATACGAAATGTGGTTTAATTGAAAAAGAAAGAAGAGGTTATGATTTATTTATAGATGGAAAATAGGGTCATTTCAAAATAGTCCCTTATATTTAATATTTTGGAAATAGCCCATCAAATCTTTAAAATTGATGTTTGGTCTCTCAATTCTTTTTTCGCAATTTCAAGGGACTAATTTCTAACAATTTATAAGAATTGGGAAACCTAACAGCAAATCTAATGATTGATTGGAGGAGCTACTTCATAATATTAAAGATTTAACTAACATTGAAATAATCTTATTTCCTATCAATAAATAATTCCTAAGTTTCCTTCCCATTTATGATCAAATCACATCACATTAATCTTGTGCCCTAAACAAATCCTATCAAGATAACTGGCAACGTGAAAGCGTGCTTTTGGGATTTTTTTTGCCGGAGAATGTAAGGATCCTTATCAACAACAGGGTGAAGATCAGGCAATATTGAGCATTGTTTTAAATATCCCCGACATAGCCCGATATACCCCCCGATATATCCTTTTACAGGGCTTGTCGTAACCGATATGGTCTCTAAATATCCTTTACTGCTTTTTGGCTATTTTGGGCGATATTATCCCCCGATATGACCGATATATCAGCCGGTATGTGGACCGATATATCTTTTTATATGGCTTGTCACCAAACACTATACTGTGTTTGATAATGTTTGGGCAAGATATCACGATTTCCTCATTATATCAAATGATATTTTACCCTAAAAAAATTAGACCAAATGTTGCAAAGTTGATTTGTACTTTTGTTTATTTTACAAGATTGATTAGTGATCCTAAACATATATCATTCACATTTTATATGCTTAGATTTGATTACATATGTCGAGATTACATTTTAGTGCATTATACTATATATGCAAACATCAGTTATGGCATTCTAATATTTACCACATATCCCCGATATTTCTCAGATTTTCGCAATCCGATATGAATTTTGGCCATCCGATATTTCTCCGATATCCAATATTTAAAACATTGATATTGAGAGCCGATGGATTCTAGTATACATATATTTGGAAAGGAAAAAAATGAAGAGGGTAATAAAATAATAATCAATGTATACTAGCATACATTATACTTATAAAGAAAAAGGAGATAATCTCATAGCCAAGGAATTGTGTTTTATATCATTAGAACCATCAGGAAGGAGTTACATTTACGTAGCTTTTAAGCAAGAAGATCAGGCTTTTCAATACAGTAACCTCGCCCCCTAAGGTATAGGGTTCATGTTAGGTGACACATCGATCTTCTAAAGATGTGCAATTTCTTGTTGAAAAAGATGACTTGGAGGACTTCACAATATGCAAGATTCTTCTTCCTGCCAAGAAGTTGACATGTCTGATAGCCGGACATGACACAACACAAGTTCAACTGGACCCAACACTAAAAAATGGTAAAGCCTTTCACAGAATGCCCCGGTTTTCTTATGCTAATAACAAATATTTATCGGCTATTGAGTTAAGCATAACATATTCCAATAAACACACCTAGTCATGTTCTCATGTTTGAATTCTGGGCAGTCATTGCCACCAATCACACGTATCTGTTACACACTCATGTTCATGTCTTTGGACCATAGGGAGGAAGGCTTGATGTCATATAAGAGGAATCATCAGTGCATAATCTACTCCATATTTCTTATTGTCAGCGTGAGGATGCGCTCATATTTGTTTTCCTGTTTTTCCCAGGAAAACATACATTCTCCATGCAATGAAGTTGCATAGGTTTAGGTGGAAAAGTAGATGGAGAAGCCAATGAAATATGAAGTTAATAAGAAGTTGGGAAGCATTATGGCACATAGCAGATTTCAAAGAAGGATATTTATTATATGGAAAGAAAAGATAAAGAGGATAACTCATTGGCAAAGTGCTTTGGAATATGGAACCGATGAACAGCTATTTTATGAGGAGATCAAGAGAAGTCAAGACTGATTAACTTGCACAAGGCAAAGAGCATCGGCCTGCACCACCATAGAGTTGGATGAACCATGGAAACATACACAATACCCAAATTGGTTCCATCTGTGGTTATAGGGTGTTTTGAACTGCATATAGTGAACGGCACAGGTGAAACAAACTTCAGAGCATGCTGCCATAGCTTGTTAATACAGTAGCACTAGCACCACTAGAGAACAGAAAGAATCACCAATAACATGTCAGTTGCTGAATCACGCAGAGAAGGATGTGATGACATGTTTTTAACGGTGGATGCCAATGCCAAGCTGATGCCACATTTCTACCAAAAGGCCTAAATTTGTTGAACATGTGCCTGAAGTGCTTTTGTTGGTTAAAAATGGCAAATCACTCCCAGCGCCATAAAATTCAAACTGAGAATAGGGGTTTAAACTTGTGATGATCTTGTGGACTATTTCAAACAATATGGTTACTTGTTTGTCACGGAATTGACCAATGTGGTAGACAGGAGTAAAACAGAGCGAGAATGGCAAATTACATCATCCACTGCTAGACAAATAAACATGCTTCACCTATTTTTCTGTCGCATGTACAGATGCATGAGCCCATGAGAGATGGTTGAAAAAAGGTGTGAATGTCCACATAGTACGAAGCATGCCAGGATTACAAGCTATAGAAAGAGTCATAATTGAATCACCAATGCACTGCCAAGATCCTCCCACACATTAACGGTATTCCCATACAATTCTATTTGACGTCGTGAAACAGTTGATATAGCAGGCGCATTAGTTTAACATGATGCATATACATAATTGGTGTTTACAAAGTCAGCAATCAATTTTTTATCTAGTATTTTACTTATAATGCTCTGAATAGGTTCTGTCCCTGAACAGTATAAACATGCTTCACCTATTTTTATGTGGAAGGTAGAAATGCATGAGACCACTAGAGATGGTTGCAAAAAGGTGTGAATGTCCACGAAGTACGAAGCATGCCAGGATGACAAGCTAAATAAAGAGTCATAATTGAATCACCAACGCATTGTCAAGATCCTCCCACACATTAATGGTATTCCTATACAATTCTATTTGACATCGTGAAACAGTTGATATAGCAAGCGCGCTAGTTTAACATGATGCATATACATAATTGGTGTCTATAGACTCAGCAATCAATTTTTTATCTAGTATTTTACTTATAATGCTCTGAATAGGTTCTGTCCCTGACCAGTAGAAACATGCTTCACCTATTTTTATGTAGAAGGTAGAAATGCACGAGACCACTAGAGATGGTTGCAAAAAGGTGTGAATGTCCATGGAGTACGAAGCATGCCAGGATTACAAGCTATATAAAGAGTCACAATTGAATCACCAATGCATTGCCAAGATCCTCCCACACATTAATGGTATTCCTATACAATTCTATTTGACGTCGTGAAACAGTTGATATAGCAGGCGCGCTAGTTTAACATGATGCATATACATAATTGGTGTCTATACACTCAGCAATCAATTTTTTATCTAGGATTTTACTTATAATGCTCTGAATAAGCTCTGTCCCTGACCAGTATATCCCTAAAGAGCTAAAGGTAAATGTAAAGGTTATAATGCTAAATACTAATAACAAAATGCAGATTAATCAGCTAAAGTCGAAGAATCTCACCAAGTTCTGGAACTGATGGAACTGGTCCGTGCACTGCTCCCTCCTCCACACATCAAGGTCAAACACATTCACCCCGAAACCCCAAGCACAAGCCCTCGGGCTAAACTTCTCCTTCACCGCCTCAGTCGAAAAGTTCAAGTACTTACTGTACCTACGAAATCCCCCAAAGCACATCTCCACCGCCCCATTCACCTTCCCACCGAGATCCGCCCTAAAGAGCCCAGCCAAATCTCTCTGCACCACCACATCATCCTCCAACAAAACAATCCTCCTCAATTTAGGAAACATCTCCGGCAAGTAGAACCTCAAGTACTCAAGCAAATCCAAATCCTTTCTCCCTCCTTCAACCATTCGAATCACCGGCGAGTAAGACGAGTTCAAGAACCCAAAGTCCGACACCGACCGGACGTCCACACGTGCACCGTGCGCCGGCGGCCTCCTCAGAAACCAAACCCTCATCGCGGCCACATACATCTTGTCAGTCACCACGTGGAACACGTGCTTTCGCGGCTCCTTAGCACTCTTCACCGCCGAATTCACAACCACGGAGACCGCGATCACATTATCGGAGAAAATTGCATAGTGATAAAGATCTGGGTTTATGAGACCCGGGGAGTTAGGGTTTGGGATCAGCTTCTTGTACTTCTTAGGATTGTTGATCCAATCCCCCATCAGTCTCATATTGAGGCAGTGGATCGATTTAGGGGTGGATCCGGCAGCGATCTGACTGGACAGCGAGCCTAGCTTCTTGGCCTTGTTGAGCTGCTCATTAACGGCGAAGATCGTGTCTCGAAGCTTCTGGATCTTGAGCTGAGTGTCGAAGGACTCCTTAGATTCAGCGATGATCTGGCGAGCGGTCTTGATCTTCTCCTTGGCTTCTTTCTCCAAGAGACGGAGGGAGTCGTCGTCGAGGTTGGAGGAGGAGGAGGAAGAGATCTTGGAAGCGAGCTGAGAGAAGGAGGAGGAGAGGTCTTGGAAAGTGGAGAGAGATCGAGAGGAGGAGAGCTTGGAGCGGCGAGCGAGGGAGGAGTAGGCGTGGACGAGGGCGAGGTGGTCGAGGGCGTGGCGGCGGAGGAGGAGGAGGCGGGTGCGGAGGGGATCGGAGGAGCTGAGGGAGAGGAAGCTCCGTCGACGCCGAGCTCCGGCGAAGAACGAAGACGACGGAGCGTCTCGGCCGTCGGTGGCGGAGCCGGCTAGGTCAAGGGGGGAGGAGGAGGAGGGGGAGGAGGAGGAGGAGTGAGGGGAGAGGATGACGGAGAGAGAGGCGAGGAAGAGGAGGGTGAAGATGGCGGAGGCGAAGACGCGGTATGTGAAGAAGGAGAGGGGGCGGGCGGAGGAGGAGCGGCCGCCGCCGGCCATTGATGACGATGCGGAGGAGGAGCGACGGGCGGGGGGAACGAAATTAGGAGCTTAAGGAGGAGGAGGAGGAAGATCGGATTTTGTCGGTGACGAAGTTTGGCATTTGATAACTGTTTGTGATGCGCGCTATCAGTAATGAGCTCGACGCGGAGTGGGAGTGGGGACGCGGACTGACGCTGAAAGCCTCGTTAAATGTCTGTAGTCATTAATTTATTTATTTATTTATGTCCCCCTAACTTTGGTCAGACCGTCGGATATATTTCCCTTTCATAAGATTTTTGTGTTTTGTGGTGGTGAGTTTGCACTACTAAGAGCTTTTGGTGGTGAGTTTGCTACAACAACCCGAAATATGGGACCAATGACAAGCTTATTATGCAATAGGAGGGGACACATCACATGTCCTCCCTATTGGTCCCATATTTTGGGTGCTCATTATGCAATAGGAGGATGACGCCTTTGGGTGCTCATTATGCAATAGGAGGATGACGCCTCACATATCCCCTGTTAGTCTCATATTTTGGGTCCTTGGGGAATTTTTCTTAAGTAAACATGATGACAACCTATAATAATTTCTTTATATACAATATAAAGAGCAAATCTAAAATTTAAAACTGTATTATGTCATACATTGATTGTAGATTGAGACTTATCTATCAATAACGGTCAAAAAGAATTAAAACTAAAACCCAACAACAACAACAACAAAATTTTAGCAAAAAAAAAATTTGTTGCAGCAGAACTTAAATTTCACAGCAAAAAAAATTCCTCTCTTTAACCCTTTTTCAGTGTGTGATGCTGATTATTATTTTAAATCAGTCCGGAATTGAATCTAAATCAGTCCAGAATTGAATTTAATGAATCAATCCGGAATTGAATTTAAAATCGTAGGAACTATACGGGAACTTCCTAACCGTCCCAGTCACCCACAGTTCGTGCGATGGACACCGACCTGGAACTTTGCTTTCCACTCGTTTATATATTCAGCAGGTAGAAACAAAACAGATCAGTTAGGTGAATCCAAGTTCATTTCGATATAAATATCTGAATGGTGGCAATTTACCTAATAACTCCCTCCAACAAAAAAACTGCCCAAAATGCCAATGAGAGATTAAGGTAATGTTTGCAACAATATCACTGGGTCATAAAAGAACCAAACATGCACATCGAAAGCAACTTCCAGTTCTGAACTTATCTTTTAAATTCCCTGCTTGCAAAGCAAGGGTAAAAAACTCGTCTACGCGGAAAAATAACTCGTTGCTCTCGGATCAAAATCAATGTGGGGGGGGGGGCCCCCCCAAGTAAAAGTATTCCACTTATTATTAGATTCCAGTTCTCATCTCTAACAATACAATCAGATATGGGAATTCTGAAACCAAAAATAAGCTCCATGCCTCGCGTGGGGTTAAAAATGTGCAACTGCTTCTTCAAATGATTAGCCAAAAAGTTTCCTTCATCCTTTAGCAGTTTCGTTTGTGCCGCCAACCCAATATTGCTTCACCACATATAATACCTTCTCGGTCACAAAAGGACCGTCCTCATGATCAGCCATTTTCATATTCCATCTCATGCCAGCGGCGAGCTTCTTAACCTTTATGAGAACGTCGACCTGGTCTCTCAATATCACTGCACCTTCTGGTCGCAGGATTCGATCCATCTCCAACAGGATGTCTTCCATTTTGCATCTGCTCCAAACGGACAAGTATTACGAGAAAATAATAATATGATAATATGTGATACATATCTCAAGATAAAACAATCTCTCATCCCATATCAGAACAAAAGTTCATGGTAGTTTTTTCCCCCAAATAAAAAAGGTTTATGCCAGTTTTGTGTAAAGCATCCAATTCAGGGTAGTTCTGTAAAATTTACCTACCTAAGAAACAGTACGAGTGCATATACATGTATGTATGTATGTGTGTGTGTGTGTGTATACACAAACACACACACACACATATTGAAGTCAGTTCGGCATCAGGTAGCAAAATTGCTATAGCCAGGCCCATTTTGAAGGTAAAAGGCCTATATGATGATAATGCTGATGGTGATGAGCATATACCCTATGCAAACTATCCAACCCACCTACATCATTCCCTAAGATAACTGATTTGCATTGCGTATTTGATAAACACATGTGATTTATAAATACAAATCTTTTAATAGATGGCCAGATGTACACAACAATCAAGACCGTTTGACCAAGAAAGCCTTTCCCTTAAAAAGGAATCCTTAAGGTGCACGATTTTACAATGAAAAGGTTTTGACCAAGAGAGCATTTCTCCTAAAATTGGAGACTTAAGATTCACAACTTTAAATTGGGGATCCCCACAGAAGAGCAATTGCAAATTCTAACCTTTTGAATGTTGCCGGTCATAAATGACACTAATTATTAACCTGATCTCAGCACGGATGCATAAGTAACAAACTCATGTGCAAAGCAATATTTGGCAAGCTAGGTGTACCATGAAACCTACTACTAGCCCATTGGAGATTCCAACCCTTAAAAGTAATAATTTCCTGTACACTATGGCATAGTCCATAAGTGACAACATTTGAATCAGGCATGGTTCCTCTCAAAGGCCGATACTAACATACACATAATTGTCCAAGTCCTCCCATTAATATAATTACATTGTTCGTTCCCTTTCACTTATCCTCACCTCATGCTCCATGTAATGGCCAAGTAAAGGGGCAATGAAATCGAAGGAAACAACACAAATAAGACTGAGGAGATGCAAGGTATAACCTTCTTTTCTTTTCTTTTTTTCTTTCCTCCCACGCCAAATCAAGTAAGGAATAAGAAATAGGATTCATGGAGCAGTCAACAAATAATGAAAATGAATCGACATTTATGATTATTATATTCTTTTAACATCAAATTATCATGGATTTATCTATTTCTCTAAACTAACCCCTAATAAATCATAGTTTGGCGTTAAATGCAGATAAACATGAAACCAACAATGCGGGAGGATTTTCAACGTGACCAGCTATTGCATTTATATCTTCTTTTATTATTAGTTTGCCTCAGATCATCTAGCTTCTTAGTTGCATTTTGTATTGAAAAAGGACAAGGATGACAAAATAAAAGGCTAAGATAAAAGTATTCCTTAAATATTACCTTTCGCTTACTAAAAGATAACTATTCCTTAAATATTTCTCTTTTGTGAACAATTCCACTACGCATGTTTCAAACTGGTATTATTAAGACAAAAGTAAAAGCCACCATCGACTTACTTATTCTTGTAAAGGCTGAAAACACCATTAGCATGGATGAGGTCGTATGTCCTTGGGTATGTGGAGAAAGCTTCACACCTGACAAAGAAGAGCAATGGCATGTAAATCAGTTTTTAAAAAGAATGTGTTATTTGATTTCGGTAAAGAATAGTGTCTTTTCTGTTTAAAGCCTATCAATGAACAATTTCTGTCAGAGCATTGTATTATGTATTATTTAATTTTAAATAGAACTAATTTCAAGTCAGTCACACCTAGATATTTAATTAAGTAAATATGTCCATATATTTCAACAGATTCCTATATTCTCTGTACCAGTTAATAATTGTAAATATAGCAAATAATTGAAATAAAAGAACAATATGGAAACACCTAAATATTAAGAAGAGGATACATACCAATCATGATATATGCCAATTAATCCCCGCTCATACACCACACCAAGCGTAGATTTCTCAGCAATAGTAGGCACAACGTTCATCACCCATAATTTCGGAGATTCAATTGCTGCGGCAAAACTGCCTAATCCTGCATTCATATCCATTATATTACGATATCTCCCTGAGTCGAGTAACTTATTGACACCTTTGTAAGCTTTGACATGCTTCTTCCACAAGTTATTGTCCTCGTGATATTTTTCCACCGAAAAGCCAGGTACAGAGTCAGAAGATATTCTTGGAGGAACATCATTTAACCTCTCAGGAAATGTTTTTATAGCTCCTCCAGCAACCTCTTCGGGATTGTTAACCTCAGGATAAGGAGTTACACATGCTTCCAT
Organism: Asparagus kiusianus; assembly: GCA_022839385.1. Classification (NCBI taxonomy): domain Eukaryota; kingdom Viridiplantae; phylum Streptophyta; class Magnoliopsida; order Asparagales; family Asparagaceae; genus Asparagus; species Asparagus kiusianus. The sequence goes on along the minus strand of BQKN01066968.1, from coordinate 355,946 downwards.
CTTCTTGTACCTAGTATCATGGGGAAAGGATGAAATCACAGATGCAACTATAAAAGGGAAAAGAGAGAGGATGGAGTATCAATGATATCCCATCCTTTATTCTCCAAAAAAAAATCCCTATAAAGGGAAAAAGAAACATATATGATCGAAATAGCTAAAATAGTCTGTATTTCTATTTAAGAATGGTAAGAAAAATAACAAGATAAATAAGATTGAACACTCTCGTGCTCAAAATTGTATCCTAAGAAAGCCTTTATTCCGAAGATTTCCAGGTGGGCTAAATAAATCCTACTTATCAATGTATGATTCCAATGGATAAAAAAGTGGGAGGACAACTATTCCTTTTCTCTTAAGAGTAATCTATAGATAAAGTGTTAATTTACATCCGAGATTGACAATATTCTCATATCTTTTGTATTTTGACATCTAGTGGATCCAAATATTTGTCTAATCGTTTGAGTTCCATTATGTTTGAGTGACATAGCTCCAAGCAAATTAATCAAGAGTAGACAGGGGCGTAGCCAGAGCTTGCTTGCCTTGGGCGGCTGCCCAGGGCAAGAAACTCCGCCTCTCCCACAACCTCTACCTCCTCCCCTCGCTTCCCCTCCTCTCCCGCCACTTCACCTCCCTCTCCCACAAATCCAACCTCCTCTCCCTCCTCTTCCAGGACCTCCATCTCAACAATCTCCAGCCCTCCTCCCTCTCTCACACCTCCCTCCTCTCCCTCACAACATAGCGCCTCCCTCATCTCCCTCACAACATACTCGTAGACCACATTTATTTTTCGCCCAGGGCAAAAAATAATCCTGGCTACACCACTGAGAGTAGACATTGTGCAAGAGGCCAACCTAAATCAGTAATAGGAAGATTATTGTTTCTAATTTTCCCATGAGGATTAAGCTCACGAAATTCATGTTTCCTTACAGCCAAGAAGCAAATCTCTCAATTCTTGCAAATTTGAGTTGCAATAACATGATTTGCAGCAGGTATAAAATTAATGGGAGGTAGAAAAAGGCCAAAGAACAAATTCCTTTATAAAAAAAATTATCATAGTAACCTAAACTCACTACACATATTAGTTGCTTACCGCTAAGCATGATAAAAATTTAGTCTTTCGTCATTAACAAAAACAGTAGACACAAGTCATAGCATTTACCAGACATCATCAGCATTTCCCGATTCACAAATTTTAACGCGGGGCTCATCTTGCCTCCCGGGACAGGAATCAGCATTGATTCTCTTTCTCCAGACAGCAATTTCACCCTTCTCAGAGAACTTCTCCCAGCAAAGAAGTTCTGCTACTTCTTCTATCTTCTTCTGCTCTTCCTCAAGGTCCTCCTTCGTACGTTGCCATGCCTGGTAGTTATTCTTCCAGTGAATTGGGGGACCAGAAAGTACCCAAAAACCACCAGGCCTGAGGACCCGATCAACCTCCATCAAGTACTTTCCTTCTGAAAAGGAGAATGAACACGAAAATTGGATAAAGTTTGAACTCGTCGCTCTTAAAGTGAAATGTGCTCATGATTTGATTAATAAGAGTCAAGTATGTTTATTAGTATGCTAACCGTTTGCTCCCCATGGAATCAAGCACCTTGAACAGTGAGCCATATCAAAAGCCCTAGACGGATATGGAAGCTGTATGGATCCAAGAACTCCAATAACAGCAGGGACGCCTCTTTCCAGCGCAAACTGCACCTGCGCCTCATGATTGTCCTTTGGAGCAAATGACATCGCTATCACATTCTTTTTCAATAGATATGCACCCAAACTAGCAACCTGGAAGGATTCTAATATTCAGCAGGCGTAAATGCAACAACTTACAAAAGTGTATCCAGATTCACAAGCTTGGCACGTGTAATAGAAAAATGTGATGCAATAAGAGTCACAATTCGATCACAACAGAAACCAAGAATAAGAAAAGTGACAAACAAATGCTTCAAGGAAAAATTAGATTAAAAAATGCAAGTACACGTAAACAAGTTATCATATTCTACCAAAAAGTCTCAGAATTATGTTGGAAATGGGTGTAGGCCCATACCTATCAGCGGCGAAATCAG
>BQKN01066968.1:329624-343889 GCA_022839385.1 Asparagus kiusianus | reverse complement strand
TGCAAAGAATACAATTTCTAATAACTTGTGCTGTTTTCCAAAAAAAAAAGCATTTACACTGGTTTTGAGTCACTGGTTATTACACATCCATATTTGCCCAGTTCTTATGGGCATTTTTGAAAGATTTGTTGGAAAATTAACTAGGATTACTAGTATGAAACTGAAAATAAGCTTTCAAGATGAAAGGAAACTTCTCCCGGTGTGATCGAGAATGCACAAGCACACATGCAAATTAAGATTTTTTGGATCCGGTTACATGTTTTTTTTTTCATTAGGCTTGTATGCGCGCGAGGGCCCCTCTATTCCTAGGTCCATTCAACATACTAAGGGAAAAAATAGCATATTTAAACACTCCAAACTCTTTCTTATTTTCCTACGTAGGACTAAAGATAACTCCCAATTTTGAAATACACTCAAAACCCCAACAAGATTTACTCGGTTAAATCCTTGCCTAGCTTAAATATTGGTATCACAGGTGGATAATTGCAACATGAGAAGCAGAACAATCAGAATCTGAGATTTCTGAGGTGAATGCATGATCGATACTGTATTAGTATCCGATCGATCTTCTGAGCTTGGCTGTTTATTAATTGTTTGATTATTTGAAAACCAGGTAATTTATTGGAGCAATGATACAATATGATTGATAGCAGAAATTAAAGTACAATACTAAGCTGTTTATGGATGCTTATTTGTTTGTTGCTGTCGTCGTACTTCACTGTTTTCGACTCTCAGCTGGTTTCGTTTCTGTGATATGTGTCTCTGAGATTTCGAATTGTTACGGAGGAAACAAGCCTCTGGACTGTGAACTTCGATATTTCTTTGAAAAAGTAAAGATGTTTGCCACGTAAAATTTCAAATTGCCAGTTTTTTTACGTCTCTTTTGCTCTTGCCATATTTTTCCAACTTTTGCTTCCCATTGTGTTGTCATTAGCTCTTTATTCACTCTGGTCCATTAACATGCGGAAAAAGCAAACATTATATTGTTAGGTTCAATTCCTAGCACGCACATATCTCCTTTTAATTTTATTTTATTGAAGAAAATAATATGTTTAATATCTTTTTTTTCCATAGTAACTAAATAGATCTACTTATAAGTTGTTAACCCACTGGTGGCCGCCCCCAGGCTGGGGATGTTACCACGAGCCAGCTAGGGTTCGAATCACCTCCGTGGGGTATGTGGTGAGGATTAAATTAAGCTAGTGAATTGAACTTACAAGGATACTCTATACGTAAGAAAAAAAAATACTTATAATTAGTTTTGTTTTCTGAAATATGAACTGCAGAAGACCTTCTCTATTGTTTTTGACCAGGTCTGAGAGAAGCAGAGGTTTTGGTTTTTGGCGACATAACGGCCTTTCAATTGTTTTGCTACTCAGTTAATTAATCTTAATTGTTGTCAATTACTCTGAGTGCAAGCTACTCTGTCTACTAATTATAAGCATAGGCATTTATTTATGGTTATAAGTTTGGATTCGGATGCTCTCCACTATCTAAAAAGTAGTGGAGGGACCACTACATAATCACAACCATTGATTATCTAGTTGGTGGTTGTGACTTTTTCATTTAGTGTAAATTAGGAATGAGTGCAATACACGGGGTATGGTAAGTGTTAGATTTAGAATGTATCATAACCGCCTATTAAGTAATCGACGATTAAGATTAAAAGTGGTGGTCTCTCCACTACTTTTTTTTGTAGCGGAGAGGATCCAAATTCGGACTCTCACACTCCATAAGCCTAAACATGAGGAAATTAATAGTATCTAGCTTGAGTACTTTGCTCTAGAAAAGGAAAGTAGCCGTACTCATTGAGTAGATGCTTTAAAGAGATTGACGAGAGAACATTCTAAAGCAAAGCCAAATATGTCCATAATTGCATGCGCATTGGGATTTAGCTGAAAGCAAATGATCTCACGAAGAAAAGAAAAGAACACGAATCATCACATCATCAAAATATTTTGATTAATTAGTTACTGCTCTTTTTTAACATGTTATCTCGCACACATGAGAAACCTGTAATTATTAAAGTAAGAATAAGCAACAGAGTGCGTTAGTGATCTTTTATAACTAATGTAATGAGCTCATCTATAAAATAAGTAGTATAAAAATCAATGGATGACAGGGAATTAATTAATGAGTGTCTTTCTTGATCATATGCAAGCAATTTCTGGATTGAGAATCCAGTTATGTTATTGGATTGTCATTAATTAATTGGCAGTAAAGGTTTTAGGTTCATGGAATGAAATACTCAAAGTATATATATCGATCTCTTGTGTTAATTACTACAAGGATAACTCCCCTGGCCTATGGATCGCTGTAGGAATCAATTATTGGAAAGCAACAAACATCCACTGTTTCTCTTTTGCTTTAAATCAAAGTAAAAAAGTAGAAAGAAAAAAAATTTAATAATAATAATAACTGCCCATCGGTGGCAAATCTGAGTTGGAATTTTGCCTTAGCTTGGACCAAAGACCAGTCCAATCTTGGCTTCAAACAACTTGTGCTTTACGAAATCCCCCCAAGCTGCATGTGGCAACGCGTATAAAATTTATAAAAAAAAATAACAAAAGAAAATAGAATTAAAGTAGAAAATAAAGAGGAGATGATTCTTACATGGATAAAGAAGAAGATTAAAGAGAAAGGGGAATTATAATGGATGAGGGAATAGGAAAGCTTGTTATGGGTCCAAAGAATGGCCAAAGAAAAGCATAAAGAAACTTGATTTAGCACAAGAAACCAAGCTCTCTCTCTCTCTCTCTGTTTTTATTTATTTATTTATTTAAATTTATAGAGTAGAGTGCTCCTTGAGTTCCAAAGCAGGAATTTTCTAAAGTTGGGGGTTAAGATCTCATGCTCATGGAAGCGAAAAAAGCAAGTTGTTGTGTTTTTGTTGGGTACTATTCCCCAAACATCAAACTCTCTCTTTACTTGTTGGTGAGGGGGGAGGATTTGGGAGACAAGGAACCTATAGAAAGACGGTTTTTCTATAGAGTGCCCTTGGGCACTCTATAAGAGAGGAGAGAGATAGAGAGAAATGAATGAGGAGAAGATCCCAATGCAAATCAGGGGACCCCCCCTCCTCATTCATTTCTCTCTATCTCTCTCCTCTCTTATAGAGTGCCCAAGGGCACTCTATAGAAAAACCGATAGAAAGATACTTGGCTTCCCAAAGATTTCGTGTTTCTAAATAATCTACGTACATCTTTATTCATTAACTGTGAGAACCTTCTAAAACAGCCTTAAACCCCTCTCTCGGGCTCCGCATCCGTATGATTGCATGCAAGTGAATCTAAAATCTTATATCCCTCGCCTTTTCTTTTATTACCTTTTAAGACCCCAAACATTTTAAGCCTATATCTACTCACAATGTGGCATTGTGTGAGGGGAGGATCGCCACCAGATCAGTTCGAGAGACAAAGAAAAGCAATGGGTAGCTCTCGTACCGCTTGCAGGCTTCTAGTGCTGCTCCTGCTCGTTTCTATAGCTCTTGCTCCTTACAAAGCCCTCGGCGTTAGAAACTTAGACCTTGCTCTCATGAGGAGAGGTGCAGCCGAGGAGCCTCGTGATGTTAAGGAAACTGATGTTGTCGACTTTGATGCGACGAAGAAGGGATCGGAAGCGCCTTCTCCTTCGTCGTTCGATCTAAATGGGACGAGCAAGAGACGAGTCCGGAGAGGGTCTGATCCGATCCATAACAGGTGTTGATGGCGGCGAGCCGCAAATGCTTTTTTAAGTTTCAAAATATTTTGAGGGGGTACAAGCTGGCTGTATTGCTTTGAGATAGTTGGTTTTCTTCATTTGGGTTGGTGACGACTATCTTCTTGTTTCATTACTTGGGGGGAGTTTTTGTTATAGAGGAAATTTGTACAGAGGTTTCAAAGGGAAGGTTGATTATGGAGGAACTCTGAGACAACCTTCTCTGGTTTGCTATTTAGATTCTGATCAAATGGCACAGAGAGGGTCATGGGAGAGAGATTACAACGATTAGTTTGTTCTTTTTTTATGCCTAAGGTGGAAACTTTTATACATATGTGCAAGTTATAGTGATATTGTATTTTGTTTTTCTTTTTCTTTTTCTCTCTCTCCTTCTTCATGTTCTTATTATCTCTTTATCATATGTGATGAGTTCCTCTGATGGCTTACTTTCTTATAGCTTAGTTTAAACAAAGATGCGTTCCAAGATTATTTAGGATATTGTTTCTGGATTTTAGTTTTTTCTTTGTCCACCTTGTTTAATGTAGGTAAAAGTAAATGATACCCATCGACTTCACAAAATTACATAGAACTAGATGCTTTGCCTTCTCAAACGCTGAAGCTCATTGTCATTTCAGGGAAGATGCAAAGGAAGAAAAATTACATTTAGGCTCCTTTTCATAAATTGACGTTCCACACTTAAAAAAAGAAGAAGAAGAAGAAGAAAAAGAAGAGCATTAAATATCAGTAGTTAGAAGAAGAAAAACAATATTATCATACCTGAATTTTTTAATCATAGAGGTTGCCATTTTTTTAGCAGTCCCACCCAGCCGCCGCATATTTATCATTGCAGTAGTTTATTTTCATGACAAAACCGTGTCTAACTTTGATATTTTAACAAGCATATATACTGCATACAACTTGAAATTACATTATTTGCTATTATGTCCTTGATTCAAAAAAATTTGCATCTGGAACCACTTGGAAACTTCAACCTCATGTTCTCAAACTTTCACAGAGGCACAGATCCTTGATATCTGTATAACTTAAAACACGACTTTCTGTAATATGCCAAAATTCATCAGCTATTACTATAAATGGAAGCCTATAAAGAAAATTCTTCTACATTCCATGGGTACTCCTACAAGTAAATGATACATCAATGTACATGAAAATATCTCTTCTAGTCGTGATCGTGAGAATATCTCCTCTCTTTGTTAAGTTTCAATCGAAGAGGAGATAATTTGCGCGCAACTGCTTGCCAAATCATTTGCACTGCATCCCCCTCTGTTGATGGATACTGATACTCGAAATGATGAGCAATTTGCTGCAATCTCTTCCACATCTTTATCCATTCATCACGGTCAATTCCCCTCAGTAGCTTCACTAGAAATCCCTTCTTGACAGAATCAGAAGCACGAACAAATACCGAAAACTCTGAATAATCTAAGATATCCTCGAATGGGAGTTCAATGTCATCGCTTATAATAACAGGCACACAGTGGCTCACAATAGCATCGAAGAGACGGTTTGAAGATGGAGTATCTCCTGCTATATTGAGGCAAAATTTTGATGAAGCCATTCCTTGTCCTGCTTGTTTGATTCCACCTCCCCGTGCACTTCCATAAGTGAAATGTACATCCTTTTCATCTTTGAGAAGTTGATAGAGCTCCTGACGAATCATGCCACCCTACATATCAATGAGGCAAAGTAAGTTGAATAAACATATGTGCAGTAAGGCCAATTAGTACAGTTTTAGGTGTATGCAAAGGAAGCAACCAGAGTGACAACTTAGTGCGAGAATTGTAGTATTGGTTGCAAAAGACTGCTATACTTTACTCATTTCTGTTTATTGCAAATAACTGCTATACTTTACTCATTTTATGTTTATTGACAATTAACATATGATGAATCGATCAAAGCAATAACATCTAAACAATTACAGCTTGTTTCTCCAAAATTTAGTGGGGAAAAAAACATCCTTATTAGTTTACATCGATATAGGAAACTAAATTTATTGACTACTTCTAGTTGATCAATTTAATTAACAGATCATCAATTCATTTACTAAAAGACCCTTGTCCATAGGCCATGAAATGAGTATTCTTCCTTTTACAGAGAAATATAAATTAGCTAAATCAAATGTCAAATGGAGATAATAAAACCTAATTGGATTCCTAGTGCTTCATATCAAGCTCTCAGAATTTGTTTGTTGCTCGAAGCTCAATGCCAGACTTGTGGGCTTTATTTGTTTTTCTTGCAGTAGTTTCTGCACAGTTATATCCTTTTGTTCTCAGAAATAACATTTCACATTGACTTTGGTATTCTTCGTACATGACGTTGTATTTTTTTCTTAATTACATGTGTTATCTCATTAGGAAGCAATTACAAAAAAAAGAATAAAATTGACCACAGTTTCACTTATTTTTACAATTACCTGAACGGAGAATACACCACATTTCCATCTGAGTTAGCAGATACCCACAACACTGAGTAACTTATACCGATATCGATAAGTTAAGAGGCATTTTCCTGATGATATGTCATTAGCATGGATAAACTGGGGCAGTGTTTCTTTTGGTTGCAAATTTTAGGTAGTTTGGCCGTGTAAGCATGCGGATACAAAACGAATATGAGAAAACTAGATAATATTGAGAAAAACATAGTTCATGTGATACGAAAGAGGTCCTTAATATGTTCATTATAGCTAAAAAGCTAAGATTAGACATCTTGATTATCAAAATTAACCACAAATCCATAATTTAAGAATCGAAACTATCGTAAGAATATGACTAATGTGCATTCGGATATTTCGGATACAGATACAAATATTTCACTACAAAACCATATTTGTAACCATATCCTCGGTTATAGATTTGAGTAACTATATCTGTATCCTAACGGATACCGTTACGGATATTTCCTCGGATACGGATACAGTTTACCAACCCTAAGAATATACCACATTTCCATCTGAGTTAGCAGATACCCACAACACTGAGTAACTTATACCGATATCGATAAGTAAAGAGGCATTTTCCTGATGATATGTCATTAGCATGGACAAACAGGGGCAGTGTTTCTTTTGGTTGCAAAATTTAGGTAGTTTGGCCATGTAAGCAGCAATGTTTCGAATTAAACATGCTTCATTAAAACTCACTTGTTAATTTGACTTTAATACCTATTCGTTGGTCGATGTATGATACATAATAACTTTAATATAAACAGTCATTGGAAGCATGCAACTTTTCCAAATTATTAGTACTAATAACAAAAACGAACCAGTGCTAGTGCTTAGCAGTATGAGATATCAAAAGGTGATTGTTCCTAATTTCTTAAATTGTAGACCACCAGAGTATCACCTCACTCAAATGCCTAAACCTAATGGATGATTCTATGTTCTATTCAACAGAAGAATACTAATCTACACAAATATGAGAATCATAACAGATGAAATAAACAAGCAAGTCCTTTTCAAGGCAACTTACATCCTTCCTAACGATGGCTCCTTGGAAATAAACCAATGTAGGGCGGTCTTCAAAGGGGGCGGAATCCTTTCCGACGGAGTTGACTACGTGAACATAAGGGGCCACAATATCCTTCTTTATGTTTGCGATCTCAACTGGGTATCTCCCGAAATCTGCAAGCAAGAACATAGCAGACCCCAACTTATTCCTAGCCTCCAGCATACTATTCGGGTGGTGCGCTAGAATGATATGATCCTTTCCTCCCCATCTCTTCCACTCCTCTCGGTTAACCAAGAACTTCACCAATTTATCCTGCAAGAAATTGTTCCTGCTGATCTTCTCTCTACCGCGAAGCTTAGAATGTCGATTATAGCTCACTGATGAGAAGAACGGCACAAAGAACACATCAGCTTCACTCGAGTCGTTCACTCTAATTGTGGTGCAAGGCCTCACTATGCTAGGAGCATTCGAAGCAAGGAGATCCAACGTCAACCAATACTCTACACTGTGCTGAACATTTAGCCCACCAGGGTACCTTGGAATCCCATCCAAATTACCAACATCCGGCCATATCTGGTTCCTTCTCGTCCCTTTCCAATCCAGCAACCCAAAATGGAATTCAGGAGGCAAGTCGTACATATAAACCTTGAGTCCGGCCTCACTTACATCACAAGTTGTCTTCTCTCTTTGAGCGCCGGAATTTCCTCGAACACCTTGAGGGGCTGTTGTAGGAGGGTGTTTTCTATCGATACGCCTGGCATTTGAGGCTAGTGTGTTATTGGGGAGCATGAGCAAGAGAACTGAATCAGGTATGAGTGAGTTACTGTTGCTGGACTTGAGAAGAGTGAAGCAAGAGAAGAAGAGGAGGAAGACTGAGAAGGAGACTACACAGAAGAGTAGCCTCCTGGTCTCAAAGAAGGAAAAGGGCTGCATCTTTCTCTCAGACATGGGAATTCTACTCAGCTCGCGATCAAACAAATTATCCCGATCAAAAACAACTAGACTTAAACCTATAGAGCTCCAGTCTCTTTCCCCAAAAAATAAAATAAAAAAAACCCAAAACCCTTATCAGCTCCAAGCACGAGAACAAATTAAATTCGTGAAGGTAAAGAACCATACCAAGGGCTGATTTTTCCTCAAACCAAGAGCATCCGTTAACTTCTGGAGCAGACCCAACAAGAGCTGCACATTAAAGAACAAGAAGATTGAAAGAATTTGACAACCGAGTTGGGTTTCAACTCAATTATTCTAAAATTCCTCTTTCCATTAGAAGTCAATAGAGGAATAACGACGGGGGCGGAAATAGTAATTAAAATACCCGCGATCAAGGTGGGGTGGGCTCTCCCTCAACAATCTGTCAAACGATCGAATTATTATCTGAAAGTGTATCGATATATAAACAGGAAGATTTGAGGGGCAGCAAAAAAAGAAGAGAAAATTTTGAGGTGATTTCGGTATGATGAGGGGTTGGTTTGAGATGCCAATCGAGTGGTGGAATCTGATGATCATCTCACCCACAACAACAACAACAACAACAAAAAAAGGAACTTTACCAAAGGTGAATAATTATGCGGTTTAATCTCACTGTGTGTGGCCACACTTTGTTAAAGGTAGTCCATGGGTTTTGTGTTGGACCTGGAAGCTGCATCTCCAACATTTTTTCCAAAAATTTATTCAAAATGGGAAACGAAAAGTCATATTTTTTAAATTATTTTTGCTCTAACTTCAACAGCTTCTTCATTTTGAAGACTCCTGTATTTATTATAATAATAAAAATATTCTACGTCCCTATTTTGGGATGCTCTTATACATTGGAACTGTTATCATTGTTTTTTTTATAATTACGAATTTTGTTTTATATTTATTATCTCCTCCATCCCGTCTTGAAGAACGTGCTGCATTTATGACAAAGCTCTCCCCAAATATATGAAGAATGCCCCAGATTTGGGAAAGACTCCCTTTTTTCTCCTTTATCCATATTTTAGGGAATAGGATGAGGAATCTGTTAGATAAAAAAACCAAAATTCTCCAAAAGTGAGAATATCAATAAAATGGGGAAGCTGTTCGAGATGCTCTTAGAAATCAATGCAGTGGGAACCGAGAACGTAAAATCTCGTCATGACAATCTGCCTGCATGAGCCAGGAAAGAGAAATGAAAATCCAAATATAATTTTAGTCGAATATGAATATTATTTATTTTCTCTCGTGACGGCGTGCCAGTTGCATATTCTTAGCTGTTGTGGGAATAAGTTGAATTTATACGTAGTAAGGGGCTGTTTGGTTGTTGCTGGTAAAGTTAGTGCATTTATGACACAACTTGGAAAGTTGTTGTCCACCTCATCAATTTTACTTTTATATTTTTCTTTGTTTTTTTATTCCATTGGAATCATAAATTGCTTGTTTGGTTTACAAATGTAACTTTAAGTGTTTGTTTGGAAAGTGTAAAAAGTTGTCCCTACTCAAATGATCATATTGGTTGGAATCGTTTTTTATTATTTTTTCCTGACTTCAATGTCAGCTTTCTCCTAAAATCATGTCTTTTTTTATGAAATTACTTTAAAAGCCACATCAGCATATGAAATCACTTTACACTATTTTAACAACTACAAACAAACAATTGAAAGTGATGAAAGCTGACATTAGGACCCACTTTTTTACACTTTCCATCCTTTTACATGGTAAAAACATACGAACAAACGGCCCCTAAGGGCCCGTTTGGTTGTATGTTTTTACCATGTAAAATGATGAAAAGTATAAAAAAGTGGGTCCCAATGTCAGCTTTCATCACTTTCAATTGTTTGTTTGTAATTGTGAAAATAGTGTAAAGTGGTTTCATATGCTGATGTGGCTTGTAAAGTGATTTCATAAAAAAAATACATGATTTTAGGAGAAAGCTGACATTGAAGTCAGGAAAAAATAATTCCAACCAATATGATCACTTGAGTATGGACCACTTTTTACACTTTTCAAACAAACAATTAAAGTTTTATTTTGCAAACCAAACAAGTGTTTTATGATTCCAATTAAATCAAAAACAAATAAAGAAAAGTGTAAAAGTGAAAATGATGAGGTGGACTACAACTTTCCAAGTTGTGTCATAAATACATAACTTTACCAACAACAACCAAACAACCCCTAATAAGTGTATTGATTTTGAATGTTGTTGTGATGCATGACTTGGGAGAAGTAGAGCTACGGAGTTCCCAATGAAGAGAGAGAGAGAGAGAGAGAAGAAAATGGAGGATTAATAATTACCTTTGTTCATAAAGGGTTGTGAAATTCAAGTATCTTGTACGGTCCCAACAGGCTTTATAGCTGTATATTTCGCATGGGTTTTAATGCGTAGCATGCCCCGGGTGAATTCTATTTTATTTTTTTTAAATTTTTTTTTATTTTACTCACTAGGCCTGCCAGGCCCAAAACTAATTAGCCGAGTTACGGGTGGTATGCTGCTCGCAAGCCCAAGCGAACAAGCTCGCAAGCCAACATGAGCTCGTTTTATTGGATAAACTAAGAGCCTTTTTTTTTTTGGGTTTTGGTTTATTTTAAAGAAGACTCAACTTTAAGCGTGGGAAGGTAATTGGGTTCGGTAACTGGGTCATTTTTACTCTATAGTTATTCTACTTTCTCCATCCTTAATGCTAATTAGTGAAATTTATCTTACAAAGTATGCACTATTTGCCACGGTTAGTTACTGGGCTGTTTGTTTCAAAAAAATTTGGATGGGAAAGTGAAAACACTCCCAAAGAACTATTATTGTCTTTGCTTCAAATTTTTTTTTGGGCAATAGGTTTCTATGAATTGGCTTTAAAACACCCCTTAGATGTTAGAAAGGTTAATTGCACATCAGTCCCTTACATCAACCTTAACTGCCAAATAATCCCTCAAGTCTCATTATTTTCTTCTTAGCTCCTTAAATCTTCAATTTTCTTGCCAACCCGTCTCTGTTGTTAGGTGGCGTTAACAATGACTATTAAGTATAATAATGGAAATTGCTAGATTTTCCGTTATAACCCAGCCCATATTAACTCTCTTATTTATAACTCCATTTATCCTATTCCTAACGGGTTTAAACCCGAACCCACTTCTCTAAAACCTAACCCCACTTGCTCTTTCTTCTCCAACAGTGCTCTCTAAAACCTAACTCCACTTGCTCTTTCTTCTCCAACAGTCCTCTATCTTCCCAAACCAAATATTGGGCTCTTTGCAACGTTTAGATTCCCTCTAAACCCTATAAAATCTTCTAAATTTGCCAATATACACCATTTCCCTTCATCCCATGGGCAATAAGGTAATTTGAGATGTTGCGTTAATGTTTAACCCAACTGGTTGAATTAATTAACAAAATTTCCCAACAGAAGGGCCACTTTGTAAGAAAATTAAAGATTTAAGGGACTAATAAGCTGTTCCTTTTTGTTCTTTTTTTTTTCTGCACAGCGAAACAAGTCCCTCGTCTCCCTGTACGCATAGAACCTTGGATTTGGGCTCCGCGCATTACCCGTATGATGAAATGCCCCAAAGAAGAAGAAGCCTCCTGTGTCCTGTATTCAAAGAGGACCAATGCTGCTTACTAGCGCACCGTGTTATCTTGGCCCTTTTCATGATACCACTCCTCCTGCCCTCGAATTATTCATACACGCATGAAACACCGTTATAATTCAGGACATAAATGGATCCAATTGTCCTTTTTTCTTTTTTTTTGGCTTTGGTCCTCACATGTGGCGCCCCTTTTAATAATTTTCTGCATGGGTCTTGTTCTCTTCCCGTAATTATTGAAATCTTGGCGTGCGTTAGGCAACTTGGCTAAACTAGGATTTAGAACCGGTTCTAGTGAGAACCGGTTCAGTTCAGCTGCGGACCAGCCCTCTCCAATCCACAACAATACTAGTTTAGAGAGGGCCTTTTTTTTTATTTAAGGTTACGAAAAGGCGGCTCAAAATGGCTAAGTTTCTCTTTTTGCCAAACAAAAAAGCGTTCAAAACGAGTCAGGTTCGGTGCTGGCCCAGTTTTAAAGTGTTGTCAGTCGGGTCCTTGGATGTGAAAATGAGCTTGACATTTTCTGTTATTAGACTCCCCCATGACAAAAAAAATTGCACCCAATGAGGATTAATCTAGCCCCATCATCGGACGTTCTTTTTCCTTTGATCCATAAACAAATCTGGTCAAACAAGGTAAGAAGCAAACGCAGCTCATACACAAAGGAGGCATCAAAGTAAAATCTTCCATTAGATTAGATAAAATAAAAAAGATAGGTTCCCATGAGTACACTTCTCAAATATCAGAGTGCTCCCTTCGGCGACGCGTCGGAATTTTCTGTGGGATCAGAAATTTTAAAAGAAGATGCAAGTAGTAGGCAACGAGGGGGGCAACTGACTGTTGCCACGCCCAACAAAACAAATTCAGTAAGCAAGAGCAGATAAGTTCTTAAATATAACGACGGCGGCGGCGGCGGCGATGATGATGGTAACAGATTATTAGGGGCATTTGGGTCCTCCTTCCTTGGTCTTCCAGTTGTTGTAGCAGGGGCAGACTCCTTTGTTGCCATAGAAACCAGGGGGGACGCAGAGGCACTTCGCACAGCACTTGTTGCAGAAGAAGAGGCAGGGTTTTCTGTATTGAGTCTTTGAGCACCTCCTGTTGCACTGACCTTGGCATTCTGCATTGTGCCTCACAATTAAACCAACAGAAAAAGGAAAAAAAACCATCATCAGGGGTTAGCTCCCATCTAGCTACCTAATCGTGCACCGCAATCTGTACTTTGACTAGCGGCTCAAATTTTTAGATAGAGAGTCTCGCGAGACTACTTAAATCATAATTACATTTCACCCATGATACTTTGGTAAGTTCAAAAATGTAAACGCGTCTAAAGAGTATTTAGGGGAAAAAAACCCCAAAATAGGGGACCCTGGTGTGACACGTGAAGGTATCGCTCGCCTCTGTGCCTCGTGCTATGAATAGCGCATCACGGGACAAAGAGGCGACCTCTTACGTGTCCCACTTAGGGTCCCCTATTTTAGTCCCCTATTTTACGGTTAGCAGCCCTCTTTAGAGAAAACCCTGACAAAAGACTCTGTAAAACCCAGTTCGCCTGAAAAGTTACTTTTTCTTCGGTATCCATTTTATGCATTATCACTATCCATGATAGTGTCTATGTAAAGTTTTTTTTTATTTCATTTTATTTTATTTTTTTCGTTTACGTGTTTTGCTCTTGAGAAACCTCTGATCTGAACAAGAGTTAGGAAAATTAACACAAAATGCACATGAGATCTCTTCACAATTTCTCAACTTGCATTAGAAGCAATACTTTTTCCTTCACAAATTTATAGAATAAATTTACTGTTGAGGGATTAAATGCAGTGATTAAAAGCTTACGGTAGCTTTTGAGACTTCCTGGTCCATACCCACTACCAGCCTGAAAAGTTCACACATTCACAGAAAAAAACCAAGAATTAGTTTCAAAAAATTGTAGAGTGGAGAAATTACCCAAATAATTAGTGTATTAAATTAAAACGGGGGAAAGAGATTAGTACCCTGTCCAAATGGTACTCTCCTCCAGCACTTCCTGGGGCAGTTGCCTTCAACAAAAAAAGAGGAGAGCAAAGTTAATAATAAGCAAATAATAGTATGTAGATTAATGAGAGCAACTGCCAATTAAAGAGTTTTTTCTTTCTTTTTGCCCCCTCCTCTCACCATTGAGGACTCAGCCATCATAATGGCAACGAGAGCAATTGCTAGGAGAACAAGGAGCTTCGCCATTGCCATTTTCTAAGACAACAATGAGGAAGAAGATGCAGGGGGGTGGAATGAGAGCAAAGGTTGAGAGATGGTGCCTATAAATAGAAAGATGGGGTGGGTTAAAGAGATCATTAATGAGAGAACAGTGTACAGGTATGTAGTTACTAAATACCTCCTCAATGAGATGCCCTTGCTCTTATATAGTATCTACAACATTTGCCCTTCATACTTAAGTATTGGAAAATCTCATAATTAGTTAAATAGGACTGATGCTTATCGTCCACTCTGGCTTAACCGAACTAATGAATTACATATAATTTTACCGTAAAGTTTCTTATTGGAGGGGGTAAAATATCAGAACCCCGCCTTT
>BQKN01066968.1:237633-304624 GCA_022839385.1 Asparagus kiusianus | reverse complement strand
AATACAAACCTATCATATATGATGAAGTTGTACTCACGTTGTGTGGAAATGAAAAAGGGTATTTATTTACTTTGGTACCCTAAAGTTTACCTCTTTTATCAATTCGGTATACTCAATTTACTTTTAACACTTTAATACCTCAAAATTTTTTACCTATTTCACTTTGATATAATTTCTTGGACATGTTTGTTTTTGTTGAGTGTATCATGTAAAATTCCTTATAATACTTTAATTCAAACATAACGCAGAACAAAAAAAATCAACACAATGTAATAAAAAATTAAAAATCTAAAAACCATCATCCAACTTAGCATTTGTAACTTTGGCCTAACACTCTCAATTGAGGAGGATAGTTGATAATATTTGGTTATTTTATAATTTGTTTCATAATTGACTTACCTTTCTTTGCTCTTAGCAATTCTAACTTTAGCCTAGCGCTCTCAATTGAGGAAGATAGTTGATAATATTATTGTTGCTGGTCTGCTGAGGATTGTTATGCTTTCAAGTTAAGATAGTTGTTAATACACATTCATTATTTGTCTCATCCAAATGTCCAAATATCATCATCTTATATAATTGCATGATTTGATTCTGGTTGTAACCTAAATGATACTTTTTTTCCATATTTATTTAGTAGAGCAATGTATATTATTGATGAATAATTGAAGTGTTATTCTGGCTTGTATGCCATAGTTTATTTTCTATTGTTGAGGATGTACCCACTGTACTATCACTCGATTAATCCCTAAATGTAATTTTATTGTTCAAACATTATGAATTTTAGCTTTTGTCCATATGTTTGCTCCATCGTTTACACTCAATAAATTTTTACAACAACATTCTCTAAATAAAATTATCAACTTAAAATAAATCTAAAAATTTTACCACGTTCATTGCTTGTGCAATCCTTCCAGATTGTATGTTATGGTCTACATGAGTGTTGTGACTTCATTTACTACTTTGACAATTTCTAATAACCCTTAGTGGATTTTATTCATTGGACTTTAGAATATACGACTTGGTTATTTTGCCTTTGTAATATTACCTGGTTATGTGCAAAATACCTCTCACATGCCATCATCAATCTAACTTCTTTGACGAGAACATTTGGCATTTATTGAGTCATACTTTCAGGTGGTTGTTCAAGGTACTGAATTAATTTTATAACTATAAAATGACGGTGTTTTGCTTAACCTTAAGGACTTGGGTAGTCAATAAAACCAAGGTACATAGTTTGATCAAATAAGCAGTTGAAGCTTTGAAGGGTTTATGTCTCTTTATTAGTAAAATGTTTTGTCTTAATAGCCCTTTTCTAAAGTTCTTTGAATCCTATTCAGATCTGCTAAAACAACATAAACCTCAACCGTGCAAAAAAGGTATGATAAAATATAACTATTACCTAATGAAAGTAGTAGGGAGACTAAATTACCAACGCACCACATTGCACCACTGGTTAAGCTTCAAAATTGGAAGCATAGAAGATAAGAACAATTCAAAAGACTAATGTTATTAACTGATACAACATATATCTGAGATCATCATCTCCAAACTATCGCCAATTTGTTGTTCATGTATGGACCTATAATACCAGTAAGCATGAAGGAGCCATGAAAAGTGATGAATTTAAAAAAGTAATTGGAAACGTTGATTCCTTTAAAAGAGGTTCTGAATTTTACTCTAGGCTCTGTTGAAATGCACTATGGACTGTTAATCGCTTGAAAGCCTTCAAATTCTTGAGAACTTATCATGTATTTAGTCACAAATTTAGAACATTAAGGTTGTTCATGGAAAAGTTTTTTCTTAATGGAATTGTTTTGACACGCTAAAATTATCTATCAATGTCTTAAAAATTATTTAACTCCGGTGTTACTATTAGATCTCTTTTGGAATCTTTTTGCTGATATTTTACTTCAAAAAAGAAAAGGTAATGAATCATTGTAGAAAGGAAAGCTTGTACACACATGTTCATATAAATAAGCATTTTTTAAGAAGCACCTTCTTTTAATTAATTAATTTATTTTCTTAAAATAAATAAATTTAATAATGTAAAAAGGTTTTATGATGTAGTTAAATAGTTAGATTGACTAATAACTTAGTTCAGAAAATTCTTCCAATTTCTCTCTTTTGGCATCATTTATTTACAGTTTAAATTTTTTTGCAAACGTTCCTTTTATGTTGGAGATACCTACTCTTATCATGCTTGTGTAGAAAGGAAAAGGGAGATCAAAGTCGTCAGATAAACTGTAAAAGGGGAAAGAGAGATCAAAGTCATCAGATAAACTTTAGTATTTTCAGGAGAGTGATTACATTCTTATTAACTTATCTTTCTATTTACAATATGGCATTTGGCTGAAAATTTTTAGTTATTTTTAGTGCAGAGTCTTGACACTAAAAGAAGGCTATGCATCTTTGGCTTTTGTCGGTTCATTGAAATGTTAAGTGATGTTGTTGAAGACATTGTACTAGAACATGGAGGAGAGGTAACTTAAGAAGCACATTATAATACAGAGTTGCGTTTAAAACTGGTATTCTTGTTCTTGCTTTTAGTCATATTGTATAAAATTACGCAGAGCATGCGTGCTTCAATTCCTTTCTTGTTATTATAAAGAGGAATAAAACTGTCAATTGTAAAATTACACTTTTATTTATATTTCCACTAAAAAGGTTTGGAACCGAGTTAAAGGATCTTTCTACATACTAACATTAACAAATTGATGCCTCATTTACGAGAAAATATTCATTTAAAAACAAGTGTAATAAATTGTTTTGATTTATATTCTTGTGTACACTAAAAAATAAAAATCTAAAAAATATTGAATGCAAATTAATGAATCAATGTTACATGTTAAAATATAACTAACTCTTAGTATACAATTATCCTTTTAATAGTGATATAAGATTTGCAAAAAAAACGATGCTCCTTTTGGGTCTTCACTAGGCTATCATATATTTGTTTAAACATGTATATATAAACTCCAAATTGGCTTAAAAGGATTCAATGAATAAATTAGAGTGAAATTTTAGCTAAATCTAAAAAATTTATACCTCATGCATTGCACGTGCAATTCACCTAGTTCTATAGAAAAGAGCCACATGTAGCTAATAAATTCTCTTCAATTCCTTCGGATATAACTTTAGTCATGACAAAACCGCAAGCCTATTCTCATCACATGACATGCAATTTGAAATTCGTATCGCACCTTGGCCCAATGAAAGTGAAAAAGCGAGAATAGAAATGTTATGGCTTTGCCCGGATGGGGGTAAAAGTATCAAAGGTACACAATCACACAAACAAACTTCTTTGACGCCTTTATTCAATCGCTTTTATTATAAAGGGGGAAAATATCAGCGTTCGGGCAAATGTGCTGTCTATCCCCTCTATAATGGGCCTAGCTTATGGATTTCGGCCCAAAAAGACATTCGGCCGAGTCAATGCAAAGACTTGGATTCGACTGCTGTAGTTTAGCTTCGTGGACTTCAAGACGTTCCTTCAAATGGACCCGTGACAGGCTTTTGGGGCTTTCATGCCATGTTTAGCTCAGCTCTTTTAGAAATTGCACTGGCCCAGACCCCATAACTAGAGCAAATTATTATTTTAAGGGATTTTAAAACAATAACAATAATGAAAAGAACTTCTACCGAGGATTATATGAATGGAAATCATCAGCTTACCAAGGATTCTAGCAGGCTTCAATGAGCCCTAGGCATCTTTTCCTTTCCTTTCTTGCTCTCTCACCTCTTCTGTGCTTCCATTTTAGGAAACTTTAAAAGAGTCCCTCGTTTGGATTTTCTACTTTCTTCCTTTCTTTATCGTTTATCCATAAATAGAAGGTATAGCTTAATTTTATTTTAGCTTCTTGTTGTTTCTTTGTATAAATGATTGCATTATTCATTAAATGCATCCTCTTTTTTAAGCAGCCTTGTTACTCCATTATTATTTTTGTTGACGTGGAAACTAATTAATATAATAAAGCATATTCTATAATATTTACTAATAATATAATAATACTAACTGCAATATAGGCCAACTACACCTTTATTTTGAAATACCCTACCGGGCCAACTACACCTTTATCTTGGAAATAAAAGTAGTTGAAGACTTGTACTTCAATTATCACTGTGCTACATCCTAGTACATTTTTTTTCTTCTACCGAGACAGTTACAACTGATTATCAGGATGCAATACGTATTTATTATTCTTAAACCATCTTCTTTAAATAAAGGACAAAATTTTGAAAAGCAACTAAGTTTTCAAAAATAATTATGAAAAACGACTTGTTTGAAGCTATCGTTTTTGGTGAAAAAAATATCAAACTTCACGGTTCTTCAAGTCCCGTGAAACTTTGTTATGTAAAAAACTTCACAGGACTTGAAGTCCCTTGAAGTTTGATATTTTTTTCACCAAAAAACGTTCTAGTTTCAGCGAGTTTCAAAAAAATCGTTTTTTTTATGAATAAGTTTAGAAATTGGTTGATTTTCAAAATTTGTCCTTAAATAAACATTATTCATGTCTTCCGCTCCTTCGCATTCCTGCAAATAGCTGCATATATAGTTGTGAAATCATAAAATTACTATACGATAATATTTTGCATTGATTACTGCTAGTCGCATATTAAATTATTTCTTTTGTATATATGATCTTTAATAGGATTCTCTTTTTATATTTGATTTGATTCTTTCTCGTGTGGGAAGCCTCCAAAACTCTCTTCTTTTTTAATGGTATCTTTCTCACCAACCACTGTAATGACTAATTACTCCCCTTATTAATGACTGCCACCTCCCTTAAACCCCAGCCCTAATCCTCCCTCTTCCTCCTTAAAACGTGTGGCTCACGCTCCCCACTGCCACCTGTCCTCCTCTCGCCTCCTCCTCCTCCCCCCACCCAACACCCTTATCTCTCCCATCCTCCCTCCCTCATCTCCGAACCCTAATTTCCTAAAATTAAAAAAAATCCTCACTCTTATTATTAATTGACGACGACAACAAAAAGGAAAAAAAAAAGGAGGAGGAAACTTCATGGACCCAACGCCAACAGCAGCAACAGCAGCAGCAGCTCTCAAAACCCTGGAGAAGAAATCGTCCACCATTAACGGGACCCTAAAGAAGCACCGCCCTCCGTCGCCGCCGCCGCCGCCCTCCCTCTACAGAGAATGCCTCAAGAACCACGCCGCCAGCCTCGGCGGCCACGCCCTCGACGGCTGCGGCGAGTTCATGCCCCCTGCCGACCCCTCCTCCCTCTCCTGCGCCGCCTGCGGCTGCCACCGCAACTTCCACCGCCGCATCCAACTCCACCACTTCCACCCCAGCTTCGAAGACAACGCCGACGCCTCCAGCGAGAACGCCGCCGATCACGACGGCGGCGAGGGGGGCGGGCCGAACAGGCAGCGGCGCCAGCACTCGTGCTCGCCGCCGCCCCCCTCGGCGCCTCACATGCTCCTCGCCCTCAGCACCGGCGGGGTGTCCGCGGGGCCCGCCTCATCCTCCGGAGGCGGCGGCGGCGGCGGAGGAGGGGGATGCGGGCCCATTCTGCCGAGGAAGCGGTTCCGTACGAAATTCAGCCCGGAGCAGAAGGAGAGGATGCTGGAGTTGTCGGAGAGGTTGGGGTGGAGGATGCAGAAGAGGGACGAGGGGATCGTCGAGGAGCGGTGCCGAGAGATCGGGATCGGCAAGGGGGTTTTCAAGGTCTGGATGCATAACAACAAGCATAACTTGAGGAGGGCAGCAGCCGCCGCCGCCGCCGGAGGAGGAGGATCGGGTGGAGGGAACGGCATCGTTAACGGTGGTAACGGAAACGTCCGGGGTGCTGGCTGTCATGGGTCCGCTTCTTCCTCGTCCTGACGCTGAGAATTCGAGGTGATACTTTGCGATCTTCAATCTTGATCATGTTGTTGTTGTTGTTGTTGTTGTTTGTTAATTGGTCGATTAGTTAGGGTTCATGTTAACATGTGTTGTCGTCGCTCGAGTTTGTAGAAGGTGGAAGGTTTTGGTGAGGGGATAGTAGTTTGATGATACCCAACAGATGAATTAGGGATTAGATGATAGCATCATGTGTTAACTATGCAGTTAATGTTATCGGTTAAGTTTGGCCTCGTATAATTTTATGTTGCTAGTGTCTACTCGTATAGTTTGATGAACGTGATGGTATATTACTCTCGGGGGTTAAGATCGTTGAGCAGAATGGGGTTTTTCTGTGTATCCTTTCGAGAGCTATTAAGGTTTCTTCTTCTTGCTCCTAATTATCTTTTTCTTAGAGATTTAGGGGAAAGCCATTCTAGAGGCCTGATCAACCCTTCTCAAGAGGACTATTTGTGTTTTTTTTTTCGTTTGTTGTTGATGATGTTTGTTTGATATTCAGAACTGAAGAGAGTAGAACATGTATTGTTGCTCTGGTTATTTATTGAGAGTAATTGTTGTCGGTTGCGTATTTATGAATGATAGCTGGAAACACATTCAAATTTTTCGTTGGCTATGATCACTTCTACTGGTATCATGCGCACATGTCTTCATTAGTTTAGTTTTAGATAGCCGATTTGGTTCGTTTTGTAGATGAATGCAGCTGGTTTAGAATTGGAGGCGGTTGCCTACACCTGGGATGTAGGGTTTTAATTACAATGGTATGAATGTGGAGCTGAAAAATGAGCGGATTAGTCGCGTCTTTGGGCGAGTTTTGATCACCCCATTGTAGGATTTGAAGTACTGGATTCTTTTGCTTGTGATTTAAGCCTTTTGGGGAGTTTTCGTTTCGTTTCTACACATTTGATCTTGGCTTCAAACTGAAGTTGCATGTGAGCTAATTTTAAGGATGTTTCGTGCACTTTTCTGTCTTGAGTTTTTTGACTGTAAGTAGTCTTAGTGAATTTAGTGATTTTGGTGAAAGGTTCGTTCTTTTAGGCGTAAATGCTAGAGTGAAGTTCATCTAGCTAGTATAGCACTAGTTCAATGTAACAAACACGCATGCACGGTAGTAAAAGTGCGTTTTTTAGCCTTTGCTTTTGAGCATTAATCAGACTATGGTTTTTAATTTAACCTAGCTATCATGGGACTAATCTTTAATTCCACAGGACTTCTGTTCCAAACCCTTCTATTTTTCTAATCTCGTCTCCTTGTGTAGTGTGATAGTGCGGTTTGCTTACAGAGTTTGATACTCTCAGTGATGAATGATTGGCTTCATTGGAATATTTAAGAGATTTGAGGTTCTTGCTACCTTCCTCATTAGGATGGGGTTGATTATGACTGTTGTAGTGGGCCTATTTGGGATTGACTATGATTATCTTGTTTCTTATTCTCCTCTTTATTATGTAGAGATGAGGATTAGATTATTATCCAATGTGCCTCTAAACAAACTATGGGGATTTTGGCTGTTACTGTATATTATGCTATAATGTGGTGGCTTGGACCTCTTGTTAGCTTAATATTATCCCTCGTCACTTCTTTAGCACACCCTTTTTTTTCTTCTTTTTTTCTCTCCCCCCCACGCTTTCTATGTTATCCTGAGTTCTGTTGTATAAGCCAAACATTATCTTCATTATCTTTCAAGTGTGTGGTTACCCAATTCGAAGGGTAAATGCCTTGTTGATAATGGGGCTAGCATATTCTGACTGAAGGATGCCGTATTTGTTTTCTTGTGTTCGTTGGTATTAGCGAAGCTTTGAATAAATTTGCAGTGAATCATGTGACCCGTGTAGAGGCTCGGTCATTCTCTATAGCTGAATTTTATCTTTGGGGAGTTTGATGAGGAGTTTGATTTCTTGGGAGTTTTGGTGCTGAGTTAATAGGATCCATTGGGCTCTTGATGCTGAGTTAATAGGATCCATTGGGCTGTTGCCCCCAGCTTCCATTCATCCTCACCATCTCTCTCTCTCTTCTTTTTAATTAAGAGGGGAGGCGACGCCAGCGAGCACTCTTTATTGTGATATTTATGGGCCGCTGCTTGGCCTCCTTGCTTGGAGGGTCGTCATCCTGGACGACCAACCGATTGTTTTATCATCACTTTTTTACTCACCTTTCAAAATGCCGAAGGAAGTTTTGATTATTTAACTTTATATATCCTACCCAACCATGTACTGATTGTTTATCATATTCCTATAAATGTGTTTGATCCCCTCAGCAACCCTAGCAGTTTTGCCCAAAAGGGGTAATTGAATATTTTAAGTAAGCGCTCGATGAGGGAAGTCATGGTCAAATGATGTCAGCTTAAAGAGTTGATTAAAATTAAAATAAAAAACTGAGATCTGCTTTGCTTTCCTTGTCCTTGTCCCTCCTTTCCGTGATTACTTGTTTTGTGGGCAGATGGTCAAATATTGTTGTTTAGCATGCTGCTGCTGATGATGCTGCATTTTCTTTGGGATTTGAGCGAAGAGGCTGGGAAATATTTTCAAATTTTGTTGGCGCAGGTCTTTATTTGGGGTGGAATATATGGACTGGATAATTTAGTTTAATCCTTCTACTGATGGACTGGATAATTTAGTTTAAAGCTCGAAAAAGGTGCTACAGCTACCTCCCCCCCGGCGGCTACCATCCTCATACTTCCTAATTTGATGCGAAGTGTAATAGTGAAAGTATTATTGGTAAATAGAAACTTTAACCTCTTTTTATCAGAACTATTCTATGTTTGTTTTACAATAATAGAGTTTTCAAAATCTTTGAAACAAACGATTACTTTGCTTACATTGGGAAATCTAGTTTACTGAATTTTTTTTCGAAAGATACTTGGCTATTCCAGTGGGAAATTGTTCAATTTGAGGTGTGGTACCTGGGCCCAAAGACTTGGCATAAGTTTTTTTTTTTTCTACTGTGATGTTTTCGCTCTCTGCACCTTTCACGTGCCAATTACGTTGCTTGAGGGGTGTTTGTTTACATAAAAATGAAAAATAAAAAGTTAGAAAGCGACTCGTTTTATCATTTTAGGTGTTTGTTTTATTAAAAATACATATAAATATGAAACAAATAGGATTTAATGCATATTCTACTTCTCTAGAAAAATGATGCTGATGTCATATGAAAGTAAAGTTGGGACCACTCTAATCAGTTAGAAAATAAATTTTAATTAAACCTCTTCAAGTTTTCAAAACACAAACAGCGCCCGATGATTTTTTTTCTTCTATAGATAATGCGTACGGAGCTTACAAAGTTGACTTTATTTTTTAGACCTTTCTATATTATTAGTCCCTTGAATTCTTTCTATTTGCTCCTTTGCCCTCAAATTACTACAATTGCTACACAAAAAAATATAAAATGTAAAAACGTTATAACCATTAGACAAGTACTGGATGGTAAGATAAAGATAATTTTACATATAATTTATTTTTCTTAAGCGCATAAAGGAGTAATTTTATCTAACGAATAATGCTCACATTCAATTCATCTACTTGTAGCTTCCAAAAGACCATTAAAATATAATATGTTTTTATAATATTTAGTAAATAAAATGATATTTACACTTCATCTTTACTTTTCTACTTTTAATAACAACTTGGTTTTGTAAGCAAACGTTATATTTCACTTGCATGCTGACGTGGATGCAGTTTCTCGCTTGTATAAATTAACACTGACTTTCAAACTTTCAATTCGCTTTCAGTTATTAGCCAAACAGCCCCTAAAGGGTGGAATATCAAGTCAATCTTTGATCAATAATAATACATAAATATAAGCCAAGCATAACTAGTTAAGCAACATCCTCTAGCAGTGAACGCATGCATTAGTGGTGCACTTGATCATGCTTTTCTCCTCAGTGATTGATGCTCGTCCCTATTGATTGGTTACTATCATGTCCGTTTGGGCCTAAAATGATTCCAGTGAAATGATGAAGATTGGGGTGTGAATTTTGTGCTAGTGATCCCACCGTCGACGATATGGATCTTATCTTTTAACTTGATCAATGAATGCCGAAAGTTGGAGGGCCCCTTCCTCTATCGTTTTCTTCTTTATTCTCTCCCAAAACGTTGGTTAATATATTTTATTTATATAATTTTTTTTTGTGGGGAAAAAAAGGCAGAGGTAATACATTAGTGCCCTGTTTGGATGGAGGGTAGAGAGGGGGAGGGGAAGAGAAATGAGGCTTTCACCTTGTTTGGGAGTTTTTTTAAGGAGGGTAGAGAGGGGGAAGGAAGGGGAAAGGAGGGTAAAATTCCTTAGTTTTCTTTCCCCCCCGATTTGGGCGGTAGAGGAGGGTAAAGGAGGGTAAAGGGGTGTAATGACATTCTTACCCCTATCAAAACAAATAAAAGGGCTGATGTGTTATTAGTATAAAGTCATTTATGTAAATTTACATATATTTACTTCCTTTCACCTTCATTCACCTTACTCAACTCCCAAACAACATATTACAATTCTCTTCCCTTCCCTTCCCTTCCCTTCCCGTTGTTTACCTTTCCTTCCCTTCCCTTAGTAAACTCCCAAACACACCAGAGGTTGTGGAATATTGGTAAGATTTAAAGAAAAACCTGTAGCTCTCTCTTATTCTTGTTGTAGTAGCCCTGAGCATTTGCTTAGCATCACTAATGGTTTGATTACTAAAGATACAAAGTCTGTATGCATGTGTGCATGACAATGATATGTACCTCTGAAAATATCAACCTTTACAAAAGCAGCAGAGGCCACACAAATTTTAAACATAAGGTGCGAGGAGATTCGAGCTTTCATTGCCGAAAATTTTGGTCAGGAGGCAGGCGGCTCTCTGTACACCATCAATGCATCTAATGAACGAAAATGGAAATGAAAGTAGGATGTTATTCTTTTTGCACTCGTTGAAGTCTTCTAACAATTCCTAATTTCGTATACATAATTTGGATTAAGTTACAAATAAGAAGAGACCCGTGCAACCTCATGAATCCTAATTTTGAATGAATACGGCGAGAATGTATATAGTCTTACCCTGTTGAAAACAAATATATATCATCCCTCTTTCAACTGCTTTAAGGCTCCCAAGCTCCTCCTCAACAAGGAATGACAATATTGAACATTGGTTACATACTCCTTGGACTAGGCTACATTGAGAACCATTGATACAATCATTCAAATCTTCACTCCTTTAGCAAACGTTGTTTTACATATATCATAGAATTTCCTATGGATCTCCATGTTAAGCTACATTCAAAAGCACAAAACCGTTTTCTTTCCGCATCTAGGCTAGAAAAGGTTATTCGAGGTCAACATATACCTCTTTAATAGAAATTTCTCATTCCACCTAACAAAATCCAAGGAAAAACAACTCTGCCATGGCCTTAATTAGCTACACAAGAATTGTCTCCTCTAGAAATTTCGTATACAAACACAACATATTACCAATTCTGCGTCACTGCACACTCGCACATAGACTCGTATTCTTGAACCCTACGATGGAAGTTCCTGTGGCAGCCGCACGCCGCACAAAGCATCGCACCGCTCGTGCCCTCCTCCCCGTCAGCCATGAACTCCCTACATCCGTCAAGAGCATACCCTCCAACTCTTGCTGCATGGTTCTTTTGGCACTCGACATACCTCATCACTCTCCTCCTCCTCATGCATTGCCCTCTAGCAAATGCCTCACGCCTCATTACTACTAATAATCGCTTCTTCATTTCAACTTTCACCCTCGGACGCCTTTCTCTCACATTGAAATTAATGCACACACACACAAATATATATATATAGAGCTCGTATCTAGTAACGCTACAGCTTCTTCTCATTGAGATGATCACATGACTTTCATCTGCTCATGGTCCTTGAGGTAGTATACAACCTTAAGGGCCGGCTGATTTGATGGTTCAACCAATTCCACCTCACAAGAATGTAATTCTTGGGGACACTAGGGTAACACCCTAGGTTGATGGGGATAGCTTTTGCCCACCCCCCACCCCGCAACTTTGATTGGTTAGTTACGGAATGACCAGCAAAGGGCCCTTGCTTAAGTTATGTGTCATACAAAGATGTGGCCCTAAGAGGGAGAGAGAGAGAGGGAGTTAACACTGGTTGGCATGAGATATGAATGTGTCGATTGATTTGGGTCAGCTTGCCAAATTGTTGGGAATAGGCAAGGGTGGCGGCCACCTCACTAGCTACCTTCTAATATATATATGTTTGGCTTCTCCTTCTCTCTCGTGAAGATACAGGTGAAAGAAGTACTGAAGAGGTTCATATAGTACTAATTCAATAACTAAAAAATGGTTTGAAAAACTAAGTCTCCCGGTTAATTTCATGAGCCTCAAGCAAGACGGCAAGGTGGGAAAGATTATTTGCCTTTGAGGCCATTATAGGCGTCATCTAAAACAACCGTTTGCACGAAAAGGATGCAGAGGAGAGGGGGGAGGCGGAAAGAACATGACACCAGATCGATATAGATGGATTTTTCGCTTATAATCCTGTGTCGGTTCAGTCCCAGTGTAGTTTCTTTATTAGGCTTGCATTGGTTTCTTTATTAGGAATAAACCCTTAATAGTTAACTTATAGTTCTTTGGTCTGGTGACCCTTTGCAGGCCGTAGTGCTCTCTCTTTATGGTCTGGCAATCACATGCTGTGGTAGGTTTGGGAAGAGGATAGGGCAAAATGGCTTAAGACTAATTAAGAGGTCCTTTTCCCCTTCATGCATAGTTTGCCTTTATAATAATTTGCACAAATAAACATGCCTTGTGATTTACGTATATACATACAGAAAGTGACGATTTAGTTTAAAAAGGAATTCTGCACAACTTATGCCTCTTACAATCTTAATTTACCTACAACAATTTCGCACGCAGACGAGTGGGATGACGCTCTTGAATTTTCCATGGACCAAGAACTGTGTTAATAGCACAGGCATGAGCGATTGTTTTGACAAAGTTAGCAAAGAAGGAAGCCTTATCCAATCATTAGCACATAATTGGAAGTGCGACGAGTCCGTGGTTAACTATGGGCTGCTGGAGGATCCGCATTCCATGCCAGGATTTGAGTTATTGGATCAACAACATCGTGAGGACGGCAATAAAAGTCACACACACATCAACTAACAACAACCTAACGACTTGTCTTTGGCATGCCTACCGAAAGATGTAGGAAAAGATTGTAGACAACTTCCAACATTTATAGAACAGGAGCATGTGGTTAGGATTCAATATATAACTAGGGACCTTTCTAGCTGTTATTGAGAGGGCAACGCTTGCATTTGTCCTCAGTTCAGGATAAACAAGGGAGAATATATATCACTTGACAGAGTAAAGGAAAGAAAGGAGATGCTTTTGACAAGGGCGGTGAAAATTGGAGCCAGTGCTCCTCACTAACCCAACCAAAGAATGCAGCACCACAGTCCCTATTTCTTGCCTAACATCTAACTGTACGTTAAGAGAGTCCTGAGAATTCTCATGGATATTGTATTAGTCACAAGAGTCTTCGGCTTGTATTAGGTCCCTGCATATTACTTAAGTAGCAGCAGTAAGGAAACGGCCCAAATACTGCAAAAATCAGTAGTAATACGATGAACCGAACACCTGCATAGTGTAGATATCCACCGAAGTTTATTTCTGCTGGTATCATCGATCATTCTCAGAAGAAAAAGGATCTACGGGAACTTCATACCTCAAAAACATAAACTCCAGTAGATGACCGCAGTTTTTTGCTTCCCACTCATCAGGAGTACATATATCCAGGAAATACTATGCTCCTGTCTCCAGTATATTCTGTAGTCAAAACAAGAATATCCACTTTAATAAGATCCACTTATTGATCGCGCCGAGATTCCTTTTCCTCTATTATTCGATCTTCTATCCTGCAGTAAGGAAAGGCCAAAGTTAAAGAAAATAGTTAATCCAAGGACATGAATTGTGAGCATTTCCTAGAAAAGGAAAAATATGTTTCAAATAATATACACTTTCAGCAGTATTCAATAACACACAATTGGAAGATGATGTGTTTTCTTTACATTCATATTAACTTGTTTATACGCCAAATGTCGTAAAATAATATCTAACTTGTTTATATGACAAATGTTGTAAAATAATATCTATATGATTTTTGCTCAGCAAAAAGAGGTGCTTATACATTTACAGTTGTAAGAAATATGTAGTTACCTCCATAATGAACTGACTGTGTCACCTTCCATGAAATATTACACAATCAGAAGGCTGCATATCTCGATATGCTCAATATGTATCTCCATGTAGTTAAAGGCTTACAAAGGGGGGTGCACATAACTGAAGGTTTGGGCTATTAGTGCTGTTTTATCACACTACTGATGATTAGCATTGTTACTATATCTGATTAAATTCCTTGACATAAAGACACATCAGGAGATCACATCTCTGCACCCACATGTTCAATACAAGTTTTTGCTATTCTACACTATAGCATGAACCTATTAGTCTTCTTACACCATGTGCTGAACGAAAGAAACTGAGGGATGATGGCTCTCACTAAACGATACTGGCATCATCTTAGGTGAGCAACAGTAGCCAATGTCGAGCATAAGAATGAAATTATGGCACAAAAATTAGGTCACGCAAGAATCCCCAACGAAGAATACCCACAGATAATATTTTCTGTTGATTGGAAAACCAGTCACAACCCATTTAGAATAACTGCTGCGAACAAAGTTGATAAAGAATGAATCTTGTATTCATTGTTACTCTTCTATTACTCAATAACAGATACAATTGAGAATATTAAGCCAAAAGGAAATGCAACATGTGAACTGAAATGCAATAAACTCAACAAAGAAGGAAAACCAGATCAAGGACCTGTGGCTTTATGTAATGCAGACTATCCTACGATGAATGAACTTGAATCTAGATATCTCTTTAAAGAAATCATCAAGAGCATCATCACGGCCCTTCTATCCGAAGCATTCTGATAATCAGCTTACGAAGCTTCTTGCGGTGTTTAATCGGCAAACTTAGAGTACTCAGCTTTTGTGCTGCATTCAATGGCGATCTTACCTTGATGAAGATGTTGTCCAAATAAGGGAATCTGAAATTCCAGTCTACCTGCAATTTCCAGCAAATACTCAAGTATTAGCAAGAAACGGAAAAAGCAGACGAGTGAAGTTGAGCTCTGCGAGCGAGCTCAATGATTAGGTGAGGTTGAGCTCTGCGGGCGAGCTCAGGAATTGGGCGAGATTGAGCTCTGCGGGCGAGCTCAATAAACAGGCGAGGTTGAGCTCTGCGGGCGAACTCAACAATCGGGGAAGATTGAGCTATGAGGGCAAGCTCAATAAATATGCGAGGTTGGGCTCTGCGGGCGAGCTCAATAATCGGACGTGATTGAGCTCTACGGACGAGCTCAATAAGCAGGCGAGGTTGAGCTTTGCGGGTGAGCTCAAAAATCGGGCGAGCTCAATATATAGGCGAGGTTAGGCTCTGCTGGTGAGCTCAATAATTGGGCGAGATTGAGCTCTGCGGGCGAGCTTTCGTTGGGCTATGTTGAATACAAATGAGCCCAAGCTTATTGGCAAGCGGGCCTAGTCAGGCGGGCTTTAACACCTAGGCAATTTTTATTGCCTACAACTGCTGTTGACGCCAAGGTATAAACATACCCCGTGGTGCTTCACCTCGTATCATGATCACTGACGAAGTCCGCATCCACATATCTCTACAGTACTAACTCCTTCCTCCTGAAATATAGTGGCATGCCCGTAATCCCTCTCAAGTAGCGTAATATCCACTTTACGGCCTCCTAATGCTGCTTCCCTGGATTGCTTGTAAATCTGCTCGCAACTCCCACTGCATGGGCAATGTCCGACCTCGTGCAAACCATCGCGTACATGAGACTCCCAATGACCGAAAAATATGACAACCCGCTCATATGCTCTCTATCTGCATCTCTCTTAGGCGATTGCTCTTCAGATAGCTTGAATTGGCTTTCAAGGGGTGTGCTAACAACCTTAGCATTCTGCATGTTAAACCTCTGAAGTACCTTCTCGATGTATTCAGCTTACCTCAACCTTAATGTCCCTTCAGCTTTATCTCTACTGATTCGTATCTCTAGAATTTGCTTCGCTGCACCCAGATCCTTCATAGCAAACTCCTTTGCAAACTGCTTCTTCAAATTATTTATCTCCTCTAAACTCGATCCTGTAACTAACATATCATCAACATACAATAACAATATGATAAAACTGGACTACAACCTCTTGAAGTAGCGACAATGATTTGAATTACATCTTCTGTAGCCATTGTTCTGCATGAAGTTGTCGAATTTCTTGTACTATTGCCTCGGGGCCTGTTTTAATCCGTACAAGCTCTTCTTGAGCTTACACAACATCTCTTCCTTTCCTTCCTCAATGAAGCTAACAGATTGCTTAATGTAGATTTTTTCATCTAAGTCACCATGAAGAAAGACAGTCTTTACATCTAACTGCTCAAGATGGAGAACTTTTGCAGCTACTAAGGTCAACACCACTCTGATGGTGATGAGCTTCACAACGAGAGAAAATATCTCCGTATAGTTCACTCCTTCCAGGGTCGTACCTAAGAATTTTGGGGCCCAAGGCGAAATATTAGATGAGGCCTAAGTGATACAACTCATAATAGATTTTATCTCATTCTTCTTACCTTTTGAGCTGCAAAATTACTAATTAAAGTTTTATATTCAATATTTTCTATTATATTATTTTCGATAGATAATATTGCTAAATCAGTCAATCTATCTTGTAACATGGTCAATCTTAAATAAGATTTTAGTAATTTTAATTTTAAAAAACTTCTTTCAGCGAAAACAACTGTTACAGGTATAGTCAATAGTACACGATAAACAATACAAGTATTTGGAAAAGAATCTAACCACTTGATATAGTTCAACACTTCAATTGGATTATTAATCTCTACTCTTAAAATTTTCCTAAGCACTCTCAATTATGAAAACAAATCAAGTTCATTAATATCTAAATGTTCATCATGTTTTAGTGCATTTTCGAGATTAAGACAATATTCTATCAATTCAATATCATCTAAAGCTTTTAATTTTTTCAAATCAAACAAAAAACTAATTTTTTTTATACGTTTTAAATTGTTCAAACCTACTTTTAATTAAGCTAAGCGATTTATCAACTATATATAAGAAATATTCAATACGAAAAGATTCTTCAGCGTTAAATATTGTTTCATTACCAATATTTTCATCAAATTATTTTTTTTCTATGAATTTTACGTTTTTCACGAAATATAGGCTGTACGTTCATTTCATTAGCAAGTTCTTTAGTTGAATTCAAAGCAGACATAAAACCATTTTGTCTATAATTTTTTAAATATACAATAACATCCTTTAATTGATCTATGGCAATATCAATATGCATATTTTTAGATTTTACTACTAAATTAACAACAAACAATATGTCATACCAAATATTCATAGCTATAAGAATTTAAAATTTTTAATCTTATAAGTTGCTAAGCTATTAGCTTCACTTTTTATCTTTGGATCTTCAGTAATTTCTGCTAATTGAATCAAAGCATCTCTTATATTTGGAGCTTGAAATTTTATTGCTTTAACACTTTCAATCCGACTTTCCCATCTAGTTTGAGATAAAGATTTAACGGATAACTTACATCCATTATCTTCTAAAATTTTTCATCGTTTAGTAGAGGAAGCAAACAGTGAGTATATACGTTGCAACACTCCAAAAAAAAAGAAATAGCTCTAGAACATGAATTAGCTATATCACATAAGACTAAATTTAAATTATGACAACCACATGGTGTGTAGAATGCTCTAGGATTTATATCTAATAGCCTCTTTTGTACTCCATTGTGTTTTTCTTTCATATTAGATCCATTATCATAACATTGTCCTCTTATTTCTTTGACATCAAGTTCATATTTTGAGTAAACTAACCACCTTCTTTTTATTCAAATTATAAACTAATCACCTTCTTTTATGTTTTTCTCTATTTGACAAATTTTTAATGTAATGTGATGTAGAAAAGTATCTATTATTTTCATCTTTAGGAAAATCTACTTTTTCATATTTAATTGGACCTTTTTCATCTATTAGATCTATAAAATTTTGATCAATACATTTCCATTGTCCAAGATCATAAATATTGACAAGAATTGAATTTGATATCTCATTCATCTCTAATTTTTTTTCTTGGCCATCATGTGAATTTTCTTTATATTCTTCAATAAAATTAGGAGTACTAGCTTTTTCTTCTTGAATATTTTTATCGTTAATATCATTATTTTGTCCTAAATTCTTAACATATTCTTCTAATTCATTCTCAAGTAAAGAATCTAAAGGTTCATCTATTCTTTCTTCTTCTATTAAAGTTGATATAACATTATCTTTATTACTAAAAATAAATTTATCAAGAGCACCTTGTTGAGGTCGAATTAATTTTTCAACTCTTTTTCTTTTATTCAATTTTTGACAACCACTTTCACATTTTTTATTAGGCATGCTTTCAAAATATAAAATAGCAAATAAAAAGCTTTCAATGTATATCTACAATATCTCTAATTAAGCATAAAATTAATTTGAATAAATGATAAAAAAAATTAAATAAGTTAGAAAGATAGAACTGTAGGACTGTTGGAAGCTGGGTCCTGGGAGCGGACTGCGGACTCCGACGGAGGCAGCTGCCGACTGGCCCTGGCCGCTGACGATCATGCGGTGCCGCGGTGGGAGCGGACTCAGCAGAGCTGCGGAGGCGGCTGGAGTCTGGACTCTAGAGCGGAGCTACGGACTGCGGAGTAGCTGAGGTGGGCTACGTGGCTAGCGGCGGCCCGTGGGACTCGGTTGTCTGCGGTCGGTGTCGGGAGTAGCCGAGTAGGAAAGAGGACTAGAAGAGGAGTAGCCGAGTAAGAAGATCCAAACTTAGAAGAAGAGGAGCTTGGGGTTGGGGGAGAGTCGGCTGGGAGCTGCGGTCCTGACCGATCGAAAGATCGGAGTAGGAAGAGGACTGACCGACAGCCGACTGGGAGCTCGGAGCTGCGGTCCTAGCCTACGGATTAGCAGATGATCTTTAAGAATTAAGATTTAAGTCTGAGAGAGGGGGAGGCGGCGGTAGTGGGAGACTAGAGACAAAATAGGGTTAGGGTTTAAATTAAGTTATGGGTGTGCGGGCCTTACCCAACTTGAGGCCCAAGGCAAAGGCCTTAGCTACCTTATGCTAGGGCCGGCCTTGACTTCTTCCCGCTATTGAAACCCCTTCATGACTAATCTGACCTTGTATCTCTTGCTTCTATTACTCTCCTACTTAACCCGATAGACCTATTTGTTGTGCAAGACTTTCTTCTGTGCAGGTAGCTGGACTAACTCTTAAGTCTCATTAGTGTGTAGAGAATCCATCTCCTCTTACATCGCATGCTCTCACTACTGAGATTCACTCACTTACATAGCCTCCTCATAGCACTCTGGTTCTCCATTATCTATCAAAAACAAATAATTAAGTGACGAGAGATATATGAGATTCAGTTTGGGTATCTTAGATGACCTCCTAAGCTTCACGTCTTGAGTAGTCGTCTCTGCACCTGAAGCCTCCTCCGTTCTTCAGTCAGAATTGACTTTGTCGCCCCCATCTGAAAGTTCCTCTAAATTCATGTACTCGGATCCACCTGTATTCATAGTGCTGCTCCCACTGTTTTGGCTATCATTGGCACTGCCCCTGTTTTTGTACATTATCTCCTCATTGAATATCACATCCCTGCTTCTAATGATCTTCCTGTTCTTCTCATCCCAAAGACGATACCTGAACTCATTAATACTGTATCTAATGAATATGCACTTCTGTGACTTAGCCTCTAACCTGTCCCTGACATGATCACTGATATGAACATATACCACACAACCGAATACTCACAAATGTGAGAGATTGATCTTCTTGCCACACCAAACCTCCTCTGGAATCACGTAATCCAATGGAACTGATGGCCCATGATTAATCAAGTAAGCTACCGTATGCACCGCGTCCGCCTAAAATATCTTAGGCAGACCTGCATGTAATTGTATGCTCCTGGCACACTGCGTTAATGTCATGTTCATCCTCTGTAACGCCGTTTTGCTGTGGTGTCCCTGGAGTAGTTCTCTCCAAACGAATCCTATTTAGAGCACATAACCTCTTAAACTCCTCCAGCTCGTATTCTCTACCATTGTCTGATCTCAGACACTTCACCTTCAGATCTGTCTCGTTCTCCATCATGATCTTCCACTTATTGAAGATCCCGAACATATTTGACTTGTGTTTTATGAAGTATACCCACACCTTCCTCGAGTGATCGTCGATGAAGTTGACATAGTACGTCGAACCATTAAGAAAAGATACGCTAGCTGGACTCCATACGTCAGTATGAACTAACTGTAGCTTCTGAGCTTTAAGTGATCTTTCACCATTCTGGAAACTAACTCTCTTTTGCTTCACAAAGATGTAGTCCTCATAAACACCAACGTCCACGGAATCGATGCCGATTAGCTTCCCCTGTGAATGTAGGATCTTCATCCCTTCCCGCTCATGTGTCCCAATCTATTGTACCATAAATCCGTACTCTCTTTGCCAGCTATAATTGCGAGAGTGTCACTCACATGTGAGGTGAGGTAGAGAGTTCCTGTTTTGCTGTCTCGGGCAACAATCATAATACCGTTTGAAATCCTCCACAAATCCCCGGTGAATATTGAAACATAGCTTTCTGCTCTAAGCTGGCCAACCGAAATAAAATTCCTCTTCAGCTTCGGTATGTGCCTCACGTTCTTCAGATTCCACTTGGAGCCATTCAACTGCATTTGTATATCTCCTCTTCTAACAACACTACATGGTTCATTATCCCCAAGTATACTTTCCCAAAGTCTCCTACTACATAGTTATGGAGAAGCTTCCTATTAGCAGTGACGTGGAACGAGACTCCTGAGTCGATGATCCAAGAATCAGAATCGCTATCCATAGCGAGGATCAATGCATCATACACGAGATGAGCCTCCTGCTCATTCGTGTCCTTCTTTTGTACTTTACACGCTGAAGACATATGCCTTTCCTGGCCGCAGTTCCAACACTTTCCTTTGATAAGCCAAACTTTCGAGTTCGACCTCTTCTTGGTTGACTTCGACCGATTCCTGTTCTGATTACCCTTTTTCTGGCTTCTGCTTCTCTGCTCGAAATTTAGGGCTAAACCTGAACTTTCCAATTCAGACGATTTCCTTCTAACCTCGCTCAGCTTCAACTTGTCTTTCCCTACCGAATTGTTGAATGCCGTCACACAACATGTCAAACTATCCAGCAACTACGATAGAATTAATAGGGCCTGTACTTCGTCATTAAACGTGATGTCTACGGAGATGAGTTGATCAACAATCGTGTTGAACTCGCTGAGGTGCATTGTGAATGAGCGTCCTTCTACCATCTTGAGATTAAAGAGTGTCTTGACGATATGTACATTGTTTGCGGCAGACGGTTACTCGTACATCTTCACGAACGCTTTCATAAGCTCCACCGTCGTCTTCTCCTTCAATATGTTGTGTGTGACTATCTTGACGAGCGACAACCGGATTTTCCCTAGAGCCTTCCTATCTAGTATCTCTCAGTCCTCGTCTGATTTTTCTTTCTTCTTTCACTTAGCTTTGCCCATCATAGCTTTGCCCATCAACGGATGATATAAGTCCTTCTGGTACAGATAGTTCTTCATCTGTGACTTCCAATAGGCAAAGTCTGAATCGTCAAACTTCCTATGCCATGGCTCTCTCATAATCCTTTTGAACGAAGCTCTGATACCAGTTGTTGGGGATTCAAAACAATCAAATCGAATACTTTTCCTTCTAAACCTTGTGTTTGAGAATAGGAAAGTAGGAAAAATCACAGCAAATAAAAGATAAAAAACTTGCAGGAAAGTAAACAAAAAAAAAACACACTAGATTTAACGAGGTTCGGCAATCGTGCCTACGTCCTCGGGAGCCATACCACACAATTCTTTGATTAATATTGAAGAAGATTACATTGCTCACAAATAGGATCTAATCTTTCTGAGATCTCTCTGAAGAATTCTCTCAAAACCCTCTTTTTTTGATGTCTAATCTCTTCTAAGGCTTTCCATATATATAGAAAACCTAAAACCAAAACTGACTAGGAATTCTAAAACCAAAAAACAAAATATATTAGGAATCCTAATAACTTGTTACCAAAACGGATTAAGAATCCTGTTACCAAAATAGATTAAGAATCTTATTACTAAAACAGATTAAGAAACCTACTATCCAACAATTTTTTTGATTCCAACTTTGAGTCTACATACCTTAGACTAACACTTGCTTATAGGAACAACATCGAAATGATACAGACATCAGATATTAAGATTTGGTAACTCAGGAACAAAAATTAAGAGTACAACATGAAATTAGCAATGGAAAGAAAAAGGGGCATTTGTCAGAAATCCATACTCATGCCATCGAATTTAAAAATAAATGAAAAGAAAGTCTGGGTGGTGTTTCCGACAAAAGTTGATTCCATTGCCATTTCTACTAACCTTCTTTTGATTACAAAGAAATTACAATGAAAATATGGAAAATTACAACTCTTGAAGAAAATAACACAGAAATTGTTTATCAACTCCTGTTTTGTGGGACTTTGCCTGTGTCGGGAGTGCTTTGGCTCGTGGACCACCGATTCGAAGATCGTAAGGTTGTTTTGATATCCTTCCTTCGTTTATCGAAGTATGGATTTGAAGCGAGTATCTTATCGATGTAAGATATTCACTCTTCCAAAGATCAAGTCTGAGCTAGATCTCTAGGAATTACCGAATGATGCTTGTCAAAGGGTGAAAATTCTCTCTTTCTTCCTCAAAATCTCCAAAAGCTCAAGTCTCCTTTGCTCTAATCTGCTCTCTGTCCTTTATTTCGTGTATAGGGGGGTATTTATAGGGGTAGAAGTGCACCACAGCGAATATGGGGGAAAAATAACTGCCCAAGTATTTACTCTTTGGCCGCTGCAGTCTACACTGCCGCGGCTATTGGCGCGGCAGTATAGGCTGCCGCGGCTGAAGAGGTAGTTACCAGCACGTTCCATCGTGCTTGAAACCGCTCTCCCACGATCTTTAACCACTTTTTTACGTGGTTTAACGGCTTTTCCACGTCAGCACACGTTCTATTTCTGATATATCACCACGTGGACTTCAGAAACCATCGTATAACTGCCTCGTAACCGTCACAACACTCCTCTAAAATAGCCGAGGCACCCTAGGTTGTAGCGCCCACGCCGCGACACTGTATGCTGTCACGCCTTAGCCGCGGCGCTATGGGTTGCCGCGCCTTAGCCGCGGCATTCTATCTTGTCGCGCCTTAGCCGCGACATTCCATCTTGCCGCGCCAACATGTGTTGTTTAATGACGTGTAAGTTGTTCTTCCATGTTGTTCTGATTGGTATTTGGATGTCTGTAAGTATTTTTTGATGCCTACAGGTGGAAGTTAGATACTAGGTTCTAGTCAATACATACGGGTGCTGTTCTTTATGTTATTTGCGTTTGTGAGCTTAATCATGAAGAACGTACATTAGTGGATTTTTTAGTTCTTTCAGGCTATATGCAGCTGAGGACATCCTGGAAACAACCACCAAAAAAAAAAAAAAAAAAGCTTGAGCGTAGATCGAAATAAAGGGCTAGAGCACTTAAAAAGAAGAAAACAAAGCGATGAGCAATTAAAAATGAATGAATTTTGTACCTTAGATCGTCTTCCTCCGGTGAGAATTATTAGCAAAGGGAGGGAGTGAGGTATTCAGATTTGAGGTCGTTCCGAACAATGTGCGGGCTTTTTAATTTTGAAAGTTTGGAGTCACGGGGGTACATTGGACTGGGCCTGCAATGACGTACAAAATAGGCCCAAATTGGCCTGCACATTTAAAGATCCGTTTAGAATTGTTTATTAAATTAAAAAAATAAAAAAACTGCAGTTAAAAGCCGACTCGCCAAAATCCCTCCTCATCAGGTAATCGATCGGTCAAAATCCCAATCCTCTGACGGCGAGAAGAAGAGACGTTGACGCCAAGGGCTGACGTATAGGCGGCAAAATTATTTTATAAATAAAAAGGTCAGTTTTTGTTTCTAATCTGGACGAATTTTATGTTTTGGTTTTCGATTTTAGTTTTTGACGGTGATGAACAAGTCGGAAACTTTTAGGGTTTTTTAACTCTCTTTTATTAGGGTTGGGGCTGATTTGTAAGAGGAAAATTCTGGGACTGATCATTTACATGAATTGAGGTCATGCGGCCAAAGCCAGCTGTGTAAGCGCTTGAAAAGGTTTAAGCAGACATGGATTTAACATTCGATTGGATATAATTGAGTTTTATTTTAACTCGGATTCAAGATAATTGAAGGGTTAATTAGCAAAACATCTAGGGTTTTAAAGGATAAAAGTGGTAGATTTGAGGGGTAAATTAGCATAAGCGCTTTATGGTGGCGTCATGCAAAGGTTAGAATGAGTTTGGAGTAGATAACCCCTACCAAAACCACCAGCAAAATCAGTTCATGGGGACTTGCATTAAAGCCCTCACCACTTGAAATGAATATTTGGATGTCCTCTACTTCGCTCTTCACTTTCGCTTTACGATTAAAGAAAAGGATATGATGAGTATTTGAACTATAGTGTGTTTACCTATTGTGTATGCTTTATGTTCGAGTTCTTATCATATAGATTGGAGGGAGCCCAGGCCCTATGACTCCTAATATGGCTCCAATATGACATGTCTCCACCACTTATCCAGGGTTGTATACAGCTGAAGCTCCAGTAGAAGCCTAATTAGGAATTGAGAAGATTAGGATTTTCTTGTCAGGTTTCAAATTCGATCCAATGTCCTTAAATCTGCACCTTCACTTGAGATTTAACTTTTGTGGAATCACTTTATTAATTGATTAAACCTTGATTCCCAACCTTTATCTTATTCAGATTTTTAATCGAAAAGCTGGTGCAATTCCTTTTCTATCTGCGTTTTGTTTACAGGGAGTTCAATTAGAGTTGTCCTCGCGCCCTTCTTAAGGTCTTTGAAGCCACTGGTAATTTAGAGAAGAGAATAAAAGAGAAAGATGGCAGATTGGGGTAAGTGAAAATTTGTAACTGGTTGTTCTATTCTCCTAAGTTTATGCCCGATGGTGCTTGTGTTGGTTTTACTGTTTGAGAAAGATTGGATTTTGCTATTGGCAGAAGAGTATGTTCTTCATGCAAATTAGATTCCTGCAAAAGATATGTGATTTTATATCGGAAATAAAGTATCATAAGGGTCCATGTTATTTAAAGAGAGTAATCGCTGAGTAAGTTTTAATGCTTAATTATATGTACTAAAATTTGCAGTTGTAAGCCCAAACTTAAATTTGGATGATGAACTTTTGTTTTCTGTTCATGACGCTCAACTACTGTGCTGTTGAGCTAAGTACATTTTAATGAGCTTTGCTACAGGGACCAAAAATATGAAACCAATAGGGGGGACAAGTGAGGTGTCCCCCTCCTATTGGATAATGAGTTGGTCATCATTAATGATGGCCAACTCGTTATCCAATAGGAGGGGGACACCTCACTTGTTCCCTCTATTGGTCCCATATTTTGGGTCCTTGAGGAATTTTTCCATTTTAATTTATGGTTCGTTATAGTTTATAGACTCAGTTTTCTCCTGTAAGCCTTTTTTTCTCACCTGCAAAGTGCGGTAGAATAAGTGATATTATATATGTATTGACCACACTTTCCCCAGATAAAAAAGTATTACTACTTTGCAAACCCTTATTGCAGTTGGATTGGTTAACAAAAACATATGATTCATGTAGTAGTTCCCAAATATATGGGATAAAGCCTTTTGTTGTTGTTGTTGTTGTTTGTTTGTCATTGGTTGACCAAAACCCGGTCCGTATGTCATTTAAGTGAAAGAATGAAATGTTCAATCAACATGATGCACACATTTCTGGGAAATGTGTGGTATCTTACATTTCAGTGAATAGCTTTTACTTATGAGACATTGCGATAACATCTTGGAATTACACAATATATGTATCTCGGGAAGCATTATTGATCAGATTAAGATCATGCAATCTCTGGCATTAGATAGTTAAAATATTTACTTACATCTTGGCAGTATCAGCTTGATTTACATAAATGTAAAGGATCTCCTGCTTTGTCTCCTCAAATGATCAACAAAGTGCAGCTAGTGTACAGATGCTAGTATCTCGCTCACATTGATATTTTGTCAGTAAATTTTCACAGGCTAATATGAGTTCTGTATTTCACATCTTAGAGTGAAATTGCCGAAACCCGATACTTCACTATATCGGTTTTACTGTGGTTAACCATAAGTTTCTTAGAGTGCACTATAAAGATATTATCCTCAACCCACAAACAATTAAGAAAAATGATGGGCCAACAATAATAAGAGGAAGTTGTTCCTGACTTGATTGGCTATAGTAATTAGGAGACCCTATCTCATAGATTTTTGGCAAAGGAAAGAGTCTGTGTAACTACTCATCTTATTTGTATAGCACTCGAGAAAGGGGGTGGGAACAGCTAGAAACGGAGAGAAAAAAAATGGAGATTGGATTAAAAAATAAACTATAGCAACATGTTCGTCTATTTGAGGTTATCTCGGTTGTAAGTCGCTAATGTGATGTCCTACTTTGATTATCATACATACTCGCCCCTTGCAGATCTGTATTTGTATTAGTCTTCTGCATTAGGCAACTATCCATGAGTCCTTCAGTTACATTTTCTTCTTGTAAAAAATGAGGTTCAACCACGGTTAGAATAGAAAATCTTATGAATTGACCAGGTAGGCTAATCTGTAGTTTTTAATTTTTCTTTCTGCATTAGGTAAACCTAACCCTAAGCATAGGGAAGTAAAATTTATTTTCCACTTTAATGTTTACCTTGAGTAGATTAATTTGTTTCAAGTTAAGACATGGGAATTTTGGATGATAAAGAGTTTTCAAACTGTATGGAATAAGCTCTTTTGTGTGATATTTTTTACGGAGCTATGGTGTGGAAATGGTATCTTTAGATGAGAGGAGAGCTGCAGTTTACCTAAATGTTACATTTTGGAGACATTGGTATAGCATCAACATTCTGGATTGTAGAGAGTTTTTTTAACTGTAATCTATACATTTCTTGTGTCTAATTTTGAATTGAGCTATGGTGTGGACATGGTATCTTTAGATCAAACCTGAGGTACAGTTTATCGAATGTGCACTTTTCAGAGACTTTAGTAGCACGAGAAAATTTGCAGTTACTTCTACGAGTTATTTTAGGTAGACATAGTTACCTTGATGCCTTTAAATATGTTCGGATATACTTTTTCCTGCTTCACTTCACTTTCTTGGAAGATTTCCTTTCTTTGTTATCTGATCTCCTAGTATTATAACCATGCACAATTTTTTTAGAGGATGAAGAGTTTGAACCGTCACTCCCTAGTTTGAAAAAGGAGCAGCCAAAAGGCGTGTGGGATGACGAAGATGCAGATGATGAAGATGTGAAGGAATCATGGGAAGACGAAGAAGAACCTAAACAGGTGCTTTCCTTTTTGAATTTGTTTTCTATTAGTTGTCCTTTTTAGGCTTTAGTTAATATATTTTAGTTGCTATATGTTGTGATGAATATGCTTTGAGTAGCTAGTTTGTGCACCAGAAGCCACGTGTTTGGGCCAATGACTTCTCCCGCCATATCTTTCAGCACTTTTGATATCCGTGTAACAGTTTGAACGCTTTACATTTAAGTGCTCTGAAATGATCTTTGTAGATGGCTTTCTAAAACATTGATAGGATTCATGTGTCTGAGCATTGCTCCTGAGCATTTTTCACTTTCACGAATCATAATTTTGTTCTCTTCATCGCCTTCTTAAAAACGCATGCACAAAACTACCAAAGGTAAGACCTACATATGACTAGCAGCTGTCATTCCATTTGGTAATTTGGTAATGTAAGAGTCAACATCGACTCATCTAAGTCGATGTTCATCACAGACCTTGTAAGTTGGTAATTAAACTGACTCCTTTAAGTTGGTTATTAACCGCCATGAATTGATTGGCTCCTTTTTCAAGTCGATTATTGTTGGCTTAACAGTTACCGACTCAAGAATAGACGGTTAATGAAGTTTATATAAGTGAGTGCAAGTGAATCATGTGTGCGTGTGAGAGAAAATTTGAGATGAGTGCGTAGTGTGTGTTGTGGTGAGGAAAATTAAGAGAGCGAGCGGTGCATGAGTGCTTGTAGTGTAGTGTAAAATATTATTAAATTAGCGAAATCCTTTGCTCTGGTTTATTTCCCCATCTTGAATTATTTTTGGGTCCTTCCATTTTGTTCAACAAGTAGTATCAGGGCGGACTGTCCGGGATTGGCTCTTTTGGTACCAGCACCTATTCGTGTGTAGTAGTATTCGTTGGTTCGTGAAGTTGGAGTTCGTGCACAATCTGGGATAGTGAAGCTTGTTGGTCAGGGACCAAGCTTACATGATAAATATTAAAAGTACATCACGTTACAATGGCAGATCTAGCGAACACTATTGGTGCAGTCAAGAAACTCAATGAGTCCTTCCACTTTGTTCAACAAATAGTATCAGAGCACGCGGTCCGGGGCTGGCTCTTTTCATACTAGCACTTGTTCGTGTGTAGTAGTATTCGTGGGTTCGTGAAGTTGGAGTTCGCGCACAATCCGGGATTGTGAAGCAGGTTGGTCAGGGACAGCTTGCGTGGCGAATATTAAAAGTATACTATGTTACTAC
Organism: Asparagus kiusianus; assembly: GCA_022839385.1. Taxonomy (NCBI): domain Eukaryota; kingdom Viridiplantae; phylum Streptophyta; class Magnoliopsida; order Asparagales; family Asparagaceae; genus Asparagus; species Asparagus kiusianus. The sequence continues at coordinate 276,021 of BQKN01066968.1, read as the reverse complement.
GATGGAGCTAGCGAACTCTGTTGGTGCTGACAAGAAACTCAATGGGTGCAACCACAACTACCAGAGCACATTCATGCAGTCCTACTTAAAAGACCAAGAACTTTTGTAGGTCCCAAGTGAAGCCGAGACTACAACACCACAGGAGGAAAATGAACCCCTAAGAAAATGGAAGATAAAGGTAGGGAAAGCGATGTTCGCCTTAAAGACGATGGTGGATGAAGATCTTTCGAAGCACATTTGAATGACCGACCCACCAAAAGAAGCATAGAGCGCGTTTGCTGCACTCTTCCCAGATTCAATGATGTGTGATTACTGATGCTCGAGAGCCAATTCATGAATATAAAGCAAGGGGATATGCACAATTCATGAATATGAAGCAAGGGAATATGCACAATTGTTTCTGAGAGTTGAAGTTGCCTTTATTTCCCCTTTCTTAGGGTGAGACTCCTGAGGTTCTTCAGCATCTATCCTCTTGAGCATATTCTCAACCTGATCTCCCTAACAATAGAAAGTCGGATTTTTTCATCTCCTGACGTTGGTTATCTGTCAGCGTTGCATCGGTAGTCAGTTCACGCAACGTCAAATAGTGTCCCTCAGGCACCTTTTGCATCAGCTCGGATCTATCAGCATCGGACACTATTTGACGTGATATTGCTCAATTTGACACTGATTTAAAAATCCCTGAAACAAGAATGAGGAGAATAAGCATGCAAGGCTAGAGACATGAGTATCATGGGCTTATAGCTGGTTATTGGTGGGAAGTTGAACCATCTATTCTGGACTTAGAAAATCTATTAGTTGCATAAGAAACATTGGTTAAGCAACTAACCGATGTTTCCATCATAAATCAAGATGAAGCTCTTTTCAGCAGCAAAAGCTAACGGCAAGAGCAATCCAATTTGCAGTTTGGAAAAGACGGATTTCATAAGCAGCTGCACCGGTAGAGGAAGAGGATGACAAACTAGAGTATGGTAGAAAAAGAGCAAGGTGATCATTAAGCTTGACAGCAAGAAGGAGGATGCTACAATTGTTGCAAGCGAGGACACTTTGTACGAGATTGTCACTACAAAAGACAACCAGTAGAAGGTAACACTTCAACCTCAAGCAACTCTCAATTGAGCATTGAAGATGCTTGGGATGCCCAAGCATCTATGGCCACTGCAGAAGAAGAATTAGTTCTGAAAGAAGAGGAGAATGAAATAGCCTTTAGATTTATTGCGCTTGAATTAGAGCATATATCTGCAACACTTATGGATATAAGAGTCAAATATAGCGATGATTGAATCGTGGCCTCTGGTTGCTCCAATTACATAACTAGATACAATGAGAAATTATTAAAGGTCTGAGTATCGAGAAAGACGAGAAGTAATTATCGCTAATACTACCAGATTACCAATCACTCACATTGGCAACTTAGTGATCACGCTATGCTCTAGTCCACTAGAAGTGCAGTTGGAGAATGTGTATCACATTCCAGATATGAAGAAGAATCTCTTTTTCGTCTTATTTGTCTCACAGTTAACATCATCTGGCAATTATATAATGTTTGCACAAGATGATGTCAAGGTGTATCGCAGCTTAAAGCTTGCAGGGGAACTAATTATGGAAGGGAAAACGCTAGAGTCTATCTACGTGATGTCGGCTGAATCTGCATACATAGATTAGACGCGAAAGATTAAGACTGTTGATCTTTGGCATGCAAGATTAGGGCATGTGAGTTATCATAATCTCAAGTTATGATAGAGAAATCAATACTGAAAGGTCTTCCTTAGTTGGAGGTTCAAAATGACACCGTATGTGCCAGTTGTCAGCATTGTTGTAAAAAGCGCTCTAATTGGATGCCTAGGTATAAGCGGACTTTTGGCCACCTAGATTTGGTTGAAGCGCCCAATCTAGGCGGCGGTCTTGCTTAGGTGCCGCCTAGGGCTACGCAGCGCACCTAAGCGGGTTGTCTAGCTTTTGAAACAAAAAAACCCCACAATATTAAGTTAAAACCCAGCCTAAGGCCATTTAAAAGCCCAAACCCATAACCCAAACCCTACCCGCTTCACTTAAATTAAAACTTAAACTCTCTCTCTCTTGTATTCACTTCACCTGACCCGATCTCTCAAACCCTAACACCACTGTTCCTCCCTCCCTCTCGACGAACCCCTGTAGTCGCTACTACCACCGTTGCTTCGCACCACAACCACCCCTCCTTGATAAGCCTGATCACCCCCTCCCTCCACGAACCCCCGTAGTCGTCGCTACCACCGCAGGTCCTCAGCCACCCCTCCCTCTCAACGAACTCGACCACCCCTCTTGGCGAACCCCCACACCCTTCACAGTTCGGCAACCACTGCCACCATCACGATTCATGGCTTAATCTCTTCTCTTCTCTTCAGGGTAAATTTTTAAAATTTCTCTTTTTTTTATTTAGTTAATAATGATCTCGTTCATTTCTAGTTTAATATTTATGAAGAGAACTTAGAGAAGACTAAATAGTTAATCTTGTTCAAGTTAGTTTAATTAATTAGTTTAGTTTAGTTAGTTAATCTTGTTCAATCTTATTCATCGTTTCTAATTTTAGTTAATTTTAGTTTTATCTTGTTGAATTTTAGTTCAATTTTATTCATGGTTTAATTTAATTAATTTTAGTTAATCTGGTTAATTAATGATTGAGATTAAAATATTGTTTAATTTTAGATATAGGAGAGAAGACTAAATTGATGTTAGTACTTAATAGATCAAGTTATGTGATTCATATTTTTGTTAATTATAATTATTTAATTATTTAATATAAAAATAGTCAAATGCTTGGCGTACACTTAGGCGTCTACGCGCTAGGCCCTGGAACGCTTAGTCCGCCTAACATTTTCTGTAATATTGTTTGTTAATATGGAAAAGCACATCAACGGCGTTATCAGGAGTGAAGTATCAAGCCAAGGAGCGTTTGGAGCTTGTGCACTCGGATGTTTTTAGCCGAGTGAAGCAACCATCGATTAGTGGATTGTAATACATTGTGACTTTTATTGACGACTTCTCTAGGTATGTCCGTGTATATTTTCTAAAAGAGAAATCTAAGATGCTCTCAAAATTTATAGAGTTTCGAGAAGATGTTAAAGGAACAGTTAGAAAGAAGACCCAATGCTTACGAACAAATAATAGAGGAGAATACACTTTCAACAAGTTCATTGACCATCGTTGAGAGCACAAGATCCGGAGGTAGTTGACATGTTTGTGCACTCCACAACAGAATGAAGTAGCTGAGAGAAAGAATCGACACTTTAACAAAAATTTGCCGAAGTATGTTGTATGCTAAGAATGTACCAGTACGCTTCTGGGAAGAGTGCATGAAGACCGCAACACACGTAATTAACAAGTTGCCGTTGCCAAAGTCAGTGTTGATGGTTTTATATGATCAAACAATCAGTATGTATCAAGGGTAGGATAATTCCGATTAGGTAGAGGAGATTAATGAGGGGATCGTCTTTTTCTCTAACTTTATGTCTAGTTCTTAAATTAGGGTTGCTGAACAATCTGCACATATAGAAACTCGTGAGAGGACATGGATTGTTCCCCTGTTGTACCTCCGATGATCAAGTTAGATGATAAACTTGAGTGAGAGAAAAACATCAAAACTTAGAGTTCTCCTTATGTTTTTTTATTTTGAATTAACCCCTCTTTAAAAGGTGAATAGTACCTGTATTTATACTCAATGCATAAGGGGTATATTAGTCACTTTGGCTGAGCACAAAAGGATGGTGGCGAAGTGTGGGCTGTCAGCTGAATTAACCTTTGCTTTACAGGTATCGGCTGGTGACTAGAGGGAGGATCACTTCGGCCTTGATATTTTTGGGGAGTGATCGGCGATGTGTCAGTGTCTACGTGGGCTGACAATTGATGTGGGCTAACGAGCCCCGAGGTGTGATGATGCCTATCACATTTCAGGTATGATGTGGATATGTCAGTATGGATAAGCTTTGTAATAGAAGATACCCTTTAGCTTCCCTGAGAAGCAATGCCTTTCTGAATCATCATTGTGAGGCGTCTGGCGAGTTGACGAGTGGTCGTGTGGGCTTGCTGGCGAGTCGTCTTTGATAGGGAGAGACGATAAGTACCGTCGTTTGTGTCGACATGAAGGGATGTCGACAAGTTTAGTCGGCCATGTTGGGAACCATGTCGGTCTTGGCTACCAGTTTGTAATAGAGTATATGATGAGTTTTTACTAATTCACCGTTTAGCAATGAATCATATTTTATCGAATTGGATCACTATAACAATTGACCCCTTTCGTTGGGAGTCGGTTTGGGATGAGTCCGAGTGAAATGATATGGGCTTTGGGCCAGTGTGAGTTTACTTAGGACGATAAATTGAAAAGTTTCTTCCAACTGACGTGGCTGACGTCATCGTGTATTCCTCTTTAACTGCCATGGCTCCGCTTTTCTTGACTGATGTCATCGTAAATTTGAACCGTCAGATCTAATTCCTGATCAACGGCCAGAATTAAATTTCAAGAATCAAAGCGTCACGGAGTTAGTAGGAGGCGCTCCGATTTTCGAGTGTTGAGGCGTGGAGTAATAAAGAGGTGTCGCTTCGTGTTTCAAGTGAACCGTTTGAGATTCCGAGATGGATCTCATCTGTTTGATTCGAAACACTGCATCCTCTCAGGTCAGTCCATGTGTCTTTCCAGGAGACTATAAATAGCTTGCTAGAGGCTGAGAAGATTTCTTTAAAAACTCTTGCTCTGAAAAATCTACGACGTTTCTTTAGACTTTAAGCAGAAAAACTTTCAATGGCTTCTAAAGCTTCGACCACTGGTCATAATGAGTAGAAGATCGCTCTTCTCCTGCCCATTCGCTCGAGGATCTACATGGATGACCTTGAGCAGCTTTATAAGCTCTATGATATCCCCAAGACTTTCACACTAGCGGCGCCAGACAGAGACGAGCCGGTGTATAGCCATGGCGAGAATCGAGTGTCGTTGTATCTTGTTCATTTGGAGCATGGTCTACAGCCGTCCCTTCACCCTTTTATTAGGGATGTGCTTGTCGCCTTAGGGGTTTCCCCTTCTCAATTCTCCCCAAGTACGTTGAGGGTTCTGGTGGCCTTCTTCGTCATTTGCCACCGCGTCGGGGTTCGGCCGAGCATGAGGCTGCTTGGGCATCTGGTCAGTGTTGAGTCGGTCGAAAAGGACCCACACTACTTCTACCATTATCGTGGTTTCTCTGATACTTTGGAGTCGAACAAGGACTGGAGGGAGCGGTATGTGTAGGTTTATGGTGCCGACAACGTTTTCGCCTGCTCAAATTAGCCTAAGGTGACCAGGGACGCGTTGAGACTGGTCGTCCTTAGTGCTCAGGAGGGGAAGGACTTGGAAAAGGTTCGTTCCTGTACTGGGTCATAGGAGAGGAGCAACCTTTTTGACACGGTCTCTTTGAGCGACGGGTGTGTCCATGATTTTGTCCTCCACTGACGATCGGATGAGGGCCAGTCTTCTGACTCTCCCTCGGGCGAAGAATCGCAAAAGGGACATAAGGGACGAGGAGTCAGGTTCCGTCGCCAGACCCCAAAAGAAATTGAGAGGAACCCTCGACCTCGAGGAGGCGATCGGCCTGATGCCTTGAGCGGTTGAAATTGCTTCTGAATTGGACGGGGGCCGAGAGGAGAGCCCAGGTCGACTCAGTCGTGGAGCTTTAGTCGGCTGAGAGGAGTTCGCTGGTTGCCCAAGTTGACCGCTCAAGTAATGTGGGGCCGGTAAACGAGTCTTCTTCTGACGGGGAGACGATGGCCCCAGCAGTCGAGGCTGTCGAAACTAGAACCCAGATTGGGGACACAATTGGCCCTAATTCTATGCCCGAGTCGTCTCCTCGTCCCAACAAGGAGCCTGTTGGGGCGGATGACAATGTCGAAGGGCGAGCGGTGCCTCCATCAGATCATGAGGAGAATGGTGCTGACGAGAGGCTCTGGCTATGACGCTATGATATCCCGGAGGTTACCCCCCGAATCTTGGGATGTGGCGAAGGCGATGTTTGTAGGAGTGTCATAGAGGCCTTGTTCGCCTAGAAGCGAATTCCCTGATTACGATACGTTCGTGCCGAAAATGTCTTTGGACGTTAAGGCCTCGATCTTAGGGTCAGCTACAGCACTACTTGTAGTTGTTTGTCAGTTCACCCTCCCAGAGGACAAGAAGATTTTGAAGGAGATGCCAAGTGCTGGCATACATCAGGCCCTCCAGGCTTACTTAGTTCGGGGGGCTTTACTGGAGCAGGCATTGTTCAACCGGTTTGAACATATGCATGGCTCCTCCCTAGAGTAGCGGGCAAAGCAGGCCTAGGAGAAGTCAGCTAAGAAGTAGAGAAGAGGATTGCTGCCATAGAGGCTAAACTGATAGGCAGGGAGGACATCTGGCGGCGGGAGCTGGACAAAAATGAGAGGCTTTTGACAGGCTACATAATCCAAGTTTCCAAGCACTTGGGTTCTGTTGATGATCTTCAGCGGGAGGTGGCCTAATTGAAGGGAGAGGTCAGCCGTCTACAACAAGGGATTTCTGAGCGAGATGACCGACTGATCGCTTTGGCCGGGGAGGTCGAGTCCGAGAGGTGCCTGAAGGAGGCGGTCGAGGAGGACGCTCAATCGAGCCGTCTTTTGATCGAGCAGCTGAGGCGGGACCTTGAGGAGCGATCGACTCCAGCGTCCGCAACGATTGTCAAGGACTTGGAGGGTCGGCTTGCTCATCTAGATTTGGGGCAACATAGAAAGGAGGTTACCGACGAGTGGCGCCATAGCCCCTTAGGTAAAATTGAGATAGCCTTGGCTTGCAAGGCCAGCGTCGACTATCTCGCTTCGCTGCTCCCATCTAGCTCTCTTCCCTCCCTTTATCGTCGTTAGCCCCATCGTGTCTCTTGTTGCATTGATCTGTTGGAGGAGATCAAAGAGAGTGGAGGTGGAATGGATCTGGCGCTTGTCGTTAGGGGCAATGACGAGCCAGGGGATGATCCTAAAGAAAATTCTCCCGCTTCCTCAATTGCTGTCGCTGAAGCTTCTGTGGACTCCATTGCCGTTGAGAGCCTTCCAAGTCCTACTCTCGGATCTCGTCGAGAGGTTTAGGGGCTTGTATTTGTACTCTTTTTACGCTATCATTTTTTTATATGCCTGTTTATAACTAGACATGGATATTGTAAAAAAAGTTTTGTAATTCACTTTGTTAGAATAAAGATTGATTTTGCTCACCTTAGAGTCTGCCCTCTTTTATTCATTGTTCTTTGCTTTGCTTTGGTATCTTGTAGCTTTGTTTTGATTGGAACAAGTATTGATTGTCATGAGTCGGTCGTATTGAGACGACCCAACTGTTGAAGGGTCGAGACGACTGGCTCATATAACATTAATGGCGGGCGAGATGTCTGAGTCTTATCGATGAGAAATAGCAGGTAGATTTGCCCAAGTCTCTTTATCGAAGACAACCAAACATATGAACTCCATGTCCTGAGTTTACCCGTGATGGTACTAAGGGCTTTTCGACAGAGTGATAACCTGGAGGTTGGGTGTCCAGGTCTTACGTAGACGCCTGAGTTTTTAGCAAGAGGACAACCCGGAGGTTGGGTGCCCAGGTCTTATGTAGACGCCTGGATTTTTGTTATTCTCATAATGGTCGAGGCGACTGTTGGAGTCGATTATATTGTTAGTGCATTGGGTTTATTCCTGAAAAGGTATCAATGACTTAATATCCAACCAAAGTTGAATGCCTAGAACTTACTGAAGTTGACTAGGTCTTTAACAACTCTGAGGTTGTGCCTAGGACTTATTGAAGTCGACTAGATCTTTTGCCTTACAATGGGCCACCCTGGGGGAAAAATAATGAAAATGGAAACCCTGAGGTTGGGTGCCTAGGTCTTACGCAGACACTTGGGTCTTCAGGATCCCTATAATGGTCGAGAGGTAACTGTGAGAGTCGACCATATGGTTAGTGTCTTGGGTTTATTCCTAAAAATATACCAATGACTTAATATCCAACTGAAGTTGAATGCCTAGAATTTACTGAAGTTGACTAGGTTTTTAACAACTCTGAGACTGTGCTTAGGACTTACTGAAGTTGACTAGGTCTTTCGTCCTACAGAGGGACGCCCTGGGGGCAAAATAGTAAAAATGGCAACCCTGAGGTTGGGTGCCTAGGTCTTATGTAGACGCTTGGGTCTTTAGGATCCTCATAATGGTCGAGAGACAACTGTGGCAGTCGACCATACGGTTAGTGCATTGGGTTTATTACTGAAAAGACACTAAGGGCTTTTAATTCCTGCGTTGGATCGCACTACAGGAGTGTGAGACAACAATTGGGTTAGTTTTAATAAGAATTTCATTAATAAGAATTTCATTAAAACTAAGTAAAATTTACAGAGTAATTGAAAATATCGTCTCAAATGCTCGATGTTCTAGGGATGTTGTAAAGCTCTCCCATCTGGGGCCTTTAGTCGATAGGTGTCGGCTCGCAGCTCTTCTAGGACTGTGTAAGGATCTTCCCACTTGGGAGCTAGCTTGCCTCGCCAAGTGTCTCAGTCGAAAGCAGCTTTTGCGGAGGATGAGGTCGCCAGCATTGAATTTCCTTGGTCGGGTTTTGCTGTTGTAACAACGGGCGATTCGCTGTTGATTGGTGACTTGGGTCCGGAGCGTTCTCTCAGATCTCGTCAAGGAGGTCAAGGTTGACCCGAAGTCCTTCTGAATTCATATCCTCGTCGAAGTATTGTAGTCGAATGATTGGTATGCCTACTTCGACGGGAATGACTGCCTCGGCGTCATATGCTAGCTTGAATGGAGTCTCTCCAGTTGAGTTCTTGTGGGTCGTGCGGTACAACCAGATGATACTAGGCAATTCTTCCACATCCTTGAGGTCTGAAGGGAGGCAAGAGGCTACTCCAGGGGAGGAGGCGTTCTCCGGGTGATTCAACTCTAAACTCCGCTTGGCTATTCTGAAGATTTAGCAATCAAGAAGCTGAAGCAGTTCATTCTAAAAGACAACCAAGAGTCGGAGTGATTTTCTCTAAAAGGGCAACCAATGTGGTTTCCTCAAGGAAGCTTTGAAGGTTGAAGGGAGCTCGACCATCCTGTGGATGGATAACTGGCAAATACTCCCCAAAATGGTTGCTAAGGCTGTAGAGGAAGAGGACAATGTCGATTCCTCTTAGTCAAAATCATTTTCTGCTTAGTTTGAGTGACACAACTTCGGGCCCCAATTAGCTTGGGTGACATAACTTCGGGGCCGAGCTACAGGATGAGACCGATCATGCCCTTGTTCAGAACCTGACATATCTTCTCGAAAAAGAGAGGAGGCTCCACCGTGGGCACCAAACTGTCGATGGTTTATATGATCAAACAGTCGTATGTATCCAGGGTAGGATAATTCCGATGAGGTAGAGGAGATTGATGAGGGGATCACTTTCTTCTCTGACTTTATGTCTGGTTCTTGAATTGAGGTTACTGAACAATCTGCACATGTAGAAACTCCTTATGTTTTTTTATTTCGAGTGGGAGAAACTCCAATTCCGTTGTACCTTCGTCGATCAAGTTAGATAATAAAATTGAGTGGGAGAAAAACAGCAGAACTTAGAGTTCTCCTTATGTTTTTTAGTTTGAATTAATCCCCCCTTTATAAGGTGAATAGTACATGTATTTATACTCAATGCATAAGTGGTAAATTAGTCACTTCGGCCGAGCACAGAAGAGCGGTGACGAAGTGTGGGCTGACAGCTGAGTCAACCTCTACTTTACAGGTGTCGGCTGACGACTGGAAAGAGGATCACTTCGGCCTCGATTAGGGAGTGATCGGCGGTGTGTTAGTGCCCACGTAGGCTGACAATTGATGTGGGCTAACGAGCCCTGAGGTGTGATGATGCCTGTCACGTTTCAAGTATGATGTGGATATGTCAGTATGGATAAGCTTCGTAATGGAAGATACCCTTTGGCTTCCCTAGGAAGCAATGCCTTTCTGAGTCGTCCTCGTGAGGCGTCTGGCGAGTCGATGGGTGGTCGTGTGGACTTGCTGGCGAGTCGTCTTTGATAGGGAGAGACGACAAGTACCATCGTTCGTGTCGACATGCAGGGATGTCGACAAGTTCAGTCGGCCATGTTGGGAAGCGTGTCGGTCTTGGCTGCCAATTTGTAATAGAGTATATGATGAGTTTTTACTATTTCACTGTTTGGCAATGAATCATATTTTATTGAATGGGATCACCGTAACACTCAGCAATGCAAAAATAACTACAGTACGAGTTTTCTAGCTATGCCTGCCAGTATAGCCTAGAAGTTATGACAAATGGACGTGAAGAATGCATTCCTCCATGGTGAAGTAGATAGAGAAATTTACATGGAACAGCCTAGGTGATTTGAAGGTAAGGACAAGATAGAGTATGTCTGCAAGCTTAAAAAGGCCCTTTTTGAGCTCAAGCAAGCACTGAGGGCATGTTATGGAAAGATTCTTAAATTTTTTGTTCAAAGCGGATATTCTGTTGCTCCTGCGGATTCAAGTTTGTCAACAAAAATGATAACAAACTTGCAATTGTACTCGTTTATGTGGGTGATCTGATCATCATAGGGGATAACGGAGAAGAAATTCGAAGGATAAAGAAAAACCTCTCAATCCGATTCCAAATGAAGGAGTTTGGAGAACTGAAACATTTTCTTGGCCTTAAAGTAGATAATATCAAAGACTGTTTATTTCTCTGCCAACATAAATATGCAAAGGATTTATTAATCAAATACGGGATGATCAAGTTCAAGCTAGTCTCAGCACCGTTGGAGATAAATACCAAGCTCTGTGCGCATGAGGGGAAGGATCTAGATGATCCTACTATGTATCGTTAATATGTTGGAATTCTTATTTATCTAATTCTGACAAGGCCAGACATTGCATTCGTCGTTGGAATGGTAAGCCAGTACATGCAGAAGCTAAAAAAGCGTCACTTGGAAGTTGTTCGAAGAATTCTAAGGTATGTCAAAGGAACACAATACTCGAAGGTCTGCCGCTGGTTATGTTTTCAGTCTTGGTTCCGCAGCTATAACTTGGTGTCACAAAAGACAACCAACTATATCACTGTCAACCATAGAAGCGGAGTACAGGTTAGTAACAATGGCAGCTTAGGAAAGCATATGGTGTCTGCAGTTGTTAGAGTATCTACATCAGCCTATAAACTACTTAGTTGCTTTACATCGCTTTACATCGTGGTAATCAATCTGCAGTTTGATTGGCGGTGAATCCTGTTTTCCATGCGATGATGAAGCATGTTGAATTTCATCATCACTTCTTGAGAGAAAAATCAGGATGAGATTATACTAGAGTCGATCAAGAGAGACGAACAAGTAGTAGATATACTCACCAAAGCATTTAACTCCCTTAAAATTTGCGGAGTTCAAAAATCAACTTAGGCTTGTGACTAGGGAAGTCGGTCTTGATGGGGAGTGTAAGAGTCACCATCGAGTCATCAAACTCTGTGTTCATCACCAACCTCATAAGTTGGTAATTTAACCAACCCGTTTAAGTTGGTTATTAACTGCCATGAATTGATTGGTTCCTTTTGTCAAGTCAGATATTTTTGGCTTAACAGTCCGGCTCAAGAATAGGCGGCTCATGAAGTCTATATAAGTGGGTTAGTGCCAGTGAAACTTGTGTGCATGTGCGAGAAAATTTGAGATGTGTGTGTGGTTCGTGTTGGTTTGAAAAATTAAGAGAGTGAGTGGTGCATGAGTGCTTGTAGTGTAATGTAAAATATTATTAAATTAGTGAAATACTTTGCTTGGGTTTGTTTGCCCATCTTGAATTTTTTTCCTTTTGGGTCCTTTCACTTTGTTCAACAGGTAATCCTGCTGAGAATGTTGGGTCTCTATTTTCTTTTCTACAGAATTTCCTACCTAATCTAGGCATTAGATAGAATCTATCTCATATGCGTATTTCAGAGAATCACAGGGCTTAAAGCCTGTTTGGCTTGTATTCAGATGAAATAGGTATGACATATTAGTAGAAAAATATAAAGAGTGTTGTTACCCCTGGCCACCTTTAATCCTATGTTTTCAGGCTTGTTTTGTTATTATTATTTATATCAATTGTCTTATGGGTTTTCAGTTTTTTAATAAATATTTGTTTGTTTTCTGTTTAGTTTTCATCCTAAGTCTACTTTGGGGGGGGGGGGGGGGCCCCCCCAATTATCCTTCCAGTCATGCCTACTCATAACAGTAGATTATGCATTAGTAAACATTTAAGTGAGATGTGCAATAGTTTTAGGTGACTGCTTCTGTAGTGCATATGTAAGAAAGTGTCATGTTATAGTGCACTGGTTAGTGAGGTCAGTCTCAGGGTAAAGTTTGCGATACAATATGAAAGGAGAATCACTATTTCTGAATAGAACTTAAAGGCGTGGAATTGATTTGTATGGAAGAACATACTAGTGCACAGACCGGATGGAAGATAGCTTGTTGCTATGCTCAATTAATCATATTTTGCATTGTTGGTGAAATTGCATAGCCTGTTTATTATTCTTTAGACGCTACGTCATGCAACTTGAGCAGCACTGAACATGGTCTGGATTAACTCATTTTTCAATATGTTGGCTCAGTCAAACTTTCATTGCTTCTACTTATATCTAATGGCTCCTCACTTATAAGTTGTAACTCAAATTAAAACTAATGGGTCAATGAAGGGTTCTCAGTGCATACCTTTGAATGATGAACTTCATGATAATTCATTATTTAAGTTGCATTAACTCGCATGAGTTGTAGCCTAAGAGTATGGACACATCAAACATGAAGCCGTATCATGTCTAATGCGTGTCTGGCATACGCATCAAACATGAGTTTTGCATCAAATTTTAGCTGATCGAACAGCAGAGAGGGGCTGTTGTTTTAGAATAGCTTGCCAAGGAGATAGCTATGTAATTGAGTATTGAATTTGAGGAATTAAGGATCAGGGCATTTTGACGGCTAAGTTGTTGTATCATGAAGGTCATATGAATTTTTTTTGATACAGGCACCCAAACAAGAGCCTAAAGAAGAAAAAACAGCAAAACCTGCTAATAAGTCTGCAGGAAAAAAGACAAAGCAACCTGAAGCAAAGGCAACAGAGGTAGCTGACCAAGTTCTTGCAGATCCTGTTGCAGAGAAACTTCGGCAACAGAGGTATATGCACTTGACAATTTGTCTTTCTCCTGTTAGAGCTTATTTTTGGAGCTTTCATGAAGCTGCTACTACAAAGGATAACCTTACTTTCTCTGCGTCATTTCCCCCCCTCTCCAACTGCTTCTGCTTCAATGAAATAGTGAAAGGAAAGAAGTCTGTATCACCTTGGTTTACAAAATAATACAGGAGAAAATGTTTTTAAAAATTTCCTCAGCAAATGGTTCTCTTCACACATGAATGTGGATAAGGCAACTACAAATTCTTTAAAAACTTAGAATGGTGACTGGAGAAGTTGTTTTCTTTTCTTTCTCCACTACTTCATTGTTTTCACCACTATTGCAACTAACAGTGAAGGAGCTGGAATAAAACATACAGCTTCCTTTGAGGGAACTGTCCTCCAGCTGATATTATACATTTGGTTGCAGACTTGTGGAGGAAGCTGATTACAAGGCAACGGCAGAATTATTTGCTAAGAAAGGTGATGAAAAATCTCTGGATAATTTTATTCCGAAATCAGAAAGCGACTTCTTGGAGTACGCTGAGCTCCTTTCCCATAAGATTCGGCCATATGAGGTAACACTATTTTTTGAGGTTTGATCGGAACTCTGCTTTCTAGTGTTATTCCTCTACCGGCTCTGATCAATTTATCTTTCTCATTTCTTCGTGGCACAGAAGAGTTTTCACTACATAGGCCTTGTTAAAGCTGTAATCAAGCTTTCTCTCACTTCGGTAAAAGCAGCAGATGCAAAAGATGTAGCTTCATCAATTACTGCAATCGCAAATGAAAAACTCAAAGCAGAGAAAGAAGCTAATGCTGGGAAGAAAAAGCAAGGTAGAAAAATTGAGTATTATCTTGCAGTAAATTGCATGCTCCTTATTCACTGAGTAGTCAAGCATAAGGATCCTATCAGGACACCCCCCTAACTAACCCCTTGATCACACCCAATCTATGGGGGTGTTCTAATAGAATCTGCACTCGATAATTAACCGCTGCCTACATGTTAATTATTGTTTGAGTTGCACAGGTGGAAAGAAGAAGCAACTTCATGTGGATAAGCCCGATGATGATGTTGCTGCTGGTCATTATGATGATGTAGATGACTATGACTTTATGTGAGCAACAGAAAATTCCTTTTTGTGTATCAATCTGAGGCTGAAGGTTCTGCGGCATTAGCTTGTTAGAGAGCCAAATTTCAAGCATTTGGTGTTTTTGATATTTCTCAATTATTTTGGGGGTGTACTTTAATATTTCTTGAACAATAAAAAGGAAGGATACTAGGCTATGGGAGGCTGCTGAGAGATGCCCGTAGCATTTTTTTTTTTTTTGACCAAAGTTTACAGTGTAGCAAATTAACTGTGTTTGGATTAAACATATTGGTTTTTTGACGATCGGATCGTGTTTGAGACTATTGAAGATCACATCTTGGTGATTCGACTGTTTTCTAGATCGATAAGCTGTAAGCACTGCGTAGCTTAATTTGGATATGGTTGTTGCGCCCACTGTTTTTATCTGCACGGAGGGGAGCTGGGTGGGATTTAAAGGCTACGTCAATTTAAATTTTAAATGTAGAAATTATCACGTCCGGTCGAAAGAGTTCATCAGAGACCAAGTAAGATTTGTACTCACAAAATATTAGGTCATGCCTAATTTTCCAATGTGATCAGTCGACGTGTATAGAGTGGGCACACGAACGGCAAGGAACTATTATTATTATTATCAGTAGAAAGTAAAGTTAGGCTTAATAGTTGTATGGGCGGCGCTTACTTGGGGATTTTTTTTTTCTCGACTTTTTTGCGTGCAATTTAATCACCGAAAGCTAAACAATGGTTAAGTTGGGTAATTTGGATTGCCGGCAGGACTCTTTTTGGCTTGAAATCATGTCACCCTTGTCGTGTTACTACGAATGAAATAGACAGCAATACTCTATATCACGTCATTCTTCTTCAGAAAATAATAATAATCCATCTGCTTAATTATTAACAAAAAAAAAATGTTCCTGTAGATTGGAGAGTTCAGTTAAATCAAGGGTGAGCAGGTCATTTGTACTGTTGATTTTAGGGGCCAAAAAGCATGGAGAAAATTGCTTTTGAAACAACTTTCTTGAAAACGAAATGACTATTAATTAATTTCCCTGTTATCTTTTATCAGCATGTGTATATGGAGAACATAGAAGGGAATAAAAAAGCTCCTCATTTTTGCCCCTTCAATATGATTATTTATGGGCGCATGCCACCGACTTGCTAAGTCAATTAACCTAGCTTCCTAAGGTTGTAAGTGACACCACCACTCTTGCGTACGTCTTGTGAAATTAAGTTTGTGGATTCTTCTTTTTCCAATTACTACGTACGAATAAAAAAGGAATTTCCAAAGTACTATAATATGCAGAGGTCCACCAACACAAACTGTTTTTAAACAATTTGAGTTTATAAAATTTGAAGAAACGGTTTCCTCTCATGCATGACAATCTATCATCATGTAATTCTCACATGACATCTCAGCCAAATAGAATAAATAGTATTGTCTGAAGTTCAAGGAGAATAAGTGGTAATAAAAGTGTTTATAATTTGTATATAAAATTAATCAAAAAATTGAAGTTAGTAATGAAGGGAGGAAATTTTCGTAAACAATCACGAGGATAAAAGAAGTTACCATGATGGAAGCATGAATTAGGCTGTAAGAAGAAATGGATTAATTGAAATGAAGGACGATAATGAAAGAAAGAGTGCATGGAAATAATTTAGCCAACTTATTTCACAAAGAAAAACCACTCTTTTGCATCTAATATTCCTAAATCGGATTCCTCAAATTTGAATCTTTTAAGGAGTACAAAGAGTGTTGATGTCTGAAATCACACAGCCAATAGGGGGGAGGTTGTCTGCCGGTGGAGGATGATGGAGAATGATGGGGCCGACTCCCCCTCCGACTTCATGCCTAGCTCTGAGCGCTCGGGGTGGACTGATTGCCTGCACATGTAAGGAACGCAGGGGTACGGGGCGTGTTTCCCCCATGGTACCTCCGACGGTCAAGTTAGTGGATGAGTTTGAGAGAGGTTTTGGGGAGAGTCCCTGGGCCATTAAGGTCCATGCAGGGAACATCCTCCTCCTAAAGTTATCTAGAAGTAATTTTTAGGGAAAATTAATTCTAGGTGTTTTCAAGATCAAAGAACCTAAGTCAAAAAAGGCCAGCCCCTCCTATGATCAATTGCCTCCCTCTTTATAGGCTGTTGAGGATAGACTAGTTGCTTCATGAGGGGTCTGTAAACGACGGTGGGGGATGAGCTAGAGGCTGATTCAGCAGTTGTCCCTTACGTGTCGGCTGGTGATTGGAGGAGGTGTCATTTGAGATGATCTCGATAAGGCCACCGAGTTGATTAGACGGCACATGGCAGAGAATAAGCCGAGGTGCTAAGTCGTCCCTAGCTTTACAGATGGCGGTAAGCGACTGAAGGGAAAGTCATTTCGAGTACAAGAGGTGCATCGATAATGTCCCAGATCTGACGGATAAGGACAAAGGGAAGATAGGCTGGCCAATTTAGCCACTCATTGCTTTACATATGGCGATTACCGACTTGAGGAAAAGTCGTCTGAGCACATGGGGTGTCTCGATTATGTCCCAGAAGTGACTTAGGAACAGAATGAACTGTTTTGCATTTAAGACTTGTCAGAGTTGAGACCTTTGATGTGACCGATCAATACTGTGGTGTTGTTCAATGTATATCTCGAAAATAGCTTAGTTGGATCTATCCTCCCCAGCAGGATCGAGTCAGTTTGTGAGTCGTTCTTGTAACTCGTCGATCGGTTAAGTAAGTTGTTGGTTCGGTCAGGTAATTGGGTAGACGGCCGAGCCAACTGCTAGGAGAGTCACCTCAATTGGGAGTCGGGTGGATTCCCGAGGAGTCGTCTTGAAGATGAGGGGTCGACTACTTTCGTGCTTCGTGTCGGCTAAGACTGTTTGCTCTCGGCTAGGCTTTTGGGCCGCTGAGTTAGTTTGGATCACGACTCTGTTAGGCCTATGAAGGTAATCTTCCAATGCTTTCATCTGTAGATGGTAAATTACCATAACAAAGAGTAACTCTCTGAAAAATTTAAAAGGAATCTTAAAACCTGAACATTTATTTCGCATGGTCCAATATATAGTACATTGGACCAATTTTTCTTGGGTTTTTCTAGCATGTGGCCATGGCTACACGCTAGGAGATGAGAGAAATAGAGAGAAATGAATAGTAAGTGAGCCCTTAATGATTTATTATACTAATTTCTCTCCTTACTTCTCTCTATATCTATCTCATCTCTTAATGAATGAGGCAAATCCTTTTTTCTTTTTTTATTCAAGGTGTTCACCAATAATTATATTCTATAGTACTTGTCATATATAATTAACAGTGCATTTGCTGGAGGTCGTACTATTATGCAGAAAATTAATGAATGAAGCCCGCTTGACATACATTGGCTGATAATAATTCTATTGCGCGCATTGAAAAGCTCCAAACACTGTAACAAGTGATGGGCCATCATGGGCCAAGCCAGCCCTGCACGGTTGTTAACTACCAAGAGGAAGAAATTAACTATATACTTTTGTTTATCCCCATTTTTCTGTCATCAGCTGCTGTTGTTGTTGTTGATGCCAGCCCTAGTACTGAAAAAACCTGATATATATACCACATGCCCAAGTTTAATTAAGAGTGTCCTTTAACTTAGGTTCACATGCCAGTGTCTGCAACGGCAGTTAACGGTGTATGCATGGGAGCACTACCTATTTAGACCATCTCCAACCCATTGCATCAAAATGGTGCAAATTTTGTACCAAAATGGTGCAAAAATCACATCAAACAGTAATACATCTCTAACATATTGCACTATTTTTTGCACCAAAAAAGAATATTCTCAGAATATTCCCTTTTATCTACTTTTATATTAAGTAAAAAGGGAAAAAATTAATTTTAAAAAAAAATTAAAAGTAATGAACAGTAATAACGTGGATGAACAGTATGACATCATATTTGACGTCGCACTGTTTATCCGCTCCAAAGTGCCGTAAAGAATACGGCACGGCTGGAGGGGAAACAGTTCAACACAGCGGCAAAGTGCCGCTGCGTTGGAGATGCCCTTGGAGAGGATGAATGGAGATGTAAACAGTTTGGATGAATAATGAAAGGACTGCCTCCTGCACGGTACAATTCCTTTGATTTCACTGCTGCCGGGAAAAAAATGGATACGAGATGACCGCTCATTTTTCCAAAAATTTGACTTGCGCTAGTCAACAACGGAGCGGTAGGATCTTGGTATTTTCCATGTCTAAACATTTTATTTTGCTCAAATGGATCGTCAAATCAGATCATATTCGGCCGCATACGTAGATAAACCTCTCTTAGCCATCACAAATCGAACTAATTAAAGTGGTCTACTGAAATACCGAATTTATATTAAATTGATAAATGTTTTTCACTCGTAGCCTCTTTTTCCTATTTTATATTGTTTCTTGAATTGCTGTGCGTCCAGTAGGTGTTTACTTGTAGAGGTTGCGTCTAATTAAAGTGAATTAATATCTAATAGTGGTATAAAAAGTATTATGCTTTAATAGGCTCTAAAACAAATTATTCTCTAGAGACATTAGTAATCTTTTGACGTGGTACTGCAACGAGTCAGTGACTTGTATTCGTTAGGTGGATGTTTAGCATCATGGACCCCGGTTTATTGGATATTATATATATTTTTGTGATATATATGATGTCTATTTTAATAGAATACCAATTGATACGACTCGAATCAGAGCCATTAATTAATTAATTAACACAAAATAATAACTTCTCTCCAGGGGGGGATGCTCGAAACGCAAATGCGTAGATGCGTGTCCTCTCCGGCCCTTGATCTGTCCCCTCCTACGCCTATGAAAAGGCTGCTTCCTTCCCCCATCTGTTTCCAATTAGGCTGCTCACATGTGATGTGGAGGAGTAAGAGGGGGGCATTCATTTATTGCGTTTCTTTAATTTCAGCATTTAATTATCCTCACTCTCTGGTCTCCTGCTCTTTTTATGGTACGTAGTATTTTTTTTTTCTTTTCTTTTCTTTTTTTTTCTCATCTTTCCCTTGAGAGAGAGAGAGAGACCTTTGGGTTTCTCCTTTAGCTTTTACAGCCTAGTTACACGTTCGCTTATTAATAGTCACAAGGATAAAAAGTCGTATATTAATTAAGTTGAAAAATTGCACAGAGGGCAGGTCATAATACTTCACAATTCACATGTGGAGCATTTAAGAGACTCATCTGCATATTTCCAACGAGTGCATCTTTCCGCTGGATCATTTCGCTCCACCCCAACACACAAAAAAAAAAAGAAAGAAAAAACGCCGCTAGCTCTTTTTCCCTTTAATATTTTAACAGTTCCTTCTGACCTTGGATAAGTGTTAATTAGGCCACGAGGCTTCAATTCTTAAACTCAATAACACTTGTGGCATCATCTTTGTTATCAGCCGTGGATTACAATTAAGTTCTACATATATCTGAAGTCTAATTTAGTGTTATAAGTGTTAATTAGGCCATGAGGCTTCAACTTCTAAGCAGGATTAATTCAAACCCCCCCTCCCCCTTTTGAAGTATCTAATTCAGTGTTTTTGTAATTATTTTTGAAATCTAATCTTTATTAATTAGCAGATACTCTTAAGCCTATCATGGCTTCGATCTTCGGGAGGATGGAAACAATGCAGATATAGTCTGGTTGGTGGCGATAAGGTCCGTTCCCTACCGGCTACATCTTCTTTTGGTTCCGCCCTTTGCCAATTTTGTAAAGTATTGTATATTTTAACTTTTGTTTTCCTCTATATATAAATATATATACACTTGAACAGGGTGCCTCACCCTGTTTTTAGCTTTTAAAAAAAGTTCTAGATATCCCATGTTGTGTTGCCACCTCGCATTAATCAGAGAAACTATATAAGAATGTGCTTGTCTTCTTTTTTAATAAAATCATTCAAATGATACTATTTGCATCCTGAGATATTTTGTACGTACACTTATTTTAGTTATACATTATTGAGATATTCAAGCATGCATAAGTGAGTAAAAAGGATTATAATTAATTATAGCCTTATAGGTAACCATTTTAAGCTAATGTTCGCATTCTACAATTTTAGCCAAAAGCTTGTAGGATTTCGGATCTCACATTTTGGTATAACATTGTAATTTTATTCTCTTATTGTACATCTCTAGCTAGGTATCAAGTTCCTATCACATGCACTTAATCTTCTTGTAATCTCCTCTGTTGACTTTTAATAATAATATGGCCGAAGGATCTGTTTTCGCTCCAAAAACTTTGGGTAAGAAAGAAAAACAATTGGACGTAAGAAAAAGAAAGTGTTCAAATTTAACCTGCAGAAACGTTTATATGCAGTACGTGTCCAAAATTTGATACACATGCGTAAAAATTATATCACCTGCAAAAAAGTACACATGATTCTCAGTTATCAATTTTGAGATTTCATGAAGGGACCTCTCTTGTAAGGAAGAAAGTTCTTATGAAAATCATATCATATATATACAGCGTGAAGATTATACACACACTAGTATTAATTAAGTCTGTGTGTTGCTGCGGTATTATTTATAGAAGTATATCTATCGCCAAATTGTTAATATGATTTTTATATATAACTATTAATAAAAACTTTAGCGGTAATTTTTTTTTTGCTATTTACAGAGTGAATCTAAACCAATTAATAAAATAATATACCGCTCAATAAGTTTTATCATTCTATAATAGAGTCAAAAAGATTTATATTTGTCAAATATTTGTTGAAGGTTAACATCATCATCTGCATGCAAGAACAAATAAATAAATATATAAATAAATAAATAGTATTTTTAAGGGTAAAATTTTTTGCTTTGGCTTGAACAGTAGTAATAGAAAAAAATTTCACCATAGCATGTAGCATATAGAGTACTAGTGTGCACCCCGTGCAAAGCACGGTCTCCATTTTTTTATTTCCACTACAGTAATTTTGTATTTAAATACAATTTTTGTAAGTGATACAATAACATTTTTTAAATGCTACAGTATCCCGCTTGAGCTATAATAATAATGTTATAGTAATATTTTTAAACGCTGCAGTTCTCGTCTGTACTACAGTGATAATGCTACAATATTTATTGCAGCATGAATACTGAACCTTGGATCCTCATGTCTGTGCTACAGTGACAATGACAATGCTAGCGTAGCATTTACTGTAGTATGAATAGTGAATCTTGGATCCTTCCATTATTATACACTAGTGTGAACACCGTGTAAAACACGACATATTTTTTCCCCGCTACAGTAATTCCGGTTTTAGCTGCTAAAGTAATTTTTTAAACTTTTGAATTACTACGGTATCCCGCCTCTGCTACAGTATTCCCATGTGATACGTGTTGTGCTCTGATACCACTTGTTGGGGACGAACGGCGCTGAGGAACCAAAACAAACGCCGATCAAAGAAGGCCAAACTCAACCAAATATCAATGCACAAACACAAACACCAATTTTAACGTGATTCGGCAATTGCCTACATCCACGGGGCAAGAAGGGGGTGGGTTTTCACTAATAGAGAAAGAGAGTACAAATTAAGATTACAAATCGCTCAAACGAACCAACTAACCTCACCAACAAATCTCTCAATCTCTCAACTAATAACACTAACCAATAGCTCAGAAAGATCTCTCTTTTCTGTGCTCCAAAACCCCCCAAAACACTCCTACAAAACCCTCAAATCGTATTGGTATTTATACCAAAACAGAAACCCAAACAGACTGCAAATAGGAACTCTAACTTTCCAAAAAACCCGCCGTAAGTCGACTTATCAGTCTGCATAAGTCGACTTGGCAGAGCGAAAAACGACAACTGGAGAAGAGTTCATAAGTCGACTTGTGAGACCTGATAAGTCGACTTGCCAGAGCCCAAAATCAACAATCCAGAGCAGATCGTAAGTCGACTTACGACACAAACATAAGTCGACTTATCATAAGTCGACTTATGCCTGTGCATGAGTCGACTTATGACCGAAAATCTGCTTTTTCTAAATTCTTCTCCACAATTCTTCACCTCGGCGAAGTTTTCCCAAAACTGAGCCAACACCAACCAAACAAATGCCTCACGCGTTGAGACCCAAATGAGAGTGCGAACACTCACCCCAAATGTTAATGTCGCTCACCAAATCGGCTGCATCAAAATGACTGCATACGTATCCTTTGCCCAATGAATCAAGCCTTCACGTAGTTCACCCAACGGCCTCCAAAGGCCCTCAATCCGATAGAAGAGTACGTAACCCTTCTCCATCATCACCAAATCTGCGACTGATAGCACCTCTAATAGCCTCGAACTGACTCAATCCAAACACCTCCACCTGAGGTAAACCAATGGCCATATCCAAAATATATCTACCAGCTGCACTCGAATCTACCAACTCGTCATCCGCATCCAAATCCAAATGACTCACATGCTGTGTCACCTCAGCTGGAATCTCTAATAATACAGAATGACCTGGAGTACATGGAGTAATCTCCACCCAACGTGGAGTAGCATCACTCTCCACCTGCTGCGATATCCGAACGATCTGATCAACACTCTCCACCTGCTGAGAGTCTAATGTGACATACCTGCTCAGAACAAAATCAGAAGCTCCCAAATGATAATCAACTGAGCCTCCGAACCCCAAACACGCAATCAGATCCAATCTCACATCCACGATGTGACCAAGATCTGGGTATCCAAACATCCGACGCAACCCAAAATCTGAAGCAGCTCCACCAGATCCAAAATTTCCAAACGCAGCAGTCGGCGACCTATGACTAAGATGACCCAAATATGTCGAAGCTCCAGAACCAATGCTCGACAACCAACACCGATCCTCCTCCAGAAAGGAACGACCCATCGAAACTGTCATCTCATCTCGTCGCCCCAAAGTCTCCACACCAATGAAGTGTTTCCTATTGCCGTGAGCTCGGCACAAACGCAAGAAAGGACCCCTACCAAAGCTGGAACAACGAGTTACCTTTCTGCCAATATACTTCTTCCAATTATTGTTGACTTCTAGGACTTTACACCAACGGGTACTGGTCGCGACCCAATAATACCTAGAACAATCATCAACTGCGGAAACCAAGATACGATTACCTCCAAATGATGCCTCCTTGGAAGGCCCACAAATGCCTGACTGAACACCTCCTAAAAGACCCCTCGCTCGATGGATAGGAGTGCCAAACTCCACCACGGTCTTGCTCATCCCAATGTGCTCACAGGACTTCAATCTGCAGGTCATAGCACTTCTCAACAACCAATGCACGGCATTACCAATCATATACCTCAGCACCAAACAATGCCACAGTCTAGCCGAATCTGATGAAGTCGTTATCTCCCTATCAATCACCGTGCTTCCGTGCAAATAATACAAATTTCTCCTTCTGACGTCCTTCATCACAATCATGGACCCAAATGTAACCTTCAAGCGTACATCCGCCAAGGTCACCCTATAGCCTGCTGCCTCCAAAGCTCCAAGTAAAATGATGTTTTTCTTCAACTGAGGAACGAACCTCACTCCAACCAACTCCCGAATCACCCCGTCACTCGTCCTGATCCGAACAGTACCGATACCACCAATAGAGCATTTGTGATCATTCCCCATGAGCACGAAATTCCCTCTTTCCAACTCCTGAAAGCTGGAGAACCAATCCCTTCTAGGACAAATATGGTATGTAGTCCCCGAATCCAACATCCATTCTATACAGTAGGCAACACAAACTGACGGCAGTGCAGATAATGAGTAGCCCGAAGAGTCCGAATCTAATCGTTGTCACTAGCCTTGACAACATTCGCCTTTAAAGCTTGAATAGCTTTTTCCTTATTCTTCCCGGCTCGATCAACTAACTTTGGGCATTCGGCTTTCCAATGTCCATCCTCTTTGCAAAAGGCACACTGATTCTTATGAACTCCAAGATGTGCCCCTCTAGACTGTGACCTCCCACTACGGTTTGGACCCTTTGCTCTTGCGACCAACGCCCCCGCTACCGGCTCAATCGAAGTCTCCTTATCCTTCTTTCGAAGCTGATAATTTACAAGTGAAGCGGTGACCTCACTATATGAAAGAGATGACTTCCCATTAATAAGAGTAAGAACGAAGGTCTCATATTCCTCGTCGGGCAAGGAACTCAACAACAACAACGCCTTGTCCTCATCTTCAATCACCACATCTACATTCGCCAAATCCGCAAGAAGCTTCGTGTAGTGGTTCATGTGATCACCAATGGAGGTTCCTTTCTTCAACTGGAAGCGGTAAAGCCTCCTCTTCAAATGCAAGCGATTCTCCACACTCTTGGTCAAATACTTGCTCTCAAGGATCTCCCAAATCTTCTTTGCAGAAGTCTCATTGATCACATCATACTTTAGATTTTGAGTGAGACAAGACCTAATCACACCACATGCCGTTTGATTCATCTTTTTCCAAACATTCTCATCAATATTGTCCGGTTTCCCGTCCAACTCCAACGTGTCTTCCAAATTTTGCGCGTTGAGCGCATCCATGACTTCGCATCGCCAAAGTCCAAAATTATTTGTGCCATTGAACTTTTCCACGTCAATCTTCATGGAGTGGATATTCAAGCTTTGGACGATCTTCACGCCGGAAGTACTGCCCACAACTCCTTCTTTCTCGGCCATAATCCTCAAAGCACCACCAAACCAATGCGGAAACAAACGAGAAATAGATCCAAACTGAAAAAGATGAGATTTTTACCAAAAAGATCCCACCTTTATCACCAAACGAAGCTCTAGATGAACTTCCAAAGCGATCTACTCCTACAAATAGCCCAAGCGTAGCCCGAGCTCTGATACCACTTGTTGTGCTCTGATACCACTTGTTGGGGACGGACGGCGCCGAGGAACCAAAACAAACGCCGATCAAAGAATGCCAAACTCAACCAAATATCAATGCACAAACACAAACACTAATTTTAACGTGGTTCGGTAATTGCCTACGTCCACGGGGCAAGAAGGGGGTGGGTTTTCACTAATAGAGAAAGAGAGTACAAATTGAGATTACAAATCGCTCAAACGAACCAACTAACATCACCAACAAATCTCTCAATCTCTCAACCAATAACCCTAATCAATAGCTCAGAAAGATCTTTCTTTTCTGTGCTCCAAAATTCCCCAAAACACTCCTACAAAACCCTCAAATCGTATTGGTATTTATACCAAAACAGAAACCCAAACAGACTGTAAATAGGAACTCTAACTTTCCAAAAAACCCACCGTAAGTCGACTTATCAGTCTGCATAAGTCGACTTGGCAGAGCGAAAAACGACAACGGGAGAAGAGTTCATAAGTCGACTTGTCAGACCTGATAAGTCGACTTGCCAGAACCCAAAATCAACAATCCAGAGCAGATCGTAAGTCGACTTACGACACAAACATAAGTCGACTTACCATAAGTCGACTTATGCCTGTGCATGAGTCGACTTATGACCGAAAATCTGCTTTTTTCAAATTCTTCTCCACAATACAGTATTTTTTTGTCAATAATTTTTTTATTCATTACCAATATATGGAAGTTATAATACATCAAAAATTTTCTTTAGACTGGTTATAGAACCTAGTCTTCAAAAGTTACAATTCTCTACATAACTTTTTATATGGTGTGGTATATTATCATTCAATATCCTTGTATATACATGTAACTTTATCAAGCTAAAAAGATGATCGGAGTCCCTTGATTGTTGTTAATTGAAAAATTCGTAAGTTCCTCCTCTTGCCAAATCATATAGACTGAAGTAGATAAAGCCAACCTTTTAAGCTTTTTTTGAAGTTTTTCCCTCTCAAATTGTTCTCGAACCAGCTGGTAATTTGTTCCCAATTGCATGATTTCCAATTGAAGCATAGCCAATCCATTACTTTGTTCCAAACATTTGCTGAAAACTGGCAGTCGAAGAAATACAGTATTTTTTCAAAAACCCAGTGCCCAGTATCATATTTGCTACAATAATTATGTTACAGTAAATATTATTATAGCATGAATAGAGAATATTGGGTTCTCCCGTTTAGACAGAGGAGTAGAAAAGAGATAGACGTGCCAGTTTCAAATATTACACTGTATCATGAACAGTGGCCGTGGAAAATTCAGTTGCTTTGAACAGTAGATCTAAAATATACTGTAGCTTAAGCAGCAGATTTAATATTCTCTATCATAGTGTAGCATGAATAGTTATGCTGAGCATAAACAGTGATTTTGATGTTATGCTATTTTAAATTAAAAGTAATAAGTATTAAGAAATATATATATTAATGGAGCTCAGTGTCAGATATTACATATATAGTTTTGATATATTATTAAATTATGTCTCTTATACATGTGTTACGCTATAATGGGAAAGCCTCCAAGCTAGGAGTGGGAGTGGGTCAGGAATCAACATCCAATGGCTCTCAGGTGTGGGGCCCGAACTGTACGAGTCAGATGGTGGTCTCCATCTTTGGCCTAATCAACTGCCTGGACCTGATTATGACTTCAGTGTCATCTTTAACTGTGGTTGACTTAAGCTGGAGTCTCAAACCAGAGTAGTATGAGCTATACCAAATAAATAATTAAAAATCTAAAAAAAATACTTTTTGGATAATTAGAGAGTCTCTTCTCTGTAAATTCAATAATGTTGGAACATACATTTTTTTTTCAATTTTAACTTCGAGCGGATAGTATATTTTAAATAAATACAGTTGTGAATGGTAAGATCAAAAACAGCAACTCTTCTGCATTATACATTTTATTGAGAACCCTCTAAAAATATCCAAGCTTCTGTCAAGTCTCAGCAGCATCATTCTCTCTCCCTCTTCTACTTCATATTTCAACTTTTTTGCCAGACAATATAGTAGGCTGTCATGGGTATATTGATATATGTAATATTTGTATATGTAACTAGAAATTTCACTATTATGTTACAACAGCTTTAACCAAAAAAAAATTCTAGGTAATCCAGATAATTAAATACAAAGAAAATACAGTACTGGATAACAAATATTTTCAGAAAACTACAAACAGCAGGATCTTTTGATACGTTGAACACTCTTTCAGGACTACATGGATCTAAAAAACCCTAATCATCATCTCCTGTATCTGACACCAACCAAGTCACAAACTACAGACCCCACTTAACCAAAGAATGTAAAATAGAAATCTTCAGATCATTCAAATTAAAACCTTACAAATGTTATTCTTCCCCCCATTACCAAACAACTTCTGAATCATCATCCTATCTAAAAATAGATATTTTTGTAATTTACAGTTTCTTAATTTCTGTCCTTGGACCAGTTGAAAAGCTCAGACCAACAACAAATCTAAAGCAAGTGACCGATCATATTTTTAACTCGATCTGCTTAAAAATCATCCAACTCCAAATTAACCAAGTCCCCCTTCTCATCAAACAGCCAAGTCTCAAGCAACTCCAAAGGCATCTTCCCCTGCTCCTTGCTCTCTTCTTGGTACTGGCTCGACCCCGCCGAAGCCTCGGGTGTCGCGGAATCAAAACAGGCCACTGACTGCTGAGTGCTGGAACCAGAGTTGGCACTGTTTGAACCATTATTGTTGATCTTTGCCGATGGACTAGTCTTCATCCAATTCTCAAGCAATCTGGAAATGTTCTCGGTGCTCGACGCATAGGTGGTTGTCGTTGTGGACGTTGCTGATGATGATGAGGCTACTGAGTTCTTAACATGAATGGGTCTGGGTTTGGTTAAAGCTTCAGGCTCCCTTTCAATGGATAAAGCATCACAAAGAGCTTGCTTTGCCGTTTGGATGTCAGTTTGAAGTCTCCTCTCCCATTGGCCTTTGGGGATTGTTGAGTTGCCATTGCCATTCTCAAGCTTCTTCAGCTTCTTCTTGAGGTGAGTGTTCCAATAGTTCTTGATGTCATTGTCAGTCCTTTCTGGGAGGTATGAAGCTATTGCTGCCCATCTGCACACAACAAATTTTAACTCGTAGATATATAATTTAGTCCTGATGAGGGGGTTTATATATGTATATATGTTTTTAGTATTGAATTAGAGAATGCTTAATTAGTACTGTTTAATTAACAACTTACCTATTGCCAAAAAGGGCTTGGAGATGGATGATGAGCTTTTCCTCTTGTTCTGTGAAGCTTCCCCTCTTGATTCCTGGCCTAAGGTAGTTTGTCCATCTCAGTCTGCAGCTCTTGCTACATCTCATTAACCCTGAGCAAGAAAAATTACAGAAACTTGTTTCAGACATTAAAGTAAAAACAATTTTGGATCTTATAGAAGTTGCAGTAGTCTTTTTTATAGATACCCTATATATAGATGCATGATGAGATTCTTAAATTTGACAGTCTACTGGCAGACAATTAGCTACTCAAGATCAGGAACAACTGATTAGTAACTAGTTTAAAAGAGAGCCCTAATTAATGATTTGAAAACATATCTTCTGCGGAGAAATTAAAATAAAACAACCCTCTTAATTAATTTATCATCCCTTTGATCTAGAATCGCAAAATAGAAACACACAACAAATTGGAAACTAATTTTCATGAATATAAAAACAAGACGGACGGAGGATGGTCTGTCTAAATAGTATTTTAGATCAAAACGGAGCCTGGATCTAACTCGAAAACGGAAGCTAGTATGCGTGTATGCTTTAGATCCAAACCCCAAAAACAATATGAAATGAATTAAACTAGCTAGTTGGTTACATCACTTGAACTAAAACCTTGAGGAAAAAGATCAACCGGCTAGTACGTATTAATTATAGAAAAGTTTAGCTAGTATATATAGATACATAAGGTCAAAATAATATTACATACATACTGACCAGTGCTAATAGGGACAGCCCTCCAATTGCCAGGGCCATGTTCTTGGATGTAGGAAACCAAGATTATATCTTCTTCAGGAGTCCATGGCCCTTTCTTCACTCCTACCTTGTCACAGCAAGGAGGCCTCCCCATCGATCTGTCTCCAACTTTGCAATTAGCAACCCACCCAGTACCCCTTAACGCATGTAAATTTCTTTCTCTTATCTCCTTTTCCTTAATTTCTCTTCTGGGGTTAATTTCTTGTCGCTCCCCTCCTCCTTAACCTTAATCCTGAACTCCTACTGAGAAGGGAAGGGCTCAGACAAGGGTCCAAGGGCTCTTGCTTCCACTCGTTATATATACACGGAGGACCCGCTGACCCAACTCGATCAGTTTTAGGGGGGGCTAGGGACTGAAAGGAGTCAAATGAGGACAGCTAGGATCATTTACACAATTGGGTCCTCCTCCAAAGTCAGCCAATTAGCTCTCTCTCTCCCTCTCTCTCTCCCTCCCTCCCTCAGAAAACCGCGTGCAATAAATTAGGGTTTGCAGGGAGTGAAACTGAAAGAGAGAGAGAAAAAGAAAGAAAAAGAAAAAAAAAATGATCAGTGCGTAAATATGAGAGCTATAGCAATAGCAATGGTGCGTGTGAATTTCTTTTACCTAGCTTTTGAGTGCGGCCAAAAAGATCACATGTCTTCACACCCACACGAAGCTCTTGTGGTAAGTGATGGGGCTCCCTGGAAAAGCTGAAATAAATATGGGTCTCTCTTACATTTAATTATCAGGGTTTTAATTTCTTTCTTTTTTCCAGTTTCTTGTAGATTTTATCCCTTCCATGCAGAAACCCTAGTTTTATCCTGTTTGGTTTGGTAGCTTTTCACTCGCAGAAGTTATTACCCTCTCTCTTTAATGCGATGATGATGGTGCTCATTGGGAAGGCTCAGAACACTGCTTCAGTACATATTAAGTACTGCTAGGGTTACTACTGTTTCTAACTATTCTCTTTCTTTTTTATTTTAGTTGTTATTGTATGATCAAAAGATCTACATCAATCTTAAATAATTATCACAGAGCTCAGATATATAATTGAAATATTAGAGAGGTACTAGAAAAGAGGAGAGAAAAAGTGTTGAAGGTTTCACAAAATTCTGGACGATATATACTTTTTAAGCTACATACTTAATATCATGGGATATATATGTGGAAAATCCTAATTAACAATTATATTCCATAAAGATAATCAAATAGTTTTATTATGCTTAACTTGATTATATATAGTTAAAAATATTCAAGTATCATATTTACTTGGTTTATTTTGTACGTGCCAATGATATTCTATTGAGCTCACATATTATAAGCTATACATATATACCCTCATTACATAATCTCTCCATTCCAAGTAATCACACTTTCAATTTTTACATCAAATCTTGTGTACCCAGGTCAAATATATTCACAGAGTTAATTAGTACGTCGATGGAAAATTGAAGACTTATATATAATAACTACAAATAAAAATCAAAATGAGGTGCGGCCACAACAATCGAGTTCATAAATGTCCCTTTGCTTTCGCTAGGTTCATTTTCTTCTGGTCATCTTTCATTTCCAAAAATGTTGTTATCATAACTAAGACTCTCTCCTTGGTATCGGTATCATAATTAAGAATTCTCCTTTCAAATTTCAATTCAATACTTTTCTCGCAAGAAACATGCATATATGGCCACACTGAGAGATCATGCTTAATTATATTTGTTAGCATAAGGATATTAGTGTTGGATTAAATCTAATTATTGGCACATATGTTAAATTATTGTGTAATGCTATCTTTAAAGTTAACCCAAATAAAGTGATCAATCAATTAATTGGGTTAATAGGTATTTAAATATGTCATGGGCTAATTGTGTAGATACAAGATTGCAAGTCTAATTTAATGATGAGGCAAATTAGAAAACTACAATATCCATAAATAAGAGTTATGATCCCTAATCTGGGGTTACATTCTTTATTCTCTAAATCCTCATCTAAAGAGAAATTTAAAAAAGAGACCCTCAAGATTAGAAGATCAAACCTTAATTCAGATCCGTGCAAATTCGTCATGGATTCAGGTATGCTTCCGCTCTTCTTGTTATAATTAATCTCTTTGAATCAATCACGGTTATATGTATTGTATGCTTTAGATTGATTAAGATCCACAAGTAGAACAAAAGTTTTTTTTGGTCAATGAAGAAATTTTTTTTATTTCCCAAATTTTGAAGTTTATGTACACCAAGATATTCAGCTCTACAAAGGCTGAAAAATTAAAATGAAATCAACTAAACAAGTAAAGGAAACTTAGCTATTTACAAGTATTATCTTTCATAGAGCTAAAAGCCATTCTTTTTGTTCCGCTAAAAAGGAGCTATTGAGGATGATTGCCAATATGTCCATCTTAATCTCCCTAATTATCTGATCAACACTTTTGATTTTCTGGTTGAAAATACTGTTGTTTCTCTTCATCCATAAGCTACAAATTGTAGCAGATAATGCTAATATCTTCACCTTTTGTTTGGATTCTTTCCCTCTCAGCCTGCAACTGAACCAATACAGCAACATATTTCAGTTGCTAGCCCTCCATCTAAAGCTTAGTCAGTCCATGATTCCATTCCAGACAACATTTTGAAAAGTTGTAATAAAAAAACAAGTGATTTCTAGTTTCTAGAGCTGAACCATTGCATAAACAACAATGCCCAGCTCGAATGATTCCTCTCCTCACCAACCGGTCTCTTATGAGCAGCCTATCAAGCACATGATAAAGCTATGTTTAGGGTAATTCAAACTCTCCCAGACTGTGCTAAACCAATGTACATTGTTCGTTGTTGGGGAAATAGCAGTATAAAGCTCTGAGAGTTTGACTTTTGAATCTTTATAACATGAGCTAATATGTTGCATCAAATTGTCAATACCTCCACAGCTAACAATAGCTTTATCCCTGACTTTAAGGATTTGTTTCCACATCCAAGAATCTCCTATTTTGACATTAACATTCCAGATTGTCCTATCTTTTAGATATGTGCCGTGAATCCATTTTATCCATAACAGCTCCTTATGGATGTGTATGTACCATATCATTCTCAGAGCTATGGCTATGTTCCATATTGTAGCTGAGAAAATACCCAATCCACCATGTTTCTTCTCTTTGCAAATTTTATCCCAAGCTACCAAGAGACTTTTAAAGAGCTGCTCATTTTACCCTACAAAAAATCCATGCACATATCATCAATCCTCTGGAGCACTTTGGCTGGTAATTAAGATGTAGTTTGATGTCCAAAAGACTTGAATACCCAATATAACACTTTTTATGATGTGAAGCCTCCCTGCATGTGATAGTATTTTAATGTTTCAACCATGTCTGAAACTGGATAGTTATTTTCTTGAAGAGAGGAGTACAACCAAGAAAAGATAACCTCTTGCATATCAAAGGTACACCAAGGTATATCTTATAGGCAAGCTTCCTTCAGGGTAGCCCATGTATCTATGTATAGCATTTTTAACAGATTCCTCAACACCCCCATAAAACACAGCACATTTAGATATATCTTCTTCAATATCTTATATATTTTCAAAATTTGTAACACACTGGTGAAGCTTCTGGACTGAATAAAAATCCCCTCTACTAAATAGAAGAAGATCATCAGCAAATATGAGATGGGTAATCTTGAGTTTAGAACATTTTAGATGAAATTTGAACATACTGTCATGCTTTACCAAGTTCAGGCTCCTGGAGAGATACTCCATTCCAATGATAAATAAATATGGGGAGAGAGGGTCTCCTTGCCTCAAACTTCTAGCTCCTTTGAAGTATCTGTAAAGACAACCATTGAGAGAATCCCAGACCTTTGAGCATATTTTCTAGAAAATCCCAACTGATTGTGTTGAAAGCTTTCTTTATATTAATGTTAATCATTGCTCTAGGAGATAAATGTTTCCTGCCATAGTTCTTCACCAATTCATGAGCTAGCAGAATATTGTTAGAAATTTGCCTACCTTTTAACAAATGCACTTTGAGCTTCACTAATGATGAATCCTATTACTGATTGAAGTCTATTTGCAAGGATTTTTGATATAAACTTGCATATGCAATTGCAGCATGAAATTGATCTAAATTCAGAGGGGTATTTGAGGGCATTGTACCTTTGGGATGAGAGTGATTGAGGTTGAATTTACTGCACCCAAAAGCTTCCCAGTTTTGAAAAACTCCTCTATTGCTAAAGTGACTTTATCTCCAACAATTTCCCATGCAGATTTGTAGAATGCAACACTATAGCCATCAGGCCCTGGAGCCTTATTGTCAGACATAGAGAATACAGCCTTCCTAATCTCTTCTTTGGATACTGGGCATGATAAGCTTCTAGCTTGCTCCTCAGAAAGGTAGGGACCATTTTGAATGATGCTCATGTCAGGTGCATTGGTGGAGACAGCTATGCTCATCAATTTCTTGAAAAAACTGATTAATTCCCTTGCAATATCTTCCCCATCAGTTATTTTATCACCCGTGTAGTTATATAGGACCATCACTCTATTATGATGCCTATTATTCTTAATAACTAAGTGAAAAAAATAGTACATCTATCCCCTTGAAGGCACCAAGCAATCCTTGATTTTTGCTGAAAGAAAGATAATTCACACTCCAGCAGCCTGCTATAAGTTGTAATGTACTCTTTTTCCTTTCTAATATACTCAGAATTTAGAGGATCAAGTTGGAGTAACCTTTGCACATTTTCCAGTTTATTTTTTGCTCTAAGAACCTGCTCACTAATATTGTAAAAGCTCTTTTATTCAGATCTTTTAGAGCATTCCTGAGAAGCTTGAGCTTAGTGATTACTTTGTACATTATATGCCCTTCAATTGAGGACTGCCAAATAGAAGAAACTGTAGGAAGAAATTTTTCATGCTTGGTCCACATGTTTAAGAATTTGAAAGGCTTTTACCTTTGATACTGTCCTCATAGATTGACACTAGAGCAGGGGAATGATCAGAGAAGTTTGGGGGGAAAAACTCAACATGACTTGAGTTGTAAACATGTAACCAGGAGTCATTAATTAATGTCCTGTCTAGTCTACTCCAAACCCTTGTAGTAGTATCCTGCTTGTTATTCCAAGTGAAAAAACACCTAATTGTCTTGAGATGAGAAAGTTGACAATCTGTTATAAACTGGTTGAAATCTCTGGTATTTGCTTCAGCGAGTATAGCCCCTCCTAGTTTTTCCTCAATGCTAGTCATAGCATTAAAATCTCCACATAAAAGCCAAGACATGCCACCCGTCGATTATCGAAAGCTGGCTAAAGGAATTGAGTCCGATGATGAATATTCAGCTATCGCAGAATCCCAATCCTCTAGTTTTTTCGAAGAACATAAGAGCTCTGCTTATATGACGGGAATCCATGATGATTTGGTGAAAAGACTTGATGAACAACAAGCCATGATCAAATCTCAGCAGGAGGCCATCAATAAACTCCTGGCCCTGATGACTCAAATCGTTGCAGTCAAGACCAAATCTCAGAAGACAGATTTGTCACCCTGGCAAGAATCTTCCCAGAGAGTAAAATCGTCTTCATCCCAACCTCACACAAACAAAGAGAAGGGAAAAGTGGTTGATGATGCTGCTTCTGACAAAGAAGCACATAATCTGAAATCTTCCTCTGATGAAGGAAGAGAGAACGAGCAGAATCTCCAGTCTGCAAAAATAAAAGAATCGGAAGATCGTCTTAATGTCATCGCCAATAGAAGCGAGCTCCAAGATGAGTGAGTTATTAGGCCCTATCCTGCCGAATGAGATACAACCCCTTATCCTTCAAAGTTCGAAGTCCTGACGCTACTAGCTTTTGACGGCACGGGATCA
The DNA here is from genome assembly GCA_022839385.1 of Asparagus kiusianus. Classification (NCBI taxonomy): domain Eukaryota; kingdom Viridiplantae; phylum Streptophyta; class Magnoliopsida; order Asparagales; family Asparagaceae; genus Asparagus; species Asparagus kiusianus. Next base: position 241,195 of record BQKN01066968.1, on the reverse strand, counting down.
CCAAACTAACATATCTATCATTTTAAATCACAGACTGAGAATATGATATCAAATGATGCTATACTGGCTCGTTTGTTCATTAACACTCTCAAGGGGGTTGTCTTTTAATGGTTCATGAAACTGTCTGCGGGATGTATCCAAAAGTAGGCGGATCTAGAGAGACTCTTCTTGTCAAGATTATTTAAAGACGATACAGAAGTCTCCATCCATACCCTTCTCGCCACTAAGCAGAAAAAGAGGGAACCTGTCAAAAGTCTTCATCAAGAGGTTCCAAAGCATGACTCTTCGATGTTCGTCAAATTTGACACAGTCTATCCTAGTAGAGACCTGTCAACACAACTTGTAGACTAAACTTCTAGTATAAATAAGGGTTGTAGAATATCGTTCCTGAAGATAACTAATCTCTTAAAGTGAACAGGCTCACAAAATTATTGTCAGGGTCAAAGCTGAAGAACAAAGTAAGCATGATCAACCTGAGCAATGGGACCAAGCCCAATCTTCCCAATCAGAAGGGGAATATACTATGGTCACTGAAGCCAATCCTCTTCAATAGAATGACAGGTCCACCAAAACTATCACGTTACACTAGTAGAAAACAGGGCATTGGCGACGGGGAAATCCGTCACCAATGCCCTAAAATCCGTCACCAATACATATTGGTGACGGAAATGGATCCGTCGCCAATAAATCCGTCACCGATAAGTATTGGCGACGGGTTTCCCCGTCACCAATACTTATTGGCGACGGACGACTATTAGCGACGGATTTCTTTGGCGACGGATTTTCCTGTCGCCAATAAACATTGGCGACGGGGAAATCCGTCGCCAATGTTTAAACATTGGCGACAGATTCCCCGTCACCAATGTTTATTGGCGACGGGGAAGCCCGTCGCCAATGTTTAAACATTGACAACGGATTGCCCCGTCGCCAATGTTTATTGGCGACGGGTAGATCCGTCGCCAATGTTTAAAACATTAGCGACGGGTAAATCCCCGTCGCCAATGTTTAAACATTAGCGACGAATTTCCCCGTCGCCAATGTTTATTGGCGACGGGAAAATCCGTCGCCAATGTATATATTTACGCAAAAAAAATTTAATTTTCTAGTAATCTCCCATATGAGAATACACATATAGCCTGTATCGACATCAATCCAATGACAATATTTAACAATATATCATAAAATCAACCATGATATACATTCACATTCCAAATGAATACTCATTCAATTTCATCCATCAATCCACAATATCTAACAATACTCATCATATAATCACAATCACAATACATCTAGCATGCACAAATAATATTAATTCACTACGCAATAAAATCACAAATATATTACATATAGGTAAAATTCAGGACAATCACTGAGGCGTTGCACAACATCCAAGTCGATTGTGCTCCACCAGGATCACCACCATGAACTTCATGCTCGTCAAACGCCAACTTAAAGATAGCTAAGTATATCGATTCGGGAAGAATCTCCTTCAACGACGGATAATCATTGAGGCGCTACACAACATCCCAAGTCGATTGTGCACCTGTTCATGTCCATAAATTGGCGACGGATAAAAAATAAGCTTCCCCAAAGAGCCTCTTAATCAATTAATGACAGCAAAAAGCAAAGAAAAGGAAATATCAATATTTTTCTGTCCTACCTGGTAGCTATATCCCAAAGACGAATGTCTGCCAAAAAGAAAATAAGATGAATTAGACAATTAAATCCAACCTGTTTTTGAATTAAAGCGTTATGACATGAATAAAAAAATAGTTGAGGAACAAAGGGATATAAATACTAAAGATGTAAAAATAACCAAACTGAAATCACAGATAGCACTTTAATCTGCAAGAGTATACAGTTTAGGATTTACTATAACTTTACAGAATTACTAATCAGCATCAGATATCCGGCCCGCACATTAAGTGCCCACAAGAGCATTGTCTAATTGCAAGTGTAAAACAATAGGATAGGCACAATCAGCATGATACATGTAAATGCTGAAAATATAGTAAATTAGCTCAATATGGGGGTGTAAACAAAGAAAGGGTGTTAACAAAGAGACACAGTGCAATGTAGTTGTTTGATGATACAATAAAGTCATCCTGAAACAAATCACAACAATTGTCTATATTCTATTGCATTATTTAAGAATTACAAGTAGTACTATAATAATACGTCGCAAACAGATTATATTATCAAGGTAAAGACATTAAAAGAAGCTGAAACAGCCCAAAAAGACCAAAAATTAGAAACAGCAAGCAACTCGAAAATTAGCAGCTTCGTCCTACATCAGACGCTTCAAACAATTCTATAAATACAAATCAAAGATTCACAATCCCTAAACTTGATTCCTACTAAAAGCAATTAAACATCTAAATCCATACCCAAACAGCTTCTTTAAAATTCCGGTACAAGGGATTGCTAGCCGGAACAGAAGGCGATGCCGCCTTCAGCTTCGCCACCTCGTCCTCCAACAACTTCCTAAAATCAGTAGGCTGCATTTCTCACAAACCAACCATAAACGAAAACATCACATGTTTCCATAATTAAAAAAACACAAAAAGAGAGAAAATCACCTCGTCAGAAGGTTGATAAGATTCTCCCATCGATTTGATCGCGTCAGAGAATCGAGCGCAATCATCGTAGGTCTCCAGGAGCTCAAGAACGCCCTCTTCCAACTGCTTCACTTTGTCGGTCTTCTCGTTCTTCTCGAGATCGACGACGATGGTCTTGAATATGTTGATGGATTTTCTAATCTCCTGAAAGTATCAGGAGAAAATTAGGGTTAGGAATCGAGGGGGAAAAGGGAAAAGAAATGGTTTTTAGGGTTTGTTACGGCGATTAGGGACTGGTTGTCGGAGTAGAGGGCGTAGGAGGCGGTGGAGATTCCGAGAAGAAGGAGAAAGAAAAAGGACAACGGAGGAGGCGGTGGAGCCGAGGTCTTCGATTTTGGGGGAGACGAAGGCGCAGAGGGGAGGGGGAGGAGGTCTTCGATTTCTGGGGTTTTTTTCTCTTTTTCGCGAAAATAAAGGGGGGAAATTTCCGCGTGCAGGGCAAAAGTTGGGGTGTTTTTTTGGATTCGATTTTCGATCTCGCGCTTTTTTCCTCCCAGCGGGCTGGTTGAATTAAATGCCTGGTTAGGATTCGATCAACGGCTAAGATTGGGTTCTAGTATGAGTGTGGGTGTTAGATCCACCGTTGGTTTTCATTTGGTATGTGATGGAGTTCTACATAGAAAATGTAACTTAAACTGCTATTTAACAATTAAATTATTCCTTCAACTCAATTCTATTGAGTACTTTTCAAATTGAAGATAATTTAATTAGAGTAAGTGATTAAAATAAAAAATGAGCATATATACTACAATTTAATTTAGTGTGTATTGTCATTTGATGATTTAGAATGTTCTAGAATTATAAAGGATAGAAGACAAGAAATAAAGTAAATGTTTATATTAGAAAAGAAATATCCGTTTAAATCTAACTATTATTAGAAAAGAAATAAAGTGTGTGTATATATATATATATATATATATATATATATATATATATATATATAT
>BQKN01066968.1:214141-226255 GCA_022839385.1 Asparagus kiusianus | reverse complement strand
TTTTTTTTCCCGTCCCCAAGTTGATCCCATTTAGACCAATCAAACTGACAAACCAATCCAATTTCACCCTTTGGATTCTATTTTAGAATTTGTTGGATTGGTATTAGTATAAATTTCTCAATCCAAACTAGCAACGCCCTACTCCGCAAAATTTCTTCTGTTTGATTTTTTTTTAGTGATACTAGTTTTTATACACGTGCAATGCACGTGGTTAAATACCGTGATTAGGTATTTTTGGTTTATTTTCTTACTAAAATTTGTTTCTTGGTTACTCTTTGATAATTTTTGCTCACTTTGATTAAGTATTTTTTTATTTATTTTCTTACTAAAATTTGTTTCTCAATTACACTTTGATTATTTATTTATTTGATGTTTGTTTGAATAGGCTACACCCAATTTAAATTTTTATATTGATAGTTAAATTGTCAGGAGATAAATATAATCTAAAGCGAATTTAAATTTTTATTACATTTGGATGGGCATGAAACCAAGTTTGGCCTGAGGAAGTATAGTGTTATGAAAGTGAAAATACTTGAAAAAATAACATTATAAAATAAAGATGAATAATAAAGCCAAGGAGACAAGATGATTGATTTAAAGTGAGCTAAAATGATAGAAAATAGTTAATAAAAAAATCATAACCTGAAGATTAATACTAACTCTAGTACACTTTTATATGATAAAAGCATCCTCATATGCATATGAAAGCACTAAAAATAGCTTATGAAATTCCTTCTAAAGATTCCTAATTTTACTAAAAAAATAACACTATTCTATAACAATTCACAAAACATTATCTTTTGTTGCTTCTATTTTATTTTTTATTGAGTCAAGATCAATCCTTCTTCATCTTTATATTTTTCCTAGGTAATTCTAGAGTAGTGTCTTCATCATCTACATCGATTATGATATGAGACTGGAGCATGTTATCTTTCCTTGGGCTCTTCATCTTTTGTCTTCTCGTCTAAATTCACAAAGAAGTTGAATATATTTATTATGTTCAACACAAACTTCTGATAGTACGGACTTTGATTTTTTTTCCTATTTCAATAAGAATAAATATTAATTTTATATATATGAATTTTTTGTGCTTTTAATTTATTACTTAAATAAGGTTAGGAGCTACCTCTTTTTTCTCTGTAATAAATTCTTCTGCTGCGCATCCAATAAGAATTTCAACTATTTCATAATGTTATCTTTGCTCTGTCCGTGTCAATTTCCATGAGGATCTGAGCTAAATATATTATATTTTTCATTGTTAATTTGCTTTAGATTATAATATTAATATTTAATTTTGATATATTTATTTCATGAGGAAGGGATATCACTTAACCTTAGTACTACATTATCGGTGATTCTACAATATTTATCATTTGGGCACTTATTATTAACATCTCTATCCACTTTCTTATTGCAGCTTTTGCAAACATTGAACCACTGCTCAACTCTATTATAAATGGTAGTTATCATTGCCTTCAAGGTGCAATAGTGTGTCTGTATATTGGTAAATTATTCTTAGGTTTAATTGTATGAATTTTAGAATATGTTTTCTAAAATCATACCTCTTTCGATTGTTATAATGGTTGTATATATTATTAATTTGAATTTATGCTACATTTATATAGAGCCTTAATGGAGATGCTTTTGTCTTAGCAGCTTACTCTAAAAGAGCGTTGCATATTAGCTTTAAAATATAATATTTTTTCTTTACGGTGTTATATGGATGTTTGCTTGGTTTACTTACTATTCTTTTATTTCTTCAGCTAGTTGTATCTTTAAATTGATATATATTATTGACGTAATTTATGATGACATGCATATCTCCTCTATAATTTTGAGTTAGATATAAGGTAAATTTTATATTTAGTGGTCTTTAATAAGAATTTTAGTAATGAAATATACTACCTTCATATTTAGAGATATTGAACTCTAATAGTGCTATTACATCATTATATTTGAACGTGTCTTTAAGAATTGATCCTTCGTTAGTAGTCATACCTCTAAATATAGTCACACTCATAGTCGTGACACTATATAAGAAAAAGAAAAAGGTCGATTTTATATTTTTTGCTTACGCAGAATCATGACATAGTAATTTTCTTTTATCTTCCATGAAGAATTTTTCTTTAATTGGAACAAAGTTGTTCAATATATTCTTCAGGGGGTATTCAGGCGGTGTTTTTTTGATAAATATAACTTATGTTAGTGTTAATTGAAGTGATTCATGAATTTTCGAATTCCGTTTGAAATGAAAACCGCTTGATTCTTTTGAATGATATCTCTAAAATTACTAATAGTTCTCTATACATGAATCTTTATAATTTTTTACTCTATAAATATTATTACCATTAGAGATTAATATTTATAAATTATAATCAATTAATGGTAAGCTATTAGATTATAGTCTTTTATCAGTTTTTTGTGATTTAGTCTTCTATCAATCAATGATACTTATGTATTTTTGCTGCTCTAACATATTGGTAAAATTATATGCAGTTACTTTAATTTATACAATATCATTAAGTTTTAATCTATCATATATATTTTTAAATTTTTATTCTTTAACTGGAAATTTTAATATTTTATTATTACTATTTTTTACCAGTATCAACTTGCCTATTTTCAGATTCTGAAAAGGGATAGTAAACCTTAAATTATAAGTTATATTTATATATCTTAATGAAAGAATATCACACACTTACTCTTTTCTTTGCCAAATTCTAAATTTTTAGCTTTTTATTTTGTGTGATTTTAAACTTTTGAGGGATTTTGTCTAATTTTTAAAACTTTTTTGCTTTTTTGTAATACTTTATGTAATAAACTGATATTACAGGGCTGTTTCATATATTTTATTAATCTTATTTACATTGTTGAGCTATAGATAATTCGTAGGGTATTAGGATTGGATACAAGTATGATTAGGATAGATTATAATTTAAATTAAATATTTAAAATAGTACTGGGTAATTTTGACTATTGAAAGCTTTTTCCTAACTCGTGCTTTTAAAAGGAGTATGATTTTTATTTTCCTTGATTTTTTTTTAATTTTGAGAATGACTTTTGTTTATTTAATTTATTTGGTGGATTTTGTAAACATCTCATCCACATTATGTACATTTGTAGGTCTATGTTGTTTCTAGGTTCTACCTTTAGGGTAGACATTATTATCTCATTAATTTATTTGGTTTTTGTATATACGCCTTTCATTTTGCAGGCATTTGCAAATTTGGTATTTAATAATTTTATTTAGATTTACATTTTAATTTAAACTGTATCCTTATCTTCATACTATGCATATCTAATAAGAATTCATTAATTTATCAACTTAGTCTTAATTAATGGAATAATATTTAAATTCCAAGAGTACTTTTGTCTACTAAAAGATTTTTCTGAACTCGTGCTTTTAAATGAAGTATGATAATATATATATATATATATATATATATATACTCTCTCTCTCTCTGTTAACTTGTAGCCTTAGATGTAATTGGGCTTACATATGCTTGGCGTCGTTCCTTGAGGAGTTACCGTGATAGAGCGTGCCAACTTTGTAAAGTCTATATTACTTAATTGTTTAAATACAACTAAAATTGATGGAGTTCGGCTAAATTATTTTGTGCAAAGCTCTCTGGTCACACACCTTGGAGGAATAATTGAGCCGCTAAAAGACGCAATCCACCTTTTTGATGAATTCATACTTGCGCGTTGCAGTCGTTGCAGGTGTAATGTCGTCGAGCGGATCGATTATTTCCCCCTCTTCAATCATGCAGGAGTTGCCACGCGGAGCTTAATCAGTCGCTAGCAGTGGAAAGTTTGACAGCACCTAAATATTCATGGGGGGCGATAAATGATTAATTTGGTGACTCATTGCAATCTCGACTCTTCGTGATATGATGTTGTTAGTTTCACAAGCCGATATCACAATCAGATCAAAATTTCCCCATTGTTATTCTTTCTAAAAAAATGATGAACGGAAAATTAAAGAAGTTTTTTGTTTCCTCAAAGATTTATCCCAAAAGATATTGACATCCGTGGACGATAAGGTACGGGCTTTTCTTTTCTTTCCACATTTGAGTTGATCTCACCAGGTGCCACGATTTCGAATTCCACGGGCACAAAAAGATAAACCCAATGTGATCAAATCAGGGTCTCTTCCTTCATTAATTCAAGCGACTTCGAAGGTCATTAGTTGGACAAGCTGTAAGATATTAAAATTTTGAAAAAAACAAAACCCAAGATAATAGATTGATTGATCGGTCGATTGATAGAGGCGTTGATGAAACTAGAGCAAAAGTAAAGGACTCAATGCGCTCGTACGAGCAAAGCTAATCCCATTCATAACCCCAAAAATTAGCTGGGATGGCCGTATATATGCTCGTCGTTAAGAATCTCTTCAAGAGCGTATTGCGCAACCTCAATCTGTATTTTTTTTTTTTTTTTTGGAAAAGACAGAAGGAAACGATGCTTCAAAGTTTCTGACTAGAGAGAGAAATACGTATCGTGATGATGATGATAGGATTGGGTTTAAACAGGTGTGTTCGGGCTTTATTGCGCCCCGATTGAACTAGCGAGCAATCTGTCAATAAACTCTATAAGGCCTCGTTTGGAAACTTGGATTTGGGACCTGGATCTAAAATCAACCTTTCAAATCCATATCTTAGTTCCCAAACGCAACCTAAAAGGTTTTCCAAACGGGGTAGAAATCCATCAGTTTGATGCGAAGGCTGGATTCTGCTCCGAGTCACCAATAATCTCCGCAAGAACAAGATCCTGCTCTGAAGGAATGAAAGCGGCTCCGATCCCTGACTATGATCTCCCTCCCATAAACCTTTGATATCATCTTCATCACCGCATGGCAGTCCCTACAAACTCTTAAGTTCTTCACGATCCTTATCGTCTTCCCAACACCACCAGTCCTGGCTATCCCAAATGCCACTGCGAGCTTCTCGCTATGTCTAACAATCGCCCCTTCTTTCTCCTCGTCCTCGATATCATGCAACACGCTCCCAACTCCTGGCATGTAGCCTTCTTCCTTCAGCTTCTCCATGATCTCCACAAGCTTTTTATTTGCCTCTACACCTATTCTACTTGACCCATCACCACCTGCTACAAACTTGTAGACAGCCTTGTCAACCTCGATAGAGCTCCATCCAGGGTCCTTCTTGATGCTCTGCTTACTCATTGATCCCCTCACCTCAGCTACATCTTTCCATTTCCCAGCTACAGCGTAAATATTTGACAGTAGAACATAGTCGCCAGCGTCATTAGGATCCAACTCAGAGAGGCGCTGCTTCACAAGTTCGGCAAGCTTAACGTTTCCATGAATACTGCATGCACCAAGCAATGTTCTCCATATGATGGCATTAGGCTCAATAGGCATTCGTGTAGCGAATTCATAGGCCTCGTCTAATAGTCCAGCGCGACCATAGAGATCAACCATGCAGCCATAGTGCTCAATTGAAGGAGAAAGCCTGTAGGTATGTGTCATTCTATGGAAGAATTCACGGCCTTTGTCTACTAGCCCAGCATGGCTACAGGCATAGAGGATAGAGATGAAGGTTATCCAATCGGGTTTTGTTCCAAATTCTTCCATATCAGAAAAGAGCTTGATCGCTTCTTCTCCATAGCCATACATTGCAAAAGCTGCAATCATTGATGTCCATGATATGATGTTCTTCTTCCCCATCTCCTGAATGAAAACCTGATGAGCCATTTCGATGCTCCCGCATCTAGAATACATGTCCAAGAGTGCGTTGGTCACTGCTACAATGCTAGAGAAACCCGCCTTCATTATGTGTCCGTGTAGGATCTTTCCATTCTCAAATGCCCCTGACTGTGCACAGGCTGAGAGGATGCCAGTCAAGCTCACCTCATTTGGCTTCAGGCCCTCTCTCAACAAATCTCTAAAGAAACTGCAGGCATCGTCAAAATGTCCATTGCTAGCAAAACCAACAATCATGGTGCTCCAAGATATCGGGTCATGTTGGGGCATCTCATAGAATAACCTCCTAGCTGATTCAAGCTCACCAGCCTTTGTGTAACCAGCAAGCATGAGATTCCAAGAAGTCTGATTCCTCCATGGCATCACAGCAAACAGATCCTCACCGCCTTTGATATCATTTGAACGGAAGCAAGCTGTGACCACTGCATTCCAAGCTACAACATTTGGTTGTGGCATTTTATCAAACGCTTTTCTTGCTGAGGCAATGCAGCCACACTCAGCATACATGCTTACAAGCGTCGTACCAACAAAGAGATGGGCATCGAGGCCGTGATGGATTGAAAGGGAATGGAGTTGGGCGCCAGCATGGATTGTCCTGCAATTTGCTGCTGCCTTCAACAGGAAGGCAAAAGAGAAGCTGTCTGGAGTTAGACAATGCCGCCTCATTTGGTTGAAGATGAGGAGGGAATGATTCGGGTGATCGGATTCTGAGAAACCACGAATTAGAGTGTTGTGCATGAAGGCATCGGGGAAGGGGAATTGAGATAGTACATGGTGAGCATAGTCCAAACCATCAGTGAGGGTGATGGCAGCAACGAGGATAATTTTTCCAGCAACAAGAGGGTCAGCATCAAGCCCGCTCTTCAAGACAAAGGGTTGGACTTGTTTGAGGTGGCTGAGGGTCTTGCAGCCTCTCAGCAAAGATAAGCATTGGAGCGGCTGATGGGTGATGATGGCCATTCCTCAAAACTAGATGCTCAGACCTGCACATTATCACGCTACAGAGGCATCATTTCAACTAGTACAAATGAGCTATGAACTGGGAACAACTTCTAATGCAAGTAATGGTTTTAGACATTGAGTTCAATACTTATTGAACGCGCTGAAGCTTTATGGAAAAAAATATAAGATGTGGGAAATGAATGGAAACTATCTCAAACCATTCTCTCATTATTCATTGTAGAAATCCAGTAAATAAACAAGCATACAACTTCAAAGCCTCCACCATTTCACACGATAACCAAAAACAAAGAAGATACTAAATCGCTTATATGTTTTAACTCTTGGATTCAGAGTTTTCTTGCAAAAACTGGTAAAGCTCCTCCGAAACTGTCAATGGATACTCTTCGTGAGGTAAAAGGGCCCCCGGGACCTCAACAAATTTGCTGACGCCTTTGGCTCCCTTAAGAGCATCCATCTCAGCCTTGGACCTCTTGGGAGAGCCAGCTGTTGATAAAACCAGAACTGGTATCTCTCCCTCAAGCTTGGCAAATAGAGCTAGAAACTCCTCGCGAGATTGAACAGGATCAAGGAGGCCAGTAAGAAAAGCGGCAGGTACAAACCGAGCACCTTTCCTTTTTGTTAGAGAATATCTGCTCTCAATGATGCTGGGGGTTACATTTTCTGGATCAGCATAGACATGAGATTTGTACTGGGATTGGATGGATTTCTCATTGCTTACGAGCAAATTGTACATCATCCAACCCACTGCAGGTGCTCTTAAGGTGCCTCTCAAAAGCCCATACCTAAAAGTTGATGATCAAGATACGAGGAATCAATATCAACAAAGCGTATCCTCCTAAAGAAAAAGAAGAAGGCTCTAGAGGAAGAGAGTCATTTCAGAATAACATGCATGTACCTTGATTCCATGTCAGAACCCCGACCAAAGACAATGGGAAGAGGACCAGCCCAAGTAGGTGCAACAGCTGCAATCGCACGTGGGCTGACCTGACCCTTACCAGCAGCGCGTAGTGCTATGGTTGCCGCATGTCCTCCCCCAAATATAACCAACTCACTGCCTGCTTAGTTCTGGGTTCTTGTTAGGAGTCTAGAGAGAAAAGATGGAGAATAGATACAGGTGTGCCGTTATTTGCAGTTGTTTTCTCATGAATGCAGAAATCAATATTTCTTAATTGTTGTATTAAGTAACCATATTTGAAGAAAAAGTAAGAATTTGTATCATTTAAAATCACTACTTAGGCGCTTGACTAGGACCAAAGTAGGAGAGGAAAATGAAGTCAACCTTTTTCACTCTATTTTAATCCTTCGTTGTGTTCGATACCACACGACTGTTGGAATATAACCCTTGTGTCTATGTCTGTGGAACATAGGCCATCTAGCAAACAGATAGCTCCAGGGTTTTGAGCTTCGACCTTCTTGATGTGCCTCAGACCTAGTAATACTTAATATAAATGATATTATTATTATACTACATTTAGTCCAGGAGGTATATGATGGTTAGTTCCTTTTGTGCTAGTAATCCTAAAATGTTGGTTATAATTTAAATTCTTTCGGGTAATAAAATGTTACATTTTTTACATTGCTGTCATCAATTTGCATCATACCCAAACTCTAACTGGTCCCCCTGTTAATTTGAGCAGGTCAGGCTCAAATAAATTTTATTGGGGTTGGTTTGGGTTTGGTTGGGTTACTTGATTGATTTAAGAAAGGAGACTTTGCATCAAGATCCAAATGAGGGATCAAACATTGAGGTCACCATCTCTACCTGACTCGGTCCAGGCCACTGATATTCTAAATCAGAAGATTGACAATAAGCAAGTCTGTATTGTGGAATAAAAACAACACAAATGGCTTCAGCTTGCAAAAATTCCAAGCAACAAGGCAATACTATTGCAGGAATTACCTTGACCTACCTTTTAGATGTGATGAAGATTAATCCTACACTTCATGCAAGTGAAACAAGCACAAGGAACAGAAAAGGTAATGTAGAGAGTTCAAATGATAATGTGGAGACACTGGAAGTTCAGGAAGAAAGGATGTGCATTACCATGAAATGTAACACTTCATACCCGAAGACACAAGTGCCAAACAAGTAACATCCATGAACAGCATGGCGTGTGCTATGCTCAGATTATACAATTTTTGTCCGTTTAAACCCAGCGGCAAATAGTTATGTCTAGTTCAAAATTCACGATTTCATGAGTTATAATCCATAATTTTAGTCGATTTTTGCTCGATTTGATCAAATAGGACATAATTAAACAAAATTAAAAATTCATGATTTTCATGAGCTATACCTATAACCCCCATGATGTTTGTTCAATTTTGCTATTTTTGTTTTTTTTTTCCACGAACTAGAAACAATTATCGGGAGTTTAAAATTTACGACTTTCATGAGCTATAACCCACGATTTTTGTTGTGTTTCGATCAAATGGCAAATAATTACAAATGTAAAATTTATGATTTCATTACCTATAACCCACGATTATTGTCCATTTTCATTCATTTTCACCAATAGCACATATTTAACTGGAGTTTCAATTTTACGATTTTCATGAGCTATAATCTATGAATTTTGTCCGTTTTCATTCAATTTCACCAAATAGCAAATAATTAACTAGAATTCAAAATTCACGATTTTTGCTCATTTTATTTGTTAACAGGGAACAGGACCAAATCATTTGAGTGCGGCACGAATGTTCAAATAAGTAATAGTTGATATGTTGTTGTGAACAAGCTTTACGTGCAAACATCTTAAAACCTATCCTACCATTCAAAATGCAAACTAAAATCACTACATAACCAAAAACCAAAATTGAATTATGTACCTGAATTGAATAAGGGGCTATCAGGTGCATTCAAAAACTGAATCAGGAAATTTTCCATGACATCAGCATTGTATTCGAGTGTCGGTCTATCAGAATACCCCAAACCGGGCCAATCCACTATAGTAGCGCGGCAATTGACTCCATCACTTCGTGCCACAATATCTTTTGCAACTACTCTCCATTCCTCGACAGTACTAACATCTGAAATTGTGGGTATCATAAGAATGTGCTTGGCATTGTCAGTAACCTCCCCCTCATGATCCTCATAGTATATATTCACAGGAGTGTCCTGGAATCTCCATTGCCAAGTTCCGCTCTAAGAGCCATAAGCAATTATACAATGAAAATCAATACATTGAAATCACTTTAAACATGATACAACTGATATAGAGAATGAACTGCAGCTAACTTCCCGTCGGTAAATGGAAATATTAAATTTAGAACACAGTGAAGGGGAACAGATCTGTGAAAATCAGCAGTTATCATCAAAGAAATAATAACTTGAAACTCTACTTAAACTACCAAATTCCATTTCTTCTGCCAGTGCTTTCCTTTAGATAATCTATAATTCGTATCATGTAGTCATAAGAGAAGTGCAAATGAAATCAGACCAGATTAAGCCAATTTGGTCAGATTCAGACAATGTTCAAATTTGTTATAAATATGGAGTCACTCCAGTTCCAACTGTTCTATATCACTGATAATTTATGTCGAATAAACTACCGATAAAACTTCTACTGTTGGATTTATTTCTACCTACAGCCCTTTATGCAATTCCAACAGATGACGTATTCTTCCGCAAAGAAGTTATAGCTATAGAATTTGAAGATGATGTTTCATGAGCAAAATCAATGGATAGTCCAATTGTATTGCTATCTCCAAAATTGAGCTTTGCAAAATGACACATATTCGCACTATGTTATCAAAGCCTTCCCCATGTCAGATATTTCCCCCTACATTTTTCAGAAGCCTCTCTTTTACTTGGTTCTTCACTTGAGTAGTTCACAACTTACACTGAATTTCATGCTAACCTATTTCAAACCATAGAAGAGAAATCATTTCCTCCAATTTAATAACAGATGCTAATCTGTGGAAAACATGAAGAGAAAGTAAATGTTTTCTTGAACAAATCTCTCTCGCACAAATACAAGGCAGTCTATTTATCTTGCAAGTCCTCTGCGGATCTCTAAATTTCTAGGGTACTAGATGAACAAACTACCAGATAACAACCCTACTAAAGAGAGAGAGGGAGAGACTATCCAAAAAAAAAGCACGGGGTTTTACTCCTAGATGAGTGTGATTACGATTAAGAGACCCCTAAATGTCTCCAAAAATCTACCACTGAAACCGTGCAAAACCAGAATAGATCCAAACTTATGACAGTCTTATTCAGATTTGTTGATAGTCGGTAGTTTTTAGGTGGATATGATGCAAAAGATCCTTCTATTTTATCTGTGTATATAACCGAGCATTGTCGGGACGAACATCAAGCTAGGTATACCCAGTCAACACATCAATTTAAGAACAATACCGCTAATATAGTATGTGAAAACTGGCTGCCTACTTTTGGGATAATAGGTACTGCAGAAAAGCCAAAAGATCAGTGTCCCTAGTAGTAAGCAGATTCATGCATTACCCCAAACACCTTATGTCCATGAATCAATTGTTAATCGACGAAGACGCACAGTTGATTCTCTAGGTGACACAGGAATGATCATATCATTAGTGACCATCGCCAGTTGATTCTCTAGATGACACAGGAATGATCATATCATTAGCGACTGTTCGTTGGAAATTTTGTAACAAGAAGAATAGTAAAAAGAATTGTATTTGATTTTATTCTCTCTAACTGCTTAGAAAAAGAATGATTACAACTCTCTCAACTCTCAATTACAATTTGAATTCCGGGGTACAAAAGAGAAGAGAATGAATTTTGATTCTCCCCTTTGTTTAAGACTGGGTTCTTCACGGTGGCGATGAGATGCTTCCTTCGAGTGCTCGCGTCGAATTTGCTTCTCGTTGACGATCTGAATACTTCAACTTGCTGGAACAACTGACTTTTATAGTTGATGACTCTTGCCGAGTATTGTAACTCAGAATGAGTAACAAACTCTGATAACAAGAGTTGTTTGAACCGAAAATGATTCGATTAATTAGCCAAATATGTAATGTCTGGATTCTCCCTTGGATGTTGATTCCCCAGACTGTATAAAGAGTTAAATCTCCAACTCTTTCTCAGAAGATCCGATCTAAGCCTCTCAAGATCTGATTATCCCAAATCCGATCTTTTAACTCTGCTGAGTTTGTTGTTATTTATAGGGGGATCGGGGGTGTAACTGCCCCCATAATCCGCGCCTAAGTGGGGGATTAGTTACCCCATTAATCGGGTGTAACAACCCACGTAAACCATTCCCCAAATCGTGGGTTGAGAACAGCTTCAGAGTTGTTACGATCGTGTTTGAATAAGTCAGACGAGCTGCGTTGAGCAGCGATGAGCTGCGTTGAGCAGCGGCCGATGAGCTGCGTTGGGCAGCGATGAGCTGCGTCGAGCAGCGACTGATGAGCTGCGTTTGACGGCGATGAGCTGCGTCGAGCAGCGACTG
>BQKN01066968.1:169868-208417 GCA_022839385.1 Asparagus kiusianus | reverse complement strand
ATATATATATATATATATATATAACAAACAACGGACACGTGTCAGCACGTAAACAACGCTCTATGAACCCGCAAGAGGTTTAAATTGTTGGGATGTGCAATTCTCGATCTCTCGTAGACGACGACGCTGCCGCCGCCGTGAAACCAGAGAAGAGACGCTGCTTCCGGTGAGCTCTTCTTCTCTTCATCACCGATGTGCGATTCGAGCCTCAATCAAGAAGATCAATATATTCTCGGATCGCCAATGAAAGATTAATTTGTGAGTCACACTAATACTTTTATATATATTTCTTTTTTCGTCGATCGGCATAAAATTAAGATTTTCTGTTCTCGCATTCTTTTTTTCAAAATTTTGACGGGAAACGGGCGATATATATCCATCTCTTTCCTCCCTTTTTAAGGTGGGGGGGTCATGGAGGAAAATATCCTTCGCCAGTCTTTGATTCCATACTTAAAACTTTTTTTAAGTGGGATGGGGTTTAATTCACGAGACAGGGGTGTTACGTGTGATAAATAAAGTTCCGTGGGTTTCTATGAAATTAGCCCATATTTTTTTAACGGTTAAACGGCAGGTATCGCCCTCAATAAATGAGACGAACCGCTCGATTTCGGCCCAATTATTACGCCGGGCCGTACATGGGCTGAGACACGGCCCGATGAGCCCCCGGACAAGGGGCAAACTTTAGAAATTTTAATCTGGTGTTCTGAGGGCTTTGTATAAAAAAAAAACATATACGTATTTTTTGGCATAATTCTTTGAATCATTTTATTGTGCATCTGGTATCGCAATTCCTACTTTAAATAGATGCCCGCATAAATTCTTTTCTTTTCTTTCGCCAGGTCCTAGTTTAGGATCTTTAGAAATAACCCCCTATACAAGACTCTTTAGTTACTGGTAATATTTTAGGCATGAAAACCTTTTACCTTAAAAAAAAAAAAAGAAGAAATTAAGAAAATCGTATGAAAGATCCTTTGCAATCGCATGTTGTGAGAGGTACGTACCCCTTACCTCCTCCTCCTTTGTGCTGTGATTTTAGTCATTGATTTCCTTTCCTAGTTCACCGTGGATGCTCAACAATTGTTTCCTTACTTACATTCAAATAAATAAATAGATAAATAAAAATAAAATAATGGAACATAAATGAACAAATTTGATTCCTTATGGGACAAATTAAAGGACCATGGAAATCTTTAATAGGACATCCTTTTTCGCGATCAAATATTAACAGGTTGTTAGAGATACCTACTGCCACGTGGAAAAAATTACAAGACTAAGATCAAATTAATTTGTTCATTTATTTGCCAGCAGCCAACAAAACCTCAGTCTCCACCTTTTCCTCATCCTTCTTCCAGCTTCCCTCCGTTGTTCCTGATTGTGATGCAGAGGATTCTCCTCCGATGCCAACTTTAAGGCTCTGGCAGATTTGCTTGACGAGTCATCAGCCCATTCCGACACAAAATGAATTACACTGTTTATAACATCTCCTTGAGCACCTGTCCACCAAACTTTTTTATCCCTACACTATGATTTGAGATTAGTGCTACACATCAATGCTATCTTTGAGATTTATGCCTTTATTTGTATCATATGCTAGCACAAATCTCAATGCAAAATCAATGGATAAAAAAGTTGGTGGACAAAGGGCCCCTATCCGCTTAGGGGCTGTTTGGATTGATTTTTTGCGTGAGTAAAATGGGGGAAATCTGCTAAAAATGTCAGCTTTTTGGCAGCTTTCCCCCAAAATCGCCTCTAAAAAAGGAGATTTTGGGGGAAAGCTGCCAAAAAGCTGACATTTTTAGCAGCTTTCCCCTCTTTTACCCATCCAAAAAACCAATCCAAACAGCACTTTAAGTTTATATGAGCTTTACTCGAGGAAACACTGTTGAAAATTAAATTATTCCTTCACAAAAGTTACAGAAAGCTTGTTCTTGTGGAAATCCCATATTTTAGCTACAAATTTACAATAAGGGCTGTTTGTTTGCCTAAAAAAAGAGGGAAATCAAAGAAAAGGAAACCTATTTCTAAAAAAATAGGTTTTGAGATTGTTTGGTTGGCTAAAAAAAGAAGAAAATCAAAGAAATGGAGATGAGTTGTCACCTTATTATAGGATGATGTGGGTGATTTTTTAAGAAAACTTGTTTTGATGTTGTTTGGTTGGCGGAAAAAATAAGTAAATGAATTATAAGAAACCTATTTCTTGTAATATGTTATTTTCTTTTGTTTGATTATTTCTTAAAAATAAGAAAATATATGAAATTAGATGAGTTGTCATTATATTATTGGATGATGTGACCCACACTTAAAAAAATTATTTTCCTAGCTTTTTGGGAGGAAAACAAAGAAATGAAATGTTAATGAAATGAGATGAGTTGTCACAATCTTATTGGATGATGTGAGTGAATTTTAAATATAGGATGAGATGAGTTGAGTGATGTTGTGGACGAAAATAATATTTTATTAAATGTGGTGGATGTGATGGATGAGTTGTTGGATGAAAATAATATTTTATTAGATGTGGTGGATGAGTTGTTGGATAACAATAATATTTTATTAGATGTTATGGGTGAGTTTTAGGGATGGAAATGTATGAAATTGTACTTTTTGAGATTTCTTGGTTTTCATTTCTATTTTTTGGTTTTTTAGGAAATAACCAAACAGGCCCAGAAAAGATGATCTAAGTCTTCAACATCACCGCCACACAGAACACATAAAGGACCACACTGCCATCCTCTTTTAAGCAACTTATCTTTGGTTTGCAACTTGCCTTTAGTAAAAAAAAACCAATAAAAAATCTTAGTAGTAAAAAAGATTTCCAAATATGAGAGAAATGGGTAAAGTTTATAATTTTCAGGATCTGAGGCGCAAGCTTGGATGAGGGAGGGGGTTGAATAGGGTTGCACAAATATTTCAACAAATTAAAACAATGCAGTGGAAGAGATAAAATAATGAGTGTTGATGCTCGTGAACAAACAGTCGATAGGGGTCCTCCGCTGTCGGATGCAGTTTCGATCCTCCCGTCGGTGGGGAAGAGTGAGAGGATGAATGTTAGGGCCGACTCCTCCTCCGACTTTATGTCCGATTCTGAGAGCGCGGGGTGGACTGATAGTCTGCACATGCAATAATCGTAGGAGTACGGGGCTAGTTTCCCATGTGGTACCTCCGACGATCAAGTCAGCTGTGGAGCTTGAGGGAGGTTTTTTGAGAGGTCCCTAGGCCATTGGGGTCCTTGCAGGGGGCTCCTCTCTAAGAGTTATTAAATTCTCCTTATGTAAAAAAAAGATCCAAAAGGGAGTAAAGTTCATGTGTAAGAAGAAGCAGAGATCAGCCTCTTTGCCCTTACCCTCCTTACCTCCTTTTTATAATCCATTGCCTCTGAGATTTTGGCTTTTCTTTTGCACAGGAGGGCGATTGTTGGACAGGCAGATAGACTGCTGAGTCATTCTTCTCCTTCCAGATGTCCGCTGACGATTGGAAGTGAAGTCATTCGGGTACAGGAAAGATCTGTCTTCTCAGTACCCTGGATTTGTTAGAAGGGGCAGAGCATATGATAGGTCAGATGCTTAGTCGTCCTTCTTTCTCCAGATGGCGGCGGACAATTGGAGGAGAGGCCACTCGTGCACAGGAGAGCATCATGGCAATCTCTGAGAAGTGACTTGTAAGAAGAATAAGCGGCTTGGGCACGAGGCTTGTCAGAATGGAGATCTTGATGGGACTAATCAGTACTGTCGTGTCGATTGACATCTGAAGTGAGCTCGGTCGGGTCTTATCCCTTTAGTCGAGGTGGGTTTGATCTGCGAGCCCTCATTATGATTTAACGATTCGATAGTCGAGTGAGATTCGGGTCGAATGTATGGTCGAGTCGTCTGCTCGAGGAGTCATCTTAATTACGAGGGACGACTGATCCCGCGCTATGAGTCGATCATGATGACCCTTGATCGAAAGATGGCTTGTCTGTTCGACTGGCCGAGAGACTTGACCTTGGCTGGGCCTCTGAGTCTAAGTTGGTTCGGACCATAGCTCTCTTGGATCTATGCAAACATTCTTCCGACATCTCTTACTTAGTATGGTGACTGACCATAACAATGAGCAACCAATCACTGAAAAATTCAAAAACAGAGCATAAGAGAATTTTTATAGTGGTTCGGAATATACCCTACATTCGTTCTTCCTCCTCTCAATGGGCTTCCACACTATATAATTGTTCTCCTAGATTATAAACCCTTAATCTATTAGGCTTTAGAAGACCGCTCTTTAGACCAAACTCTAATCTAGTTATCCATATCCAAACAATCCAATCACTAGTGTGTACCCTAGCTCTTAACTAGTAAATCTCACCCTCAATTAACACCTACTTGAATATGCCATAAAATCGATGAGCAAATGATCATATAAAAGTATTGTTTACAATCAACAAATATCAATTAAGCGCAAATGAAAAGATCTTACAGCCCTTAATGATCAAACTGTTCTTCGAAGTCTTTAGATTCGAATCTAGAAAAAACAGAGGTCAAGGCGATGATCCTAGGGCAACATCCATTGACGGATATTGATCCAAGGATGAAGTATGCAACAAAGACATGATCAAGAAGTCTATAGGATGATCGCAATGATGAAAAAAAACTCCAACCTTTAAACCCTAGCCCCTCTCTCTCTCTCTTCCTCTCCCTCTTTCTCTAACTTAGGTAAGTGACATCTATCTCAAACGTGATAGGAGAGAGGGTATAGCGGCTATAACGAAGGACTAAGATTAGATCTCAAAAAGCTACAAAATCGATCCAGGCTCATCGATGGGCAACTTGCTCGTCGACGAGAAAATGCTTATTGATGAGTCAAGTTCTCATCGATGAGTAACATACTCCTGTAATTTTTGAACCAATAAGGTGAGGGAACTTCGTATTAATGGTCATTTACTTTCCTTATCAATGAGTAGCTTGCCCATCAATGAGTGAAAAGTCTTTGTCAAAATTTTCATTGATAGGAGGTTAAGAAATCGATGGACTCAGCAGTAGGTTTGTCAATGAGGAACTAGGCTCCTCCTCGATGATTTCTTGCTCATAAGGCTTATCAATAAGTCTGCTTGCAGGGTCATCGTTTTGAGCTGATTTCGACTTCATTTGAACTCGTTATCGATTATATCTTGTATATCCTGCACAAGTCATCTCAAACTCAAATTAGACATAAATGCATGTTTGTTATTACTTAAACAAAAGAAATTGTACAGATAAGATCTTAACAATAATGGTTCTAGTATGAACTCAAAATTGCTCATGGCATAGGGCGTCATTGATGTGATTATTCTTCTCAAAGTAAGCCGATCAGAGTAAAATAAATAATCTGGTGTGTAGAGTTTGTGTTATCGATCTTGGATGACGTCCTTTTCATTCTTTTAAAAAATAATGAATGCTTTGATGATTTCGCCATAAGAAAATCATTTTTTTGTATTATCTTAAAGTGCAATGTGCGGTGTATCATATATAAGTTGTTCTGTTCTATTATTGAGTTCTTGTTGATATATTAGTTTTTTTGTTATCCAAGAATTTAGCTAGTATCCCCAATTGGCTCTTTATTCTAAAAACATATCTCGGATTTCATTTGCTTTATTATTATTATTATTTATTTTAAAAAGAGAGGTCTAATTTTCTTTGAGAAATTGTCAGTGACAATACAGCAACAAATTGATCGATCTAATGTCAACTGAAATTACCATGGCTTGACCTTAGAGCTATAAGGTTCCTAATTTTAGAAAGAGAATGAGGAAGAGACATAACATATTTTTAGCAAAATTAAAAAAAAAACGAGAAAAAAACGAAAAGGGTATATATATAGTTAGATTATATCTTGTTATCTATTTTCTTTTATTTTTTAAGATGGAATTTCTATCAAACACCGAAAGAATGAGAAGATTGAGACCACACCAATTGGTGTATAGTGATCACTTCATCAGCATCCAATTCCTTTATTTCGCTAATAAGACAAGTCAATTGCACTCAAAAGTATGAAGGCACAAAGAAAGTCGCCCATGCTTTTGGAATTTTAGGGGGAAAAACAAAATTGATGTGAGACTAAATCCAAGAAAACGTGTTATTGTCCAAAAACAAAGTCCATCTCATGACCCTCATTTATACTTTGGGATCATCAATAGAAGTCTAAGCAAGAAAAAAAAAACGACCCTACAAAGTAGCGCTAGCTCTTAAATATTGTTCTTCCACGTACCAAAAAAGAATGAGAAATAAAATATTTTTGTTTAATAAATTTTATTCTAAAACCACAAAAGGCCATTTATAATGGAGGCATATGTCTCTTCAAAGCTCTGAATAAGATATTATATGTGTCATTATCAAACGTTTAGTTTGGTTAATTAAGACCCCCACCTGTTAAACTCTCCTAGATCAATTAACAATACCATCATCTACAAGGTCATGTTTATTTTTATTTTGTGCTTAATTCTTTAAAACGTGGCAGCCGTATAGGCCAAAAATCATTTTCGTTTCGTTTTCTGATTTTTTAGCGGCATTGCCCGCATTGCAAGTATGTTACAAGATGACGGGTCCTTGAAAGATGACAGGTGAAGACTTTTTTTAACTTTTAATCCTATTACTCCACTAATGTTAACGTAATTAGCGGGTTGAATTAATTTCCATAAAGTTTTCATTTTCTGAACCCATTTCAATCTCTTCATGATAGTTACATGTTGCTGGTTTCTTGGTGAACCGTCAAAAAGCATGACTTCTCCATCGTCCGATTCTATGTTCATCATGTAATGTCGACACCAAGTGTACGCTAGTTTTTTTTTTTTTTTTTTTTTGCCCTTTAGAAAAAATTATCAAAGTGTGGAAGTTTAATTAGAAGCATGCATGCATCGATAGATTCCTCTTACGGAAGATTCTTAGCTGTTTAGCATAAGGTGAAGCTGGAGCACTGACTTTTTTTTATGTTTAGTTGGTGATTTGCGGCTTAATGAAGTCGATTAAGTTGAGAGAGATGTTATTATATCCACCAAGCAGTACATATTTTTTTCGACGCATTTGGGTATTTAGAAAGGTGACAGAGAGTGTAATAATTAACTCCGCATTTTAATTAGTAATAATAAATTGTGTAATTAGGGTGTCAAATGACATAAATGCATCACTAATTCTGATGCAGACCTTCTATTGACAGGCTATCTGCATATATATATATTAGGTTAGCTTTGAATGTAGGGCGGGCAAAAAAATTGGGAAAACTTAATAAATAGCTGATGAGTTACAAGCAAGTGATTGGCGATGCAGTGCACAAAACTGCACCCAGCCGTAAGACTGAGGATGTCTCGTTTGACCCCGATGACACCTGACGGTGGACGCGCACCTAAATGCGAACTCCATCACTCGGTATTCTATAACGCCTAACTATTCTATAATGCTAACCTGCCTACAATATGAATAAATTTGAGGGAATCAGCACGAAGAGAGAGTTGCATTGGTCAATTTGCCACTCTTGATAGGATCGAAGTGCCCCCACAAAGCTTAGTCGGATTTCCAAAAACGAGGCCACTTGGCAAAAAGACAGCGGGCTTGCTTTATTAGCCGCACCAAAATCCCTTCTTCTGTTATCTCAAAAAACGCAACAGCCCCCAGATTTTTCAGCACACGACGACCCTCGCTCAACAAACAAAAACAGAGAGCCCAGTTGGTTCTCGCGTACTTTTCCTCCCAACATATTTTTAGGTGGAATCTCGCCCTCTTATCTCCCTCAGTTTCTTCAACTGGAATCATCCGTTCGTTCGTTCGTTCGTTCCTGCTTAATCTCACTTTTTCTCCTGCTTGTTTTCGTTAATAATTGCAGATAGGAGGTCTATTCTTTGAGCAGAATAGTTTCCAATGACGGGGGTCTTCAGCTACTGCTGCCCTTTTGTGATTGCTTCGAACTGAGAGAAAAAGGGCTGGCTGGTGGAACTGAAGCCATGGGTGCCAGAAGAATTGCTCTTTCCGATGCCCGTTCGCGTGTTTTGAACAAGGAGCCGTTATTTGATCGTATTATTTACAAAAACATGGCTCTTTTCATCAGTTCTTGCTGGTTTTATTTTACCCGATTCGTCTTCTTTCTGGTTAAATTCACCGCCCGGCGTGTTTTTAGGTAATAAGTTGAATCCAAGAAAATTAGTTTGAATTTCAACTCTTTAATTTCCCCCCCTCTCCCCTCTCATGTGTTCTTCATTCTGATGTTCGTTCCGTTTTTTTTTCCTGGTAGAATTAAAATGGAAGAGGGCCCTGAAGAAGTAATTGAGGATTACTCTGTTTCGTTAGAGCCAGCGCCTGAACCGGACGAGATGGAGGGGAGAGATTTCATTGGCTTTGGTGAGGAAGAGGAGGAGGAAGAAGAGCATTCAAGTTTCAGTTTCAAATTTGAATATCAGATTCCTAAGATCAGTACTATAACCAACAAGGAGGGCGAGGTTCCTATCACAGAGGAAAATTACCAGACGAAGACCACAAGTATTAGTAATTATCGTGTCGTATCAGAGAGAGATTTTAGTGGGTTTGTTGAAGAGCCTGAATCCGTGACCATTCGGGTTCTCGAGTCTTTTGTTGATCGCTGTGAAGAGAAAATAGACCCGAAGCCCTCGTCAGGAAAAAACTTTGAGGGGTTCGTAAAAAAGCCAGAAGCTGCAACTTTCCAAGCTCACGAGTCCTTTGCTGATGGTAGCGAAGAGAAAAAAATAGAAGGTGAATTTTTGGCCGACGATGATTTTGGCAGGCTCGCTAAAAATCCAGAAGCAGCGCCGTTTCAAGCTCACGAGTCTTTTGCTGATATCGGTGAGGAGAAATTAGAAGCTAAGTTCTTGCCAGAGAGAGATTTCATATCCCCATGTTTTCAAGTTCATGAATCTTTTGCCAATAGCAGCGAAAAGAAAATGGAGTCTGAAATTTTATCAGATGAAGATTATAGTCCGTTTGTAGAGAATCCAGAAGCCATGTCCGCTCGAGTTCAAGCTTATTTCTCTGACAGTTGCGAAGAAACATTAGAAGCAGAGCCTTTCGTCGGTAGCGATGAAGAAAATTTAGAATCAGGATTCTTATCATCCGAAGAATTTAAGAAGTTTAGTATTCAATCCCCAGTTGTCATGTTCCTAAAGGATCAAAAATTGGAGGGGAAAAGATCAAATGAGAAAGAAGCTATAAGCAACTTTTCCGGTTTTGACTCGGATTCTGACTCAATAAGCTTCAGTGATGGCTACTCTGTCAAGGACCTCGAAGTAGATTCAGAGAATGATGGGTTTTTGTCGGAGAGGGGTTTTGGTGATAAAGAGAGTTCTTTAGTTTCTAGTACATTTGAGATGGAACTAAGGGAGAACATGGAGAAAATCGAAGAAGGCCAGTTTTCGAATCAAACCAATTACAGAAACATTTATGATGGCTTTATTTCGGACAAAGGCTTCAATGAGCTTGAGAGGATTTCAGAAGAAAAGCTTCACGAGAATTACTCTGCTTACACTGATAAATTAAGCCAGCTGGATGAAGTTTGGTCTGAAAATGAATCCCTTGATCCTGAATTGGAGCTGAAGGAATTAAACACAGGCAAAATTGGTGACGCCCCCTCGCCACAATTCGGCGTGCAAATGGAGTTCATGGATTCTAGTGACGATGAACTTTCTTATTCAAGAAAGGATAGCAACAAATTTGACAGTTCAGAGTTCGGACATAAGGATTTGAATTTAGAGGGTGAATCCAATAGTCATAGTTTTGATCGTCTAAACGCAAACGGGGGCTCGAATGAAGGAAGTGAAAAGAGAACAGAGGAAGAAAATTCTGACGGGACCAAAATGAAGAAGGATTTAGATTACGATGACTTGGATGAGTTGGAATCTCTATGGGAACATCAGGATCTGATAGAGCAGCTGAGGATGGAACTGAAGAGAGTCAAAGCTATTGGGCTTCCTACTATCCCTGAGGAATCAGAGAGCCCAAAGACTATCGAAGATCTGAAGCCGTGGAAGTTTGACGAGAAGTTCATGAAGGAGGACCCTTTGAATGAGATGCACAAGTTCTATAAGAGTTACAGAGAAAGAATGAGAAAGCTTGATATCCTCAACTATCAAAAGATGTATGCAATTGGTGAGTTGTTTTCATTAAGTTATATGTGTATGCTATTTTGTAGGAAAATTATGTGCTCAGATGCTCAGAATTTTCATATTGCTTATGACCGCATCATATGAATTGACCATAATTCCCCCTTTCGACAAATAAGAAAGGCTAAATGCTACTGTTTATCAGGCATAAAAGTTTTCTTTTTCTTTTGAAAGATATAAGCGTACAGATGCCAAATCTTACTTTCTACTAATGGTTCATTTAGCAACTCCCTTTTGATAATGTTGGAATCTCTGTTTTTGAATCATGACAGGCTTTCTCCAGCTGAAGAATCCACTTGAATCCTTGGGAGCTTCAAAACCCTTGATTCCAACAATAATCTCTCACGTCTCTCAAAATTTAAGACACCGCAGAAAATCCATCACCGACCCATCAGAGAAATTCTTGAAAGAACTCCAAGTCGACTTAGAAACAGTATACGTAGGCCAAACATGCCTCACATGGGAATTTCTACACTGGCAATTTGAAAAGGCCCGAGAGCGTCGAGATTCTGATCCGTATAGAAGCCATCGATACAATCAAGTGGCCGGGGAATTCCAACAATTTCAAGTTACGGTTCAAAGGTTCGTAGAGAACGAGTCGTTTCAAGGGCCTAGACTACAAAACTACGTCAAGAATCGTTGTGTGCTGAGAAATCTCCTCGAAGTTCCTGTCGTAAGAGGTAAGGCAACCCTAACATTTCCCAACTACTTCAATGTGAGATCATATGGCAGTTATACATGTGATCACTCAGTTTGTGCTCATGCCCCCAAAGCGTGAGTCTGCATGCTCATCATGTCTTGGTGTCAAGCACGTAACTTTACTAACGTAGCTATGTCGCAGAGGATCGTTTGAAGGACAGAACGGAGGAGAGAAAGAAAGGTAATTACGCGGCCGCGCGCGAGACGTTAGAAGACGTGAGGGACAAGATGGAGGAGATGGAGAAAGCGATCACGAGCGAGAAGTTGGAGGACATAATGGAGGAGTGCATCAGAGTTTTCTGGGAATTTGTCAAGGCGGACAAGGATGAAACCCCGACGATATTAAAGGGTCTGCTAAGAAATCACGCAGAACTCCAGGATCCATCAGATTTCAAGCTCTTGTCAGAAATCCAAGCGAGCCTGCAGAGAGTAAAATCTCCAGCTTTTTCATGATTTTCTTCTTAATTATGACGTACAGGTGAAGCAACTGACTTGTGTTTTTTTTTAATTTCTTTCCCCCCTGAATGCAGAAAGATAAGAAATTGAAGGATATCTTGAAGACGGGCAACTGCCTAGTTAAGAAATTCAAGAAGCCTCGCGAAGACCGGTCGAACCAAGATCTTTTCTTCTCTCAGGTAGACATGAAGCTGATATCAAGAGTACTAAAGATGTCGAGGATTACAACAGATCAGCTGGTGTGGTGCCATATGAAATTGAGCAGGATCACATTCGCTGCAGATAGAAAGATCCACAGGGAACAATCTTTTTTGCTTTTCCCGTGCTGAGATACGATGCATGGTTTTCAATTTTCCCTTTTAAAATTTCTCGGTGTAATTAATTTCTATAGCGAATCTAGGTTAATAAGGTCTGTAAAAGATTTTGCTAGTTTGTCACTCACAAAGTTACATGTGGTGTTAGTAATTTTCTTTCAAATGACGCGTGTCCCTTGTGTTGGGGTTGTGCCTTTGATTCTTTCTATTATAACTTCGTGAGAATTAGATATGGTTAGAGATCTATCATGATTAGGAGATTGGGTCTCATTATGATTAGTAGTTTGAATTTTATTCTAATTAGGAAGTTAGGCTAGAGATAGAGTTTTGGTTTCCCTATATATATTCTTCTATTGTTGGAGGAAAAAACAAGGTGAAGGAGAGGAGAGCCGGTATTCTTGTAGTCTAGGGTAAGCAGAGGGCGTAGCCTAATTTAAGAATATTATGTGAGAGGCGAGGGTTTCGTAATCTTTATCCGTGCTTAAGATTACAACATTGGGAGAGAGTTTTGCAGTCTTTGTTCGTTCAAAAGATTGCAAGGAGTGAGTTTTGGAGAGAACATGAGAGTTGATTATGTAAGTAAGGCTGAGAGATTGAGAGACGAGAGTTGAGTGGTTCCTTTTGTAGTTCTCCCTAATACATAGTGGATTTTCTGTATTATTTCCCCGTTGACATAGGTCGAAGTTGATCGACCGAACCGCGTAAATCCCGGTGTTCCTTCTTCTTGATTGCGGTTGTTTTATATGTTGTTGATTTTGGGTTGGATTTTAAGTTGTGCAAAACGTAGTAGGCGGGGAGATTACAATCCCCAACACCTTGTTCAACTCTTCAGTCTCATGCTTTTGCATAAGCGTTTGTGATTTATATGTAGTTACAATATCCTCAACTCGGTAGTGGAGAACAGGAAGTGTAAAAAAATGTAAAAGGCAATCATATTTTCAATGATAAGCTTTCATAATCAATTATTGCATTAATTGTGTATGAGTCCAAATTATGGTGGATCAATCACCAAAGCGTGATTAATTTTTAATAGGCTGGAGTGGCAAAGCCATTTGAAAGGTGGCATACTGTTAGAACAATCAACGACAAAACAAATAGAAGTATATTATATATGAGGAGAGATTTTGTGGGAGAAACAAATAAAAAAACTCTTCTAAACTCTTGATTATTGTAGCTATAGTACTCAGCTCCTTTCTTCTTCTTCTTTTTCCTCTTAGGTACAAGGATGCATGAATGTCTATTTAAAGACTTTACAAAGTGTTTCATAATAGAATTCTAGTATGACTATAATTCCTAGAGATGACTAACTCAAATCCTTTTAGAATTAGGATTAACTTCAACATCCCCCTTAATCCTAATTCTGTAAGGTCTTCATTCCCATCATGTACTTCAACTTGATAAACGCTTCAAACTTTAAAGGTTTCGTGAGGATGCCTGCAATTAACTTGATCTTCAGACTTGCAATAAATCAACACGATCTCATTCTTCTCAACATTATCTCGTAAAAAATGACAACGAGTATGAATATGCTTGCTCCTTCCATGAGTGACTGGATTGTTTGCCAAATCAATTGTGAACTTGTTGTCAACATAAATCTTTGTAGGACATTGAACTTGAAAATGAATCTGACTTAGCACATTACGCAACTAAATTGCTTAACAAGCACTCGACGCAGCTGCTACATACTCCACTTCACAAGTTGAGAGTGCAACAATAGACTGCTTCTTCGACGATCATGAAAAAGCGGTGGTGCCAAAAGTGAAGATATAGCCAGAAGTGCTTTTGTTATCATCATGGTCTCAACTCCAATCACTATCAGAATAGCCTCAACATCACAATTGTTAGATGAAGAATAAAACAAACCATGATCAGAAGTCCCTTTTAGTTGCCGTATAATTCTTTTTGCAACTTGTAGATGAGATTGGCAATGGGCCTCCAAATATCTGCTGATTAAACCAACTCCATAGACTATATCTCGTCTTGTGCATGTGAGATATCTCAAACTCCCAACAATTTGCTTGAAATTGGTAGGATCAACTTTTGCACCATCACCTTCTCGAGATAATTTAATACCAACCTCCACAGAAATTCTAACAAGATTTCAATCAAATATCTGAAACCTCTTCAACAACTCTGCACAATACCTCATTTGACATATGAAAATCACATCATCTCCTTAAACAGAGTTGTTTATCTTCACATATAAGGCATGCTCGGAGGGGCACTTTTGAAATCCACTTTCTTGAAAGAAAAAATCAATTCTTTTTTCTCATACTCGTGGCGTCTGCTTCAGTCCATACAAGGCTTTTTCCAACTTTGTATACTTTATGCTCGTATCCTTTCTTCACAAATCCAGGTACCTGCTTCACGAAAACTTTTTCTTCAAGTGGCTCATTAAGAAAAGCTAACTTCACATCCACCTGATGAATATTTCAATGCTTCTGTGCAGCCAGGGTAATTATTAATCTAACAGTTTTAATTCTAGCAATAAGGAAAAATATCTTTTGATAATCATAATCATGCCTTTAATTTGCTGTGTTTTGGGTGATTTTCCCAGTTTTGAGTGATTTTCTGTGTTTGGATATCTATTAGCATTTTTTGACGCCTACAGATACCCCCTCCAAAGTATTCCAGACGTATTCTTTTATAGAAGAGTCTGGGATGCTTTGGATAAGATAGGTTTTACTTACGATCCCTTCAATGCTTGGTTGAGTAGATCGTGTAGCAGGACTTGCAAAATGGCTTCAACCCTTGAACTCTTTTGTCTTTAGTCTATTCAGTTCTTTGTAGAATAGCTAATGTTCTTCCGGCGTCGCGTTTATCGCTTGACCGTTGTCGAGATCTTGAATCGAAGCTGGTATTTGTTCTTGTAGGTTCAGCTTTTGTCATTGAATTGACATGTTCACTGAGAATTCAACAGGTTATCCTTAAGAACATTCAGATCAATATTCTTCAGGAACTTCCTATTGGGTGTGGGAAAAAGTTTAGACTCGTGTACCCATTGGAGTATCTAATCGTATCACATTTGGCTTTTGACTGAGAGAATGTTTGCCGTCTCATGCCGCGAGACAATTCCCCAATATTTGCTGTCTCGTACGGCGAAACAGTATTTGCTGTCTCGCTGAGCAAACAGTATTTACTGTCTCGCTCGGCGAGACAATATTTGCTGTCTCGCTTGGCGAGACAGTATTTTACTGTCTCGCTCGGCGAGACAGTATTTTACTGTCTCGCTCAGCGAGACAGCGTATAAAATCGGGACTTAGGGTTTTTTTAGGGTTTTTCACGTCGGATTTTGGGCGATTTCCAGCGATTTCTTGGGCGATTTTCGACGAGTTTTCGACCACTTCTTCTCTTCATTGTTCCTGATTTGTGTGGTGCCTCTATTCGTGAAGATCCCAATCGGATTTCAAAGGTCAGTTTTCCCCTTTTTCCTCAAAACTCTGACTTTCTTCGACTGTAGTCTTGTATGCACTGTTCTGGTCATATTTTGCGTTGTTTTGGTCGATTTTTTGCTCAAAACCCTGACCTTTCTTGTTGGATTTCATTGTAGATCACATAATCATTATGTCGCCACGTAAATCCCGTGCTCCTCGAGGCCGTTCGACTGCCCAATCTCCTGAGGAGGTTGCCCCTGTCGCCGCTTCACATGGGGGTATCTTTCTTTCACCTTTTCACCAATTTAAATGTTGTATTCCGTTAATTCCATATATATATATATACCTGTGTTTGTATGCAGATCCTCGTTTGTATCCTTTGAGATACTCTCGAGAAGAGCCGGCATCCTCCTTTGAGGGGATTGACGCTTAAAAGTGCTCGTTTTGCTTAGACAAAACACACTTCAGAACATGCAGGGGCGATTTCATATCATCCCACATGTGTTAAAAGGTTTTGATATGCTATTATAATGCTCGTGCATAGTAACGCATATCTCTTTTATACATGTGGTTGATGGAAAATCGTCACGCCTGTTATGAAATTACGATTTATCTTATAGAATAAGATATACCGCTTTTTCCATAATTTCAGGAATATTCTTACACCATTCATATGTATATTTTCTTTATCAGTCCACTTCCCTCCTACTGCCATTCCTGCTGATGCGGTTACGGGCCGGAGTAATATTACTCATTCTCTTTATGAGGGGTTACCACTAGTAGAGTCCGCTCCCCAGTTTAAATCAGATTATAGTGAAGGGGCTCGAGAATTGATTCAGCGAGGTAGTTGCCGTATTCTGCGACGGATCATCACCGACACCCCTCTGATTTCAGAACGAGATGACAACAAATGTATAAGGAAGCCGGATTTCTTGTTTGGTGACTCCATAAAGGATCCGAAGGTTGCCTTCTGCAAGCCCGCACAATGGTTATATCAAAGCGGGTCATCATTCTTATATTTACCTCTGATTCCTCGGGACCACTCGCTGTTAAAGTTTAGGAATTTATCTGTTAACCGCGAAATGTTCTGGAGGTTAACTGAAAATCACGAGCACATCCACTGTGGTTTCATCGGGAAGGAAGCCACCCCAGGTTCAAGTGAGAGAGCTTCTATACGAGGACTTCACCCAGGTATCTTGGGACAAGATAACATCCCTCAGAATGAAAAGACAGTGCAAGCCAATACCGTAAAGAACCGGTTAGCGGCAGCGGGCAAAGTATTACCCAGAGAAAATTTCAGATGTTATGGATGGGTACATTATTTTGGGGATAAATGGTGGTGGACCAGAATGACTCGCTATGCGTTGACACGTTGGGAGCGAGAGTTAACTAATTTGGGGTTGGCGATCCCGATTCGTGCTACCATGAGTGGTTTGCAAATTAGTGTGGGTCATTTTCTCTGTTTGTTCGAGATTTACAACCCGGACACTAACACATTCCTCACCCAGCATGGAGAGCTCGGACTACCACTGCATGAAATGATGCAAGTGTCTGGTTTGCCGATAGGCGACGTCCCATATCAAGAGTTCTTCCCGACCACCAATCAACTGAACAAGATAAAGGATCGGTCAGCTGTGACTCATGACGTTCTATGGGAATTGACCTGTCATTATCACATAGCTACAGCCGAGATGGACCCTAAAGCAAGGAGGAAGTCTCCTCAAGTCAGCTTAAAACAATTCGCCGATTATCTGTTTAAGAATCTGGAAGATCGCTCTAAAGATGTATGCGGCTTGTCTCCTATAAGCCCAAGTGAAATCAATCGGCTATTGGAGAAAACAAACGCCCAGACTTACACCTCTCATTCAGAAGATGGGTTTCCGCATGGGACAAAATTCCGTTCTTATTTGTGGCAGGCCGGTGTTCCGATTAGCTCTACTGCTCTGCTGGCTGGTTTCCTGGCCTTGTGGCTAAAGAGATGCGTGGTTCCCCACCAGTCCTCTGATATGATGCCGATAGAAGTATTATATCCAGCCGTTCAGTTAGCTACAGGTCGCAAATTATCCTTGCTTTCTGCTATGGTGGCTGCCATTCACAGTGGATTACGACAGTTAATCACTGTGTTCACTCTGGAGAAGAAGAAACCCTCCGCCAGCCTATCAGTTCCGAAGCTGGAGTTGCCATATACTTATCTAATGGCCTGGTTAGTACTTCACCGGCCAGATTTAATGGAAGCTCCTAGGGTGGTAGATCCCAGCCTTCCTCTGTTGCAGAATCTTGAAGCTTGCAAATGGATCAAACATCGAGAGCCGGACATATCAAGGCAGTTCAAAATTCACAAGTGTTGGGAATTCTTCCCCTGCTTCCCTTGGTTCTCTGGTACCTACAATACTACTTTATTGGATACTGAAGATCCAAGACAGAATGTACCGTTTTAGATATTGGATGCTTCAGATGGTTGATGAACATTCGACCCGGTTACTTGTTATTTCGGGTAAGAGACGTTTGTCTTATCGAACCATATCTTCCATGCCGATTTGCTCGTCAATTTGGCTACGACCAGATATACATCGGCAACCCGAATCGTCACCTAAATTTCCGAGGGGGACTCATTGATGGCGCGAGAGCCTGGTTTTGGAGTATTGCTTGCTGTACGGGCGCTGAGTTCGATCTCCCTTTAGAATCGCCGCCTCTACGGATGACTTTCTTGTATTGCAAGTGGCTGATGGCCGCCAATACCGTCGCCCCATACCGAAGTATGCCGGAACCAGAAGAAGAGATAGTCCCGCGACGCTCAAGCAGAACGACACGTGAAGTTAGGACTTCATCTCAAAAGAAAGAGGCCGCCGAATCGTCGAGGAAGGGAAAAGAACCGGCTCGCTCGGCTGGTAGTGAAGAAGAATTCGACTCCGAGGAGACGGAGACTTCTGAGGCGGCGGGTGAGACTGGCTCAAGTTCTGACGAAAGAGCTGGTCTCCCCGATTCTTTCTTCGAGAGAGGACTTGTGCGTCCATCTGCTGTGCCTGCTCAACCACCAGATGCTCCGAGAAAAAGAAAAGAAAGAGTCGTTATGACTTACCCGAATAAGATGACAGTGGAAGTCCTTAGCGAGGATGAAGGAGATGAAGAGGATGAAGTGCCTCTTGCTCGTAGACAAAGATCTCGACCTTCCGCTCAGGCTCAAACTCAGGCTTCTTCCAGGACTGAATTACGTACCAAACATCGTCATGAGGGGTCTGTAGTCGGGGATGAGGCGCGTCCATTGAAAAGACAGAAGAAATCCGCCTCCAAGCCGCGCGTTCGTCTTCCCGCTCTAGAGGAAACATCCGCCCGTAGCATTTCTTCAGAAGAACAAGGTAATAATTTGTTTCTTATTATTCTCAGACTTCTTATCATTTAAACTCACTCTATACTCGACTTCTGTAGGGAGTCAAGAAGAAGGAGAATATCGAGCTGAGGCTACTTCTTCCGGCGGTATGGAAGCTGAGGAGCCCAGTTTCGTTCAACAGATGCAGGATGCTCTGAGGGATGAAACAACTAACGTTCTACTGCCTTCAGACATCGACTCATCGGCTCAAGACTCAGGTATTGATCTCTCCCCGTTCGGACGAGAATTCCAAGAAATGAATGAGTCGGGATGTGTACCTCCTCTAACAACTTGTGCGCTTTGTATTCTTTTAGTTAAACTAAAAGAAGTGGGTGCAAGTAGCGAAACTCCTGCACTCGTCCCAACGAACAAAGGTAAAATTAATCTTCGTCTTGAGCAAATTCATCTGAATTCACATGTTATTTATGACTCAACGCTTCCTGTAGATGTCATAATGGATGCACCACCCGAAGGAGAGACTACCCATATCCCTAAAGTCGACGATTTTACTGATTTCGACTTTAATATGGACATCTCAGAAGACGACCATCAGCGAATCTCCGATTTGTTGTCGGGGAAAGCCACTGGTGCAGCCACAGAATCAACGGTTGGCGTTGGTTTAACAGAAGCGGGTCCTTCTGAGAGTAAGGCTTCTGTTCTGTAAACTCTTCATCATATATTTTCTCCCTTGATTAATCGTGTAAATGTTCGAATTATAGAACCAGTCGTCGGAACTGATACAGCTATAATCGCTGGATCTCATGATCAACCTGGGGGTAGTGATCTATCATCATGGGCAGGAATCGAAGTTGGCTTTCAATCATATATTCCTGAATCCCAACCTACTACTCCTGCAGATCCCATGATGATAGAGGTCAGTGTTACTCCTCAAATCAGTCCAGTTGCCACAAAAGCGAGACCAACTGAAGAAGTTGGTACATCGGCTGATGTTATACCAGGAATTGGTGAGTTTTACCCCTCATTCGTCTCAAATTTCTGTTTAACACTCCATTATGCTCATTGTGATCTTCTTGTTTGTAGAATCTTCTCCTGAGAAACCTCTTGACTTAAACCCAAAACTTTCTGAGGTCGAAATTACAGAATCTTCCGACGTAGCTGGTGCATCAAAAGCTGCTATTCTTGAACCAGCTTCGACTATTCAGGAGACCAGACTACCCCCAGTGGACACGCAGGGTCATGTTGAAGGTTCTTCCGTTAAACTTAGTATACTCCAAATTGCTATCATGTGTACACACATATATCTTGTACTGACTTATTTGCCCTTGTCGCAGCTTCTTCTATCTCATTATCAGCCTGCATTCAAGAGTTATTGGCTGACGAGGATCCTGAAAAATCAGCCATTTGCTCTGATCTTCTTGGCTTCGTCCATTTTTGGAACTCTATGGTCGATCGCATTATTTCAAAAGGCTCACATTTTGAGATTTTTAAGAAACCGTTTGATCGTTATATGTCGGGCATTCGAGATGAAGGATATAACGACTTAGCCGATTCGATCAACGTTTATTTAGTCGAGCTGAAGCAACATGTTGAACTCCTGAAGGATCTTCGCATTAAAGGCGTACCCTCCTACATCGCTTCTCATATGGACTTCAAGTTGCAAGCATGGCGCGATTCCCAAAAATCTGCTAACTCCGAACTTCAAAAGCTAAGAGCCCATAGTCATCGGCTCAGGGTGCATGTCGCCAAGAGAATACAAGTTAAGGTCGATCTACAGCGGTATTTAGAGTCGAATCAAGCTGAGATAAACCGCCTGGAGGAACAACTTGCAAACGCCAAGGAAGCTCGTGTAGTTATAGAATCTGAGTTGACGAAGACAACTCAAATTGAAGAAAACCTGCTCCAACAATTGGATATCCAGGATAAGAGACTTGCTGAGAAGGAACAAGAGGTCGCCAAACTCCAGAGTGTTGACGAAGAAGCCTTCAAAGTTAAACTGACCGCTGAGCTTGAACAAGCCTACGCGATAGAGCTTTCAAAACTAGAAGATCAAATTCGTCAGCATAAATTTTTGTAATTGAAGAACATGTATACTTTTTTTTTTGTTTGACCAGTTTCGATCAATATAATGAACTCTTTTGCTCATTGAGATTTTATTATGATTACTCATTCTTGTTTAGAATAAATAATCATAATACTTAAAGGATTTTTGGCAAATCCTCAGCCATCAACGGATTTGATATGCCTTTACCGACACCGTTTGAATCGGGCTAGTATGTGAATTATCTAAGTCCGTTTCACATATAACGTTGGGCTAAAAGAATTAAACTCTTTTAGACTTTAAACTACAGCATTGAATGTGTAGGCTACATGTGTTAGATGTAGACTTATCTCTAATAAGGGGTAGAGATAACATCCCCCATGTGTGAATGACATGGATTTTAAAGTGTAGATAGATTATGTTTTCTTTGTATGAAAACGTATCTAAGCTTGTGAAGGAAGGACCTGGATATTCCAGTTCAGAGTCTCTTGTTTGTTGGTAGAGAAAAACCCAGAATTAGAAAGGAATAATTTCATATTCCATTTCCCTATCTCTTGTTTGTTGGTAGAGATAAACCCAGAATCGGAAAGGAAGAATTTTATATTCTATCTCCTGGTCTCTTGTTTGTTGGTAGAGATAAACCCAGAATTGGAAAGGAATAATTTCATATTCCGTTTCCTTGTCTCTTGTTTGTTGGTAGAGATAAACCCAAAATCGGAGAGGAAGAATTTTATATTCTATCTCCTGAT
The DNA here is from genome assembly GCA_022839385.1 of Asparagus kiusianus. NCBI lineage: Eukaryota > Viridiplantae > Streptophyta > Magnoliopsida > Asparagales > Asparagaceae > Asparagus > Asparagus kiusianus. The sequence continues at coordinate 187,354 of BQKN01066968.1, read as the reverse complement.
GCAAAGGAAACTCAAAGTGGGATCTCCACTTAAAGAATCCGAATTGGTTTGAATAATCCTAACTGTCATAAGGTTTGATTATTCAGTTTGTGGACCTCTCGTTCATGGAACGAATCGAGAGGGGACTTTGGCTTTGGTCCTAACTGTAAGAAGGTTTGACCAAGTGGGGGTTTTGAGATGATCCTAACTGTTTAAAGGTTTGATCACTCGATTTGTGGACCTCTCGTTCATGGAATGAATCGAGAGGGGATTTTGGCTTTGGTCCTAACTGTAAGAAGGTTTGACCAAGTGGGTTTTGTGAGGGAATATTAACTGTCATTAAATCTCATCTCAACGATATTAGTAAAAACCATCTTATTCATATGATCATCATTTTTTTTATTCATGATAATCAACTGATAACGGATTATCCCGAAATATCCCGCATAGGACTCTCTAGGAACTTTCCGTTTTACATAGGTTATCCTGAACGTATTATGGGTAATACTTTTTCAGGAACTTCCCATTTATTGGCATCATCAATTTATTACCGTCTTAAGTAACCAGACGGTATGCACCATTTGAATAGACTGTTTCTATTACAAACGGTCCTTCCCATTTGGGTTCAAATTTTCCTTTCTTCTTGGAAGTGAGAATCATAGGTCTTCGGACAGCAAGAACTAGATCTCCTTCTTTAAAACTTCGTCGTCGGACCCTTTTATCAAAAGTCCGAGAAATTCTGGCCTGATAAAACTCGATCTGTTGTTGAGCTTCCAAGCGCTTCTCATCTAACATCTCTAATTCCTCGAGACGTTTCTGATGATGTTCTTCCGTCGTCATTCCCGTTGCGAGGGCGATACGGAGAGAATGAATCTGTATTTCCAATGGGAGAACAGCTTCACATCCATATGTTAAGGCATATGGAGTTGTTCCGGTAGGTGTACGGACAGTTGTGCGATAAGCCCATAAAGCTTCGCCAAGTTTGTCGTCCCAATCTCGTTTATTGGTTTTCACCAACTTTGCCAAGATTTTGATGATGGTCTTGTTAAACACTTCGGCCAATCCGTTAACCGTAGGGTTATAAGCTGTCGATGAAACATCCTTAATCCCGAATTTACCGCAAAACTTGATGAATGCATTGCTGACAAATTGAGGGCCATTATCGTGTACTATTCGCCTTGGAACACCGTACCGATATATGACATGGTGTTTAATAAACTTAATGACATCACTCGTCTTTACTTCTCTAAGTGGAACTGCTTCTGCCTATTTTGAAAAGTAGTCGGTGATTGCCAAAATGAAGCGGTCCCCTTTAACCGAAGGTGGAAAAATAGGACCTACGATATCCATACCCCAAGTTTCGAATGGCCACGACGTCGCCGATGGGTGTAAATACTCGGGAGGCTGGTGCATATAATTTGCATGTAACTGACACACTTCACATCGTCGTGCGTAGTCAACTGCATCCTTTACCATAGTTGGCCAATAATACCCGATTCTTCTAAGTCGATCACAGAGTTTAGGACCGGGCTGATGCGCACCGCATATTCCATTATGCGCCTCTTTGAGTGCTTGTTCCGCTTCTTTGCCGGATAAGCAACGGAGTAGAAGACCGTCGTACGATCGTCGATACAACATTTGTGCTGTAGCGTTGTAGTAAAATCTCGGTGCTCTTCGCCGAATCGATTCCCTTTCTTTTACATCTTCAGGCAATATACCATGTAGGACGTAGTCGATAATGGGAAAGCGCCAATCTCGAACTTCGGGTTCAACTGCTGTTGAGTATGCTTCTTTAACATCCGAGTCGTAGATTGGAACGATAAGCTGGTGAGTCCTCACTGTAATCAATTGTTCTGTTTTGGGAGGTTGAGCCAATGATACTGACAATGCCGCCAATGCGTTTGCATACGCGTTTTGGAGACGTGGAACGTACTCAATAAAAAATCCTTCAAATGAGTTTGCCATCTCAATAGCCACCTGATGGTATGGAATCAGGTCTGGACTTCTGACTTCATACTCTCCTCGCATTTGATTCACTACCAGTTGAGAATCCCCGAAAGCTTCAAGGTATTCGACCCCCAGCTCTTTGGCAAAATTGAGTCTAATTATTAACGCGTTGTACTCGGCCACATTATTAGAACATGGTCCGATCAACGAGTATGCTCTAGGCAAAACATGCTTTTCCGGGGAAACTAAAACGACCCCCACTCCTGAGGAGATTTTAGAACATCCGGGTACGCTTGCCACATTGGTTGCGCGGGAAGCCCCGTCGAAGTACAACTGTCACACTTGCTGATGTGAAGTAGTATTGACTTCATGAGTTTCATCTGGCAGATCGTCGTATAATTCGACTATATCCTTCGTAGGATTTTCTGCTAGAAGATCGCAAATAGCTCGTCCTTTAACCGATTTTTGTTGCTTAAAGTACAAGTCGTATTGCGATAAGAGTAAGGCCCATCTAGCTAAACGCCAATTCATGGACGCCGGCTGGGTCATGAATACGCGGACAGGGTTTATGTTGGAGATAACATAAATCGTTTGCCCCACTAAGTAATGTCGCATTTTCTGGACAGCAAATACCAATGCAAGACATTCCTTCTCGATCATTGGATAACGAGATTCAGCTCCTACCAGTGTGCGACTCAGGTAATATACTGCTTGCTCGTGACCGTTATCATCGTCTTGTGCGAGTAATGCACTTAACGAATGGTTCGTCGCTTTGACGTAGATCAAAAACGGTTTGCCCGATTTCGGTGCAACGAGAATAGGTGGGTTCGCTAGATATGCTTTAATATCCTCGAACGCCTTTTGGCAAGCTTCATCCCAAATGAATGACACGCCTTTCTTTGCAAGTTTAGAAAACGGTTGACATTTTCCCGATAGGTTTGAGATAAACCGACGGATATATGCCAATCGACCCTGCAATCCTCTGAGTTCTTTAAGATTTCTCGGGGGTTGCAGCTCATTTATCGCCTTCACTTTGTCGGGATCAATATGAATACCTTTTGTGGTGACGACGAATCCGAGAAATTTACCGCTCGACATTCCTAGGAAGGATTTAGTCGGGTTCATCTTTAGCTGATGAGTTCTCATAAGATCGAACATCGTCTTCAAATCTTTAATGTGGTCATTCTTATCATGACTCTTCACGACCAGGTCATCAACGTAGCATTCGACAGTCTTCCGAAGGTGTTCTTGAAAGATCTTCGTCATCGCTCGTTGGTATGTGGCGCCGGCGTTCTTCAGTCCGAACGGCATAACAGTATAACAGAATACACCGAGGGGTGTTCTGAAAGCTGTATGCTTTTCATCATCCGGCTGCATTTTGATCTGATTATATCCCGAGAATCCATCCATAAATGACATTCTCTCAAACCCGCATGTATTGTCAATGATGACATCCGTAATAGGCAGAGGAAAATCGTCTTTAGGGCAGGCGGCATTCAGATCTCTGAAATCAATACAGATTCTGATCTTTCCGTTCTTTTTAAGAACTGGAACAATGTTAGCTAACCATTCAGGATGTTGTTCTTCTCTGACAAAACCTGAATCGATCAGTTTTTTGACTTCAGTTTCTATTGCCTCCATAATTTGTGGACGAAACCGTCTTTGCTGTTGCTTGACAGGTTTAGCGTCTGATTTTATGTTCAGGGTATGCATGGCTACATTTGGATCGAGTCCTGGCATATCTTCGTAGTTCCAAGCGAAAACGTCGATATACTCTCTGATGAGGGCGATTAGTTCCTCTTTCTCATCTGGTGGAAGATCACCGCTGATAAATATAGGTTTCGGATTAACTTCATCACCCATATTAACTTGGACCACTTTATCCTCAGTAGGAGGTTCTCTTTGTTCGAATCGATCTCCGTATTGGATATTCATGTAATGCATCCAGGGATCTTCCCAAATAGGCAATTGGTCGTCTTCTTCAGTTGTGGAAGGATCAACTGTCGCCATATTTGACATCAGTGCTTTGAATCTCTCTCCGATGCTCGTGTCAGAGTCCCACATTGAAGTATCGGATGAATGCCCGCTTCCATTTATCAATTGGCTAATGATCTGTTGGCAATCTTCGTCCTCAGATGACGAAGCATAACCTAGACCTCTATTATGACTGTAATGATTATCTGGTTTTCCTTTTGGTACATAAGTAGAACGGGGTGGCACCCTAACTCCTTGACCAAAATGAAGACCTTCACCAAGCGAGAGGTCATAACCTTGTCTCTCCATGTAATCATTAGCTTGCCAACTATACCGAGAGAAATGCCGTCCTGGCTTTTCTTCATCTGAGTTACTGTCCAAGAAAAGATTAGGAGTTGGGGATGGATTCCCTTTCCTAAAGATTATTTCCTTCTCACCCCCTGTCTTTGCAGGTAGGATCACCGTTGTCCCGGCTGAATTTTGCAGATATTTCGTCGCCGTGCAGGACGAACGAATCGGCATGTGTAGATTAGGATTATCATACAATTCCTGCATTACATCATTAAGACAAGGCGAATACTCTAAATCATTCTTTATTATTTCATCGGCAAGTTGCCAGTTACAACTTTCGTCCGACGATTCATCACCGTCAAGAACGATTACAAGAGGTTCAATGTCATTTAATACAAGACCTTCACTATAATCGAGCCCGGCTTCGGTATCAGCTTCATCTCCGCTGTCCGTGCCATGGGCCGATGGTTCAGTTTCGGACTCAGCACCATATAGAAGGGAGTCAGTAAAATAATTTTCTAACCCCTTGAATGGTTGCTTATCCGCGACCACCGTCTTAACCTCCTCATTAGTGTCGATATATTTCAAACACTGATGGAGGGTAGAGGGAACTATAAGATTACCGTGGATCCATGGACGACCCAACAGTAAGTTATAGGAAGTCTCTGCATCGATCACATAGCAGGTGACTTCAGATCTCAAATCTCCGAGCTGACACTTCACCCGGATTTTTCCCAACGGTCTCGATCCACTAGTATTGAATCCGTAGATGACCGTTCCTGTGGAGGCTAACTTGCTGGCGGGAATTCCGAGGTGGTACATCAAACGAAGTGGCATGATGCTTACAGCGGAACCCGGATCGACTTGAATCCGGTTGACCATGCTCGAACCGATATACCCTGTGAAATACAGCGGTCTATCATGCTTTGAGTTCCTGACTTGCATATCTTCTTTTGTGAACGCTATGCAAGGAAATTTGGTGGCTGCCAGATTGCAATGTTGCACCGACGACTCTGGCTCTTCAGGAGTTGGTTTGATCTGAGTAAGGAATACCTCAGAATCAGCCAAGGCTTCTTGCAATGCTATCCTGGTTTCTTTCGAAAGGCGCAGTAACTCGTATAGTGTGATCCTTGCTGGGATATTGGCTAACTGAGTCATAACGTCGAAACGGTATGGAGCATTTGAACTTTCCGCTTTGTCTCGTCCAATCGGTTTATTGAAACGAGACTGTTTCGGAATTTGAACTTCTTTGGGTTGAGGTTCTTTTTCTTTCTGCTTTACAACTTTCTGAGGTTTCTTGGTTGCCACGGGTGGGGTCGTATTCACCCCCAGTTCTGCCAGAGTTTTACCGTTAGGATTAGGAGCTTCAGGATACTGATAATGGTATTCATTTCCACCCCTTGTCGCGAAGACTTCCTGCTCTTCATCAGAAAGTGGTAGAGCTGCTATTTCCTCGTCGTCTCTCTCCGGAATCGCCGAGGCTCCGTAACAGGACTTCTCTTTTCCTTTGCCCTTCGATTTCTTCTTCGACGTGGATGTCATCCACTGTTCATCTTCGAGCAGATCCGGATGAACCCACAGGATTTCGCCGTTAGGGGCCGTATGTGATACTAACCCTTTTTGGCGCTGTCCATGAGGATCATCATTGATAGTTTGCATCTTTACCTCTGACACTGGCTCGGCTCGAAACCAGGATAAGGGAACTGATCCGAAGCTAATGGAGACTGCGTTTGCACTCACCTTCTTCTCCTTTGGCTTCGGGGTCACAATACCCACATCAATTAAGGTCTGTATTTTGTCCTTCAAGACATAACACGCCTTAGTGGGATGGTGGACCCTCCTGTGATACGCACAGTATTTTGGGTCATTGGTTTTCTTCGCTTCTTCTTGGTTTGTGACTGGTGGAAGCTTAATCTTGTTATTGTCCAGCAGGTATTTGAAGATGACCGGCACTTCATCATCTTTAAATGAATACTCCTTTGGGAATCTGGGCTCAGAGGGCTTAAACTGCTTCTGGGGCTGTTGATTCTGATTCGGCGCCAACTGGAATGACGACTGCTGCGGTTGTTGTTGCGGCGGTTGTTGTGACGTTTGGTGTGCGTCGACAGCGGCTCCCGACCCTCTTCCTCTGCCTCGAGGATTGAAGTTCTGTTTCTGATTATTGTTCGGTGGCTGACCTCTCTCCAAATTCCTTCTTTTGAGAAACCGTTCAGCTTGTTCACCTCTAACCTTCAACTCCTTCCAAGTTTTAGAAGGTACAACCCCCATTATCTCCAGCACATCCAAAGACAAGTTGTTATGGCATGTCTGTAGGATAAACTCCTCTGTGAGTGGGTCCCGGCAGTTCACCGCCTTGTTCCGGAACCGTTTGACAAAGACGTTAACTGATTCCCCATTCTTCTGCTTCTCGTCTAACAACGAGCCAATGGAGACCTCTGTGTCGTCGTCGAAAAAGTTGGTAAGAAACAGTTCTTCCATATCTCCCCAGCTATTGATGCTTCCAGGTTTCAGGCGTCGGTACCAATCGAAGGCAGACCCACGGAGGGTTCCTACGAATGACCGAACCATCAGGGTTTCATTTCCTGATATTGCGCCGAGATGTGACTTGAAATAGATCAAGTGCTGAGTTGGTGAACCCCTGCCATCAAAAGGAGTAAAATTAATCAAATTAAATTTTGGGGGATAAGGAATCAAATCCCACTCCCTCGGATACGGGTATGGAATGCCCGTTTTCTTCACTTCTTGAGCCGTCATCAAGGCGTTGACTTTACTCTCGAGGTCTTGCATCTTCTTGTCTTCTTCCTCACTCTTTTTCAAGTAAATTTGAGTAGTTGACTTCGCCGGACCATCTCCAGAACTGTCTTTATCAGGAGGAGGATCATCAAAGATGGTCTCATCTTCTTTGTCATCATCCTCAGCAATATGTACTGGTTTGGCATTGCGTTTACTGGATTCTGCCTTCTGGCTTGATTCCGGCTGATGTTGCTGAGCCTGCAAGTCTCGTACTTGTTGCATCGTCAACTCCATCTCCGTTTTGATTTCGGCTCTGATCTCTTCGCGTTGTTTGGCCAACGCTTCTTGCAATATCTGAGCCAATTGGTCTGGCGTGATCGCGAAGGATTCCCTTGCTCGCCCCACACTGGACGCGGTATCGTCTGAAGCGATCGCAGAACAAGTATCTGATAATTCGTCTTCCGATGATAAACCTTCGTGCATCCTCTTATAGCCTCGGCGTCGGTTGGCCCTCCGTCGTAACCGCTCCATTCTTTTAGAAAGACCCCGTTCAACTCTTCCTTCTGAAGAGAAATCAGGGTCTGGGTTGACTAACTGTTGTTTTCCTCTGCCGGTCATGTTAATAGTGACCTCAGGGAATTCATCCTGCCGTCTTGCAGGCTTTCTCTGATTGAAACGTCTCACTTTGGGATTTGACGTTTCAGTTGAAAGTCTTTGGAATACGGAAACTCGTTTCGGAGTTTGTGAGCAACCGCATTCTGTCAATACCGCTTTGATGAGTCTCTCGCATGCACAATGAGACTCCTCTTCCCGGACAATCCTTTTTCTTGAATTACTGCTTCGATAGTACAGCTCATCACTACCGTGATTTGAGCAACCTATCTTTGGTTTATGAGCCTTGTTAACATGCACAGGACGATTATTTGTCGTTTCTGAGCGATCCAAGGTTAAGTTTTTAAATACACCCCCTTGCGGGAGTGGAGTCTTCACGGGTCCCAGACGATCATGAACTGATATCCTCTTGTCTTGGACCGAATTAGTTCTGACAGGAGGGTGTTTACGACCCCCTATGTAGGAAACCACCAAGGGTTTGTTTACTGGATCTGAATTTTCTTCAACTGGTTTTTTGCCTCGATCGTCGACCGAGGGACCAAGGCGATCTGCCATGGTGATTTTGAACTTAGATAAATCTGGGCTAACCCAGGGTTTTACGGTTGATGCAGTAGACGGGCCCGGAACAGACGCTTGCGGCGCCTTCGGTATCCAAACTTTGAGGTTCTTGGGCGGCTTTTCAGACACCAACTCCTTTTTAGTTCCTTGCGCTTGTTGGCGGAGAGCACGAGCGCGGGCGGCCTTTTCCTTTCGCCTCTGTATCCGTTCCTTCAGGGTTGAACGAGCCCTTTTGACTAGGGTCCATTCCTCCGTCGTAAGTTGAGCAGAAATGTGATTACTTTGCCGTTGGGGCAATTGATTCATTTTCTGTTTTCTCGACTCTAGGTCCGCATAGTAGTGGACCCCGTCGGTTTATTGCATGGCCTTGGCCAGTTGTCGAGCACGGCGCTGGCGTTGTCTCTGACGAGCCCTCTTCGTCAGCACCGGTGAGCTATTCATCAAAGACTCCTTAATTGGTACGGAGTCACTTGGAGCAGAAACGTTGCGGACAGGTTCCTTAGCAACGATCGGGAGAGAGTTTTCATCTGCGGCCTTCATTGGCGTTGCAGACTTGAAAGTTTTCCTGGGAGAGGAAGTCTTCTTGCACTTGCGCGGGGAGGGCGATTTTGAAGGTGAGGATGATAAGTATTCCTCGAATTTCGCCTGATCGAATTCGTATTCGATCTCCTCGCTGATGACGATCTTTATCGGCTGCGACACGGCAGCTTCGGCAGCGAAGCCGCTGGCTCCCACTGTGATCGCCAGTTTGTTTTCAGCAAAAGTTGATTCCATTGTCGATTCCATTAATCTTCTTTCGATTACAGAGAAATTACAATGAAAATAAGAAAAATTACAACTCTTGAAGAAAATAACACAGAATTCGTTTATCGAATACTGCTTTGTGGGACTTTGCCTGTGCCGTGAGTGCTTTGGCTCGTTGACCACCGATTCACAGATCGTGAGAGGAGGTTTATGATTCTTCCTTCGTTATCGAAGTGAGAATTGGAAACGATATCTTATCGAAGTAAGATAGTCGTTCTTCTTGAACTCAAGTCGAGGCTCGAATGTCAAGGAATCACACAAAACACTGAAATCTCCGCTCTCTCTGCTCTGAAATGCTCTAACAAATGCTCGATCCTTGTCAGAAGTGACCCTAGGGGGGTATTTATAGCCTCAGGGGTCTGTAACTGCAAAAACAAAACACAACAAGAAATTAGTACGGCGCGACAGTCTTTTACTGTCTCGCTGGTCGAGACAGTGTTTGCTGTCTCGCCCAGCGAAACAGTAAATTTACTGTCTCGCCCAGCGAGACAGTGAAATACTGTCGCGCAAAACGAATGTTCTGGGCAGTTTTCACTGTAACTGCCTCCCCACGTTTCAAACTCCGTTATTTTGGCAGTTATTCACGTGATTTTCGCCCACGTTGTTTCCCACGTCCCTTGGCAGTTAATGGACACGTGTAGGGCAGTTATTGAGGTGGTTATTTGACCATTTCAACGTTGTAATCAGCAAATTTACTGTCTCGCTGGCGAGACAGCAAATACTGTCTCGCTGGCGAGACAGCAAATACTGTCTCGACCGGCGAGACAGCAAAAGACTGTCTCGACCGGCAAGACAGCAAAAGACTGTCTCGCTGGCGAGACAGCAAAGACTGAGTTTTGGGTGATTTTCCCAGTTTTGAGTGATTTTCTGTGTTTGGATATCTATTAGCATTTTTTGACGCCTACACTCCCACGTGCCGTTCTTCTTAATCGCCTTTATATCTTCTTTCATTGCATATATCCACTTAGGATCTTGAATAGCCTCTTCAAACATTACTGGCTCACAATCTGCAAACATTGCAAAGTGCACTATATCTCCATCTGCATCAACATCATCATCTGAAATTACTTCATAATCTCTCAAGAGAGCTAGTGGTTGGCAATTTCTTCTTGATCTTTCAGCTTCTAATGAAACTTGCAAGGTTGGAGCTTCAGGAGCATTGGCCGGTGGTGCTTCTTCAATTGCAACAAGGACACCGTCTTCAAAAATATCAAGGAGAGTACGTCGTGTATCATTTTATGCTTCTAGATCCTAATTCCATGCTTCTTCTTCAGCAAACATAACATCTTTGCTTACAATCACCTTTATAGTAGGATTGTAGAGTTTGTAGCCCCAGGATCTGTAGCTAATAAAAACTGTCTTCTCACCTCTGTCATCAAGTTTCTTTCTTGATTTCTGCTGGGATATGAGCATAAGCAATGGAGCCAAACACTTTGAGATTTATTACACTCGGCTTATAACCAGTCAATGTCTCTTCAGGAGTAAGATTATCAACGTACTTTGTTAGTGATCTATTCAACAAGTATACGGTGCATGAGACAGCTTCACCCTAAAAACAGTTTGGCATACCTTTGGCCTTTAGCATGCTTCTCGACATGTCAAGTATCGTCCGATTTTTTCGTTCAATGATGCCACTATGTTGAGTTGTGTAGGGAAAAGTGACATCACGCTTTATTCCTTCTTCTGCACAATACTTATTGAATTTATTAGAAGTATATTCGCCTCCTCCATCTGTTCATAACATCTTGATAAAGTAACTGCTTTCCTTCTTAACTAGGGCTTTAAAGCTCTTAAAATAATCAAAGACTTCAGATTTTTGCTTCAAAAAGTAGACCCATATTTTCCATGTGAAATCATCAATAAAAGTAAGGAAGGATCGATTAATGCCATTGGATATAGTGTTCATAGGACCGCATATATCTAAATGAACGAGCTCAAGATGTTTCTTTACATACCAAGTATTTTCAATACCAAAGGATGATCTATGTTGCTTTCTAAGAATACAACCTTCACATAATTGTTCGGGATGATCTATCACGGGCAAGCCTCTCACCAAATTTCTTTGTGCAAGAAACTTCAGACTGTGAAAGTTCAGATGTCCAAACCGAAGATGCCACAACCAAGACTTATCTTTCATAATAGCATTGAAGCAATGATAAACATCATTCTGGATGTCAACTCAAAACATGCGATTATTTTTCATAGGAGTTTTAAGGATAAATACGCCTCTTTTATCAAAGATTAGGAGTTGATTATCAAAGAAGCGCATAGCATACTCCTTTTCAAGAAGTTGGCCCATACTGGGTAAATTGTTCTTCATATTCGACACATAGAATACATCGGAAATAAACTTATGGTCTCCGTTCTTTAGCTTGATTAGAACTCACCCTTTTCTCATCACTGGCATAGTGTTGTCATCGACAAACTTGACTTTGGACCACATCGACTCATCCAGGTCCATGAACAACTCCTTCTTTCCGCACATGTGATTACAGCACCCAGTGTCAAGAAATCATGTGTTGTAGTTAGATTCTTCACCGGCTGTCGTGACCATTAATAAAGTGTGGTTGTTTTCATCACCTTTTCTTGTGCAAATTGAACTTCTTCTCCAGATTGGGAATTATTCTGGTACTTGCACTCCTTTGCATAGTAGTCATATCTGTGACATATGTAACATTCACTGTTTAATTTATTAAAATTTCCTCTACCATGTCCAAAGCCTCGACCTCGACCTCAATAATTTAAATTTAATTGATAATTGCTTCTCTAATTACCATCATCTCTTTGATTGTTGTTATAACTGCCACGTCTTTGACTATTGTACTATTCGCGTCCTCGGTTGTTATAATTCCTGTATCCTCGTCCTCTACCATAGGAATCTCATCGGTGGTCTCTTTCGTACTGTGCTCCTTTGTTATTTTTTATAAAAGCTTGACTTTGAAAAGCTTTCTCAAGGGGCTTCTTGGTTGATCTCTTGTTCATGCGTTGCTCGTGAACTTGTAAGGTACTCATTAACTCATCAACTGTCATCTTGGACAAATCCTTCGATTCTTCGATTGCCACCATGATGTGATCAAATTTTGCTGTAAGAGATCACAATATCTTCTTCCTAATTGCTAAATCTGCAACCTTCTACCCGTTTATTTTTATTTGATTTGTCAAAACAAGTACTCGAGTCATGTAATCTGCAACACTTTCAGCGGGTTCCATCAGTAAAATTTCAAATTGACGCCTCAATGTTTGAAGCCTAACTTTTTTTTACCTTCTGAACTCCATGGTACGATGTCTCCAAAATATCTCACGCTTGCTTTGCTGTAGTTGCTCCGTCGATTTTCTAAAAGACTGAATCATTCACTCCTTGATGGATGTAGAATAACGCCTTTCAATCATTGTTCTTGATCTCACTGTGAGCTATCTTCTCGGCTTCACTTGCACTATCTATGAGATTGGCAACTCCGTTCTCTACAACACCCAATAAATCTTGATATTCAAACAACACATTCATCTGCACTCTCCACCGGTGATAATTCTTTTCATCCAATATAGGAATAGAAAGCGATGTCGTCCCGTTTAGATTGTTCACGGCTTTGATATCACTGTTGGAGCAATCAACGACAAAACAAATAGAAGTATAATATATATGAGGAGAGATTTAGTGGGAGAAACAAATAAAAAAGCACTTCTAAACTCTCGGTTACTATGGCTACAATACTCTGCCCCTTTCTTTTTTTCTCTCCTTTTTTTTCCTCTTAGGTATAAGGATGCATGAATGCCTATTTAAAAACTTTACAAAGTGTTTCATAATAGAATTCTATTATGACTATAACTTGTAGAGATAACTAACTCAAATCCTTTTAGAATTATGATTAACTTCAACACACCCAACTGTGAACCTCAGATTGTCAGATACCAAACCTTCTTCTGTGTTGTCTTTTTTTTTCACCCCCCCCCCCCCCCTCTGTGTTACTTTTCTTTTGTGTTATTGCTGCATTGGTACTTTTTAATAATGGTTAGAAGAACTTTGCTGTTAGAATTTTTGATAGGCTAACTAGTACAGAGATGCAAGAGCGCATGAAACGATTAGTAAGGATGCGATTCATGAGAGCCCAATATGTACATCAACAGTAGGAGGGGACCCCTCCCCCAGTAGTTTCGGATACTCTGTCAAGCTTGAGAGTACTGTACTTGGGTCAATACCATTAATGTTACTGCAATTTTTGGAGGTATTATATTTGGTAATTATCTAACAAACTTATTAATTGTAATAAGGGACATGCTTGGTTCAGGACCAGCAGGTTGTTTGGACACCATTAATTCACTGCTCGTGAAGCAGTAGAGTATCAAATTCTTCCCATCTTTGAGAGCTACTGAAATTAGTGTATAAATAGTGTGAAGCAATTATCAACTCCAAACAAGTTTGCAAATGGCATGTTTCTTCAACAACGATAATGACGTACACGGACTAATAAAAGGAAAGGAAGGAGCAGTTTAGTTTTCCGTGGTTCTGTTTTGGGCTTTTAAGCTAAGCCTTCTTCGCTATGAAAGTGAACTTTTTTAAATACGACTGCACTTGTTAATAAAAAAGAATCGATTAGACCTCACGCCTCAAGGCCTTTTCTTTTTGGCCCAAACCCAAACTAAATTATGCGGATTAATTAAAATAGACCCATAAAAGGCAAAGACTCGCTCTGCGCTTGTATAGTTATATATCCTCAGTTATACTAGCAATATTTACCGAATCGCTATGAGAGCCTTTTAGGAAAATTGTTTAGAGAATATTTGATAGCTAGTCGAGCGTTTTTGGGAACTTACGATCGGGGCTCGGTCGGGTTCAGGCCTAAGCCCGAAACCGAGAAGCACGATCGGTTCGGGTATGCGATAAAATAAAATAGCAACCGTCCGATCGAGGTTCAGTTTTATCCCCTATTTAACGCTGAATTGCGTGTCATCGGTTTTCGCCGCTGCGTCGTCATCTAGGGTTTCACGATCCTTTACCTGGGCTGCGGCGGCAAGAGGAGAGGAGAGGAGAGCAATCGAAAATGGTGCAGCGATTAACATACCGAAAGCGGCACGGCTACGCCACCAAATCCAACCAGACTAGGGTTGTTAAGACCCCAGGTTAGAAAGATCTCATCTTGTTTCCCTTTTCAATCCAAGTTAGGGTTTATTCAGCTTTTCAATCCTCCAAACAATTCCATCGCCATTTTTTTTTCTTTTCCCGTTCGGGTGAGCTCAATGTTGCCTCTTATTAGCCCGTGGCTTTGTCTCAAAATCAAATCTTGTTGTGTGGCTACTGCCTCTTTTATCGCTGGGGTTTATCCTGCCCCTCTGCCGTCGAAAATCGCGGATATATTCGGAAATCTTTTGCATCGAAAGCTGCAGGGGCGTCGAAAATCGTGGATATATTTGACAATGCAGCTCATTTATTTGTTGGTTTGGTTTCATGCGTGTAATCAGGTGGAAAGCTCGCTTATCAGACTGCTAAGAAGAGGGCGAAGGGCCCGAGATGTCCCGTGACCGGTAAGCGTATCCAGGGGGTATGTGATCTCTAAACATTTGATAATTTGGTAGTTTGCGTTGTATTGTTCGGTAGATGTTGCATACCCAGAATATTCACCATCGAAACCTTTGTCGTTCTTTTGGACCTTGCTTTGTGACCTTCATATTGCTTTGCTTAAGGTGGCTCGATATCGCATCACCATTTTTTGGAGTTCATACATTATTACAGTGATTCCTTCTTTCCGTTTGTATTTTGCTACAAAATGTTTGATTTCATGTTTGACACCGTATTTTACTTCTGTATGTATTGTTAAAGTTGTAGCAGTTACTTCTGTATGTATAGCTACAAAATGTATTACGCTTTGGTCTCAGATTTTTTTAGATAGTAGTCGCCGTGATTCCTCCAGATTCCCATGCGCGGACGCACACATTCCAAAACTAACATGTCCGTCTGAAAGCACATTGAGCAATTTTGGATTTGGTAGCATTTGAAATGCTTAATTTAAAAGGTGGGGAAAATTTTATTTTTATTAATTGCAAGCATTTTTTACAATTTTGGAAGGTCTTCTCAATTAAGAGTGTAGTCCTCCTCTCCAAATGGAGACTATTACAAAATTTTCCACACTCGAACCCCTCACCGTCTACCCTCCCTATGTGTAATATGGTTTGTTCTTGTTGCGTATTCAGTTGTAGCCAACTGCCACTAAGTTCCATTCCCGTGCTTTAGAAACTAAATCAATGTATGCAGCATCTCAAATGTTCCTCACTGATGTAGATATATGCAGAACAGCCGTTTACGTGTATTGTTGTTCTCTGGAATATTGTAAGTGTGATTGCCTACTTCCTATAAGTGTACAGTATGCATTTGTCATTCTCAGTGGGCATTTAAAGATTATACATGATTCCATTGGCTTGTGATGTTGTGCAATTGCTTTAGTTCTTTTTATGTCTCTTATTATTTCAGAAATACAATTGCTGAATTATGTACTTACAGATTCCTCACCTGAGGCCTACTGAGTACAAGAGGTCCAGATTGGCTAGAAACCGCAGGACTGTGAACCGTGCATATGGTGGTGTTCTGTCTGGAAGTGCAGTCAAGGAGAGGTCAGTGCATTTTAATCATCGAGTTATTTATGTTTGTTAACCTTTTTTTTTATGTATCTTGAAATATCTCGGGCTGTATCCGTTTAGGATTATTCGAGCATTTTTGGTTGAAGAGCAGAAGATTGTAAAGAAAGTCTTGAAGATCCAAAAGGTGAAGGAAAGGCAGGCTGGAAAGAGCTAAAACCAGGAAATGGAAAATCATGGCCTTTTAATTTTGTTCACCTTGGCAGGAATTTTTGATTTCTTGGACATTACTGCAACGGTGCGGTAGTGTTTGTCGCAGTACTCGTTGCATCTTTGGGCAAATCTTCTATCCTTGGCTTGAACGTCTTCAAATATCGCGGAATTTCTAGTTTGTTTCCTTTTGAGTATATTTGTTCTAGGTCGCAGGAGTACACATTTTGGTGTTCCTTGAATTATTATATGTTAAATGGTGCTTTTATTTACCTAGTCTTTTGAACTATCTGCATGTGGCGCTATATGATTTGATTATTTGTTCGATTGCACCCCATTTATTTTATCATATTAAGCTTTCAACTTGTGCAAATAGAGAATTCAAATTCATTTATTTAAATCATATTAAGATTTTGTCTTGTTGCACAATCAAGGTTAGGTTTTATTCTGATTCTGCCTAATGATTTTTTTAAAAAAAGTACGTGTAAGTGTGTAACCCATCTTTAATCTTTTAGGAAACTTTTGATATCTCAATTAAATATTTTATTCTCCATTTTCTCTTGCACTTTTTCAGAAGGCATCGTAGTCGGTGGAGTGCAAAGTTTTTATTCAACAATAAAGAAGAAATTATGATGGAGTGTAAAGTTTTTATTCATTAATTGAGGAGAAAGTAAGACAACACATTTATTTTCACATGCATACAGAATCAAAGCAGTACGTCTCTAATTATTTCAAGCTTTCGACGAGGCCATTGCCAAGCCATTCTCTCTAAGGACCCAGTGCAGCTCCAGCAGCTCATCGTACGGTATCACCGTGCTCGTCTCTAAGCCGATGAAGGCCTCTATCGCCGACGACAGAACCGGCATCCTCTCCTTATCAAGCATCTGCACGCCAGCAACGGCTCCAAGGGCCTTGAGCCCATTTGAGCAAGAGCCCATCACCACATCCAGCAGCCCGGGTTCTTTTCCGTTGATAAATGGCCCTCCGTTTGCAAAGTCCACAGCGATTCCATCCTCCATCGTCCTCATGTGCTCTATGAACTCTTCGGTTGCCTTCTCCTGTGCCTCTCCCTCTGAAAACATGATGGCAAAACTAGTCGGCAATAACTGCGACGAAATAATGCAGACTACTGTTAGCATGTCATATATTTGACGATGGATGTTTTGAGTAAAATTCGCTTACTTGCTACCCAGATTACACTAACCTTTTTGTAGAAGAAACCAGCCCAAAATCTGACTCGAGATTTCATGTAAGGATCCTCTGGGAAAAGAGCGGGATACTTCCAGTTGTCTTCGATGAACTCAAAGATTACCAAGGGATTGGTTACAGATTGTCCATCCACAACAAGGACCGGGACATTTTCATAGACCCGAACGAGGGAGTCGCTCTTGGTGTCGATATCTACCTCCACATAATCGTAGGCCACACCCTTGAGTTTGAGCGCGTGACGAACCATAGCGCAATCTGAACTGGCCCAAAATCCATGCAACTTCACCTCCTCCTTGGCTTGCATACTTAGAAATCTTGGCTTCCGCTCTGAAGTTGGTTTCCAATCTGAAGTATTTAAAGAGTTGTGTAGTCTTGTTTGTGAGCTTGGGGAGCAAGCCTAAGATTTTGGTCAACTTCGGATCGATTTTGACTATGTAGCATGCTTGGGAAGGAAGAAGCATATGCATATGCAGTTAATTATATGCATTGAGTTTGTCAGCATTCTTTATGGAATGGTAGTTCGTTATCTTCGCCAGACCATCGTGTGCGCAGTGTGTGTGTGTATATATATATATATATATATATATATATATATATATATA
>BQKN01066968.1:134618-169468 GCA_022839385.1 Asparagus kiusianus | reverse complement strand
TCTTTATTTCTATCTGTCTCTGTGTTTTGGTGTTTGTGTTTATATAATTTTACAACCCAAAATTTTGATATCCCAAACTTTACATCTTTCAGATTTTTAATGTTTGACAGTGTTATCCTAACACTTTGATAGCTCAAAAGTTTTCACATTTTTTAAAATTTGATACCCCAAATTTTGAGATACCTACATTTAATAATGTGTAAAAAATTTTGTGAAATCAAAATTGAAAAATGTGTGAATTTTGGGGTATCGACGCGTCGCAAAATATATTAGGTGCCAAAGTTTGAAGTGGTGTAAATCTACGAAGTAGCAAAATACAAATAACCTTAAAAATAAATACTGGAATAGGTACTTGGAAGGAGATCGTCGGAAGTTGAGATAGTCTTTCTTAGTTATAAAAGAACTTCATAAATGATCGTGATCCAATGATTATTTCTCATTCGGTATCCTCAAATTATGCTAAAGATTTGGAGGAGGAGGAGGAGGAGGAGAAGAAGAAGAGCATATCATGAAACTAGAAATATATCAACTACCAATATCATTAATAAAGGTTGCAAAACATATGAAATGCGTTTTAATTTAGCAAAGCGTCTTCTAAATTTCTACCATTTCTCGTGCAGCCCTATATTTCTCAACCGGGAACCGATATTTGAATATTTGAATCCACCAGATGCACAAAAAGAACGATATCAGAGAGTGACAAGATGAGAGCTTTGCATCACTGCCTTCAACGATCCTCAACCGATCCAATCCCCTCAATCAAACTT
Organism: Asparagus kiusianus; assembly: GCA_022839385.1. NCBI lineage: Eukaryota > Viridiplantae > Streptophyta > Magnoliopsida > Asparagales > Asparagaceae > Asparagus > Asparagus kiusianus. The sequence continues at coordinate 168,701 of BQKN01066968.1, read as the reverse complement.
CTCTCCTCCCTCTGTGAAGCCCTGACAACAAACCCCGATCTCAATCCCCACCCGAACCCCCGTCCTCCTCCTCCTCAATCATCCAACAGCCCCCCCATCAGACAGATCACCAATCTCAACAATGCCCATTTCTGCAAACCTTTTAAGCATCACTTCCCGAGATCTGCACACCACCTGTTTGATAAAATTCCCCAACCAAACCTCAACTCTGAATACGTTGACCCTCTTAGCGCTTTAACCGGAAAGCAAGCATCTGGTCTCGACCCAGATCAATTCGATTATGGGAATGCACTTTCGACTTGTGCTGCATCCCAGAACCTCAACTTCGGTGAACAGATCTTCTCCCTTGTGATGAAAAATGGCTTCTTTTCTGACGGGTATGTTGTTACCGGGTTAATAGATTTGTTCTCAAAGAGCGGTAGGTTTGATGATGCCTTGAGAGTGTTTGGGGAGAATTATGGTGGCAATGTGGTTTGTTGGAATGCTATTATCGCTGGGGGAGTGAGGAATGGGGAGAATTTGATTGCTCTGGATCTCTTTCGAAGGATGGTATGTGAGTTTTGTATGCCAAATGGATTTACATTCTCGAGCTTATTGAGTGCTTGTGCTGTGTCTGGGCTTTTCGAGATGGGGAGTGCTATTCATGGATGGGTGCTTAAATGCAATGTCAAGAATGATATTTTTGTAGGAACCGGTGTTGTTGATCTTTATGCAAAATGTGGCCATATGGATGATGCAGTAAGGGAGTTTTCACGGATGCCAGCACGTAATGTTGTTTCGTGGACTGCCATGATTTCAGGCTTTGTTCACAACGAAGATGCTTATAGTTCTGTTAAAATTTTCAAAGAAATGATACAGAATGGTGTGGAGGTCAATAAGTACACTCTTACCAGTGTACTCCTGGCATTCTCTAAATCTTTCATGGTAAAAGAGACAATGCAAATCCATTGTTGGACATGGAAGAACGGGTTATTTTTTATGGATTTTGTAGTCAAGGAGGCTTTCATCAATACTTATGCCAGAGTTGGAGAGCTTAAAATGTCATTGAAGATATTTGAGGAGATGGGCTTGACGAAGAGCCTGAGCACTTGGTCGGCTATGATCTCTGGTCTTGTCCAAAATCAGGTGCTGAGAAGATCGGTGGAGCTCCTCAAGAGGATATTTCATGAAGATTTAAAGCCTGATAAGAAATGTATCTCCAGTGTTCTAAGCATTGTTGGTGACATAGAATTAGGAAGAAATATTCATTCTTATTCTATAAAAGCAGGGTTGCTACGTGATGTTCTGGTAGCTAGCGCACTCTTCACCATGTACTCCAAATGTGGAAGCATTGAAGATAGTTATGAATTGTTTACACAAATGGATGAAAGAGATAGCATATCATGGACCTCGATGGTTTCAGGTTTTGCTGTCCATGGGCATGCTGAAAAGGCATTTCAGCTATTTAGGGAAATGGTTCTTGAAGGAGTTCACCCTGATCAAACTACTCTTTCTGCTGTACTGATGGCTTGCTATGATTCTCAGTTTTTGATGAAAGGGAAGCAAATCCATGCGTATGCACTTCGTCATGAACTTGGAAATGAAACTATTGTTGCTAGTGCTCTTGTGTCTATGTATTCCAGATGCAAGATATTAGAAAGTTCCAGAAGAGTTTTTGACGGAATTTCATGCAAAGATCAGGCCATGTGCTCCTCCTTGGTCTCAGGTTATTCTACAAATGGTTATAGCGAAGCAGCTCTCTCTGAATTTCACCGTATGGTAGTTTCTGGTTTTGGATTAGACCATGTAACATGCTCATCAGTTCTTCAAGTGTGTGCTAACTTATCAAAACTAGACTTGGGAAAACAGTTGCATGCTTATGGAATCAAAGGAGGGTTAATGTCCCAATGCGCAGTGAGCAGTGCTCTAGTTACAATGTACTCAAAGTGTGGAAGCATTGATGATTCTCAGGAAGTATTTGATGAGATAGAACAACCAGATTTGGTAGCATGGACAGCTCTCATTGATGGGTATGCTGAGCATGGAAGGGGTTTGGAAGCTCTGGGTATCTTTCAACAGATGAAACTTAACAGAGTAAAACCTGATTCAGTAACTTATTTGAGTATTTTATCTGCTTGTAACCATAATGGTTTGGTTAATGAAGGTGTCGTCCACTTTAATTCCATGAGAAATGATTATGGGATTGAACCAGAGCAGCATCACTATGCTTCTGTTGTTGATTTACTCGGTCGATCAGGTAGGCTGAAGGAGGCTGCAATTTTTATTGATAAAATGCCTGTAGAACCGGACTGGTTGGTGTGGAGCGCATTGCTTGGTTCTTGTACAGTACATGGTGATGTTGAGCTAGCAAGGTTAGCTGCTAGAAAGATTCACGAGCTAGCACCTCATGAGTCAGTACCTTATATCTCTGCCTCAAAAATCTCTTCTCAGGTGGGGGACTGGGAGGAAGCCGTGAGGATAAGAAATGCAATGAAAGGAGATGGTATCAACAAGGAACCTGGTTTGAGTTTTTTTTGAGCAACAATATACTTGCAGAAGTACTAATCCTGAAGGAGGAATCTCTTCACTGTCCTACTAGAATATTCTTTCAAGCATTTCGGCTAAGAATGAAGAATGGTATACTTATATATTTTTTGTCAATCTCATTGGCTTTTATTGGCGATTAATAGTAATTAGTATGAGACCAGATTCCTTTTGAAGCGGAACAGGCCAGGATTTTAAGAACAGGCAAAGGCCTAAATCTTGGTTCAAGTATCTATGCAACTGAATTTGCTTCTTCTGATTGGTTGTGAAAGTCTCATTGCCAATGGTGCACATAGTTATGTAACTGAGTTTGCTAGATCTGATTAGAGTGAAATGTTTCACTGCTCCGCATGAATCTTCCTATCTCTTTAGGTGATAATCAAATAAACGACAGAGGAGATTGTCTGTTGGTATGAACTAATGGGAAATTTGAGAGAAGATGACATGGGAAAGAGAAATTGTCATAGGAAAGATAAATACTTGACATAGAAAATCTTTTCCTTCTCAATCTGTTAGCTTTGCTGTTAACAAGCATTTCTATGATGATGTACAGGAATACATTTGAAAAAGTTTCTATCCCATCTTTTGATTCTTATGCTAACAGAAATGCTAACAGATGAAGGAGTCTCACACCCTACACTACATCTAAATCAAGTATACAATTTGTTGGTGGAGAAGCTTGTTGACATCTCACTCAGGCACGGAGGAGAATCCCATGGCAAGTTGAGCTTCCACTCATCAGAGATATTTGATGGCAGGCTGAAGGGAAATGTCCTCACGGTTCCCCACTGGTTATTATTAACAATCATCGAATTTGAACTCTTCTTCTCTTCTCCACTCCCCAAGTTGCTATTGATCTCTGTAGGCAAATCAACAGTGAACCCATTACACTGTTGTGGCTGACCGAATTCTATGCTTGCGGTGGACTTTTCTACTTCTTCAAGTATTGAAGGTGATAAGTTAAGGAGCATGGATGCCAGTGGCATTTCACTTCCAGAGAACATGAAGTTTGTGGACATATCAACACCTGAAAATGGAAAGGGATATGATCTGCAGTCCATTGGATTATTGGGCTTATTGTAATTTGTTGCATTTAGAGGAGGGTAATTGAGGCCACTTGGCTGCTGCTGGAAACCATTGTTACAGCTGAATTGAATCGATGAACCAGATTCAGTAGTGCATGAGATGTTCTCTGATCCAAACTGGTTGGCGTTCATAGTGTGGGCAACTGAGAAAAAGTCAGGTTCATTGGTCTCAGGAAGCGGAGATACCCAGGATTGGGACAGTGCTCTCTGTGCCATGGAATTTGTCTTCTTGAAGATCCTACAGATCGCCCAGGAATCCTGTGTTTCATCATACAAAGAAGGGTCAGTGTCTCACATCCTTTATCACATGCTCACCGCTCAAGTAACCTGCTATGCGCAGGTAAGTCATGCACTTGCGAAATAATTACTTTTTTTACTGACTGAAAAGCCAGGTGGTTCTTCTATTGATGAATTATGTGATCAATTAAGCATTTCTAATACATATAAGAAGCATAGCTGATAAGGTTATGTATGATTGATCAAAGTGAAAAAAATAAGAGGAAAGTAAGTTCCGTTTCTAGTGTTCTTCTAGTAGGCATTTCTATACACATGGTCGTATGTGTTTATGCTTCTGTTATCCTGGTAAAGAATTGCTTTAACGCTCTGAGCCTATATGTAACTTTGTCCAAACTAGTTATAATGTTTTGCAGACTTGTTCAGTTCTGATTTCTTTTCTTTGTCTAGAACTACTCGAGTTACCTTGAAACTAGATACCTTAGCGTTAGGAACGCTACAACTTTTTAATGTTTTTCCTTGAATTGGAGAAGTAATTACATCAAGTTTAAGGCTTACATTGACAGGGATGTTCTTGTCCAAAGGCCTTTTAGGCAGTGATGTATCAGTGAGTGAAGGTAGCCTGAACTCATGCATCATCCAGTCTGTCTTAGTGCCTTTCGCAGCTCGGCCTTTGTAGAAAACCAGTGATTTCTTAAGGCCAATGCACTTGGTTCCCTCAGAGGAGTAAATGGGTCTATCTGTTCCTGTGGCTTTCCAGAATCCAGCTCCAGTTACTCGGTTTGGCCTCGCACTGTTCCTATATTTCCTGTCTCTTGGGCAGTAGAAGTACCATTCCTTCTCCCCGGTCGTCGCCAGTTCTGCATTTGTGAAAAAGATGTTAGGGAAACAAAATAAAGTGTCTCGTCTATTATTTGCATGGTAACTTATTGACCCATCATAAAGGTCGAATAGATTCAAAGATAATTGAACATGTCTAAGAGGAGGAACTATAGAGAACTAAACTATGATAAAACTCTTTTATACATGTATTCTATCGAAACTCTGAACTATGTTTGCCTTAAAGTCCTCAAGATATTTGAAATGAAGAAGGCTTGTAATTGGGAAAGCTCGTTGAGCTTGTCTGATAAAAAGAAACACTTGGTTATTATCCAATACCTTTTTGAGAAAATATTCTGACTTGATATCAAGCAGAAACTATTAATAAACTTTTTGCTAAGGTAGTAGATTCCCTAAAAGGACTGAAAACAACACCTTTAAAAATATCTTCACTAAAAGGACTGAAAACAACACTTCTAAAAATATGTTATGCGAAGAACCTAAAGGATAGATATTATTAATGGATAGAAAACCCTTAAACTAGGAACCAGTTCTAAGGATAATTGAAAAGAGTAGTGAACATTAAGTAAAAGATGCACAGACAGTTAGATAGACAGACAGATGGATATAGGGTAGGGATATGGAGGAGTTAACACTTACCAAGTAAAAGATCAATTTTTTATACCGACAATAGAACATGAAGGGGAAGTAGTAGTAAGCCTTATAAAATGTCTATGAAAGAAGAATACATGATAAAGATGACAGCCATGTGTAGTAGGACATGAAATATAAAAGCCATGTACACAGGACATGAAAAAGAGATAAAAACTAAGGGAGATAATGTTCAATGATTTTAAAGAAATTGACATAAGCTATGCTAGAGATAGATTATAACTTACTTGGAAGGTCCCATGGATCATATTTGTAGATATCCAATTGCCTGATTAGCTCTATGGAAAGAGGCTTCTGCTGTATCTTTCGCTTCAAATAAAATCCAACTAGTTCTTCATCTGTCGGATGAAACCTGAAACCTGGCATCATCACTTCATCTGCCTTCTCCATATCACTCCTCTCATCCATCTCTTTCTTCCCTTGATAAGATTTTCTTCTAAGCTAAACAAGACCCTCAAGTGGTAGTGTAAAAACAGAAAAGGTTAAAAAGGGAATGACTTGAGCTCTCTACAAGATCTTGACTACAAATCTTTTAGCCCGACATCAATGATGATTACCTAAAGTTGCTAGAAAACTAGACAGGACCAACTAATGGAAACCTCTAAATTTTCTATAAGATGGCTGAAACTCTCAGAGGAATCTGTGATGAGCTCAAGAAACCAAACTCCCACAAGACCACAGCTCATTCAGTTCAATGAACTCATGTGCTCCCTAATAACCTGGCGAACTTCTTGGTCTTCTGTGATTAATGTCGAAGAAGGAAGCCGAAGCAGTTGCTCTTATAAACAAACGGTCCAGCTGGTTAGAAGGAATACCAAGGTGCCAGATCAGCAAAATTCATCTTAAAAATTTTCTCCTTCTACCCAATTTTATTGTTTAAAATCCCATGAAAACGATCTCAAAGGCTACAAATTTAGCAGCATATGGGGATTTTCATCCTTCCCTTTTCACACTTATAATATGTCTTTTCAATGGAGTTTAAACAGATTTTTAATACATATAAAGACAAGGTTAGCCTCTAGGCACGCCTGCTGTACAATCATCCTTGATTTATCTGTGCATGGGAACTGAACAGCTACACCTCCCAACACAATAAAATAGTCTAAATGTATATTTCAATCCCAAGGGTCACTTCAAATTCCTCTGATATACTCTTTTATCAATTGAGATATCCCTTTAGTCTCTCCTGATCCAGAATTCCATGACATATATTTCTTAAACTTTTTCCCCCCTTCAAATGGGCTTCTAATCCTCATTCGTTTTCACATACATGCCCTCTTCTTTTCAGTGGATATTTGGAAGCTTGTGGAGATTCTCCAACTCCAGATGAAAAAAAAAACTTTAAGGAAATGATTTAAACACTACAAATGTGGAGACCGTTAAGTTTGTATTGTAATACAAATCAAGTGGGCTTCTATATGAGAACTGTTCGACTTGCACATACCCAATTCTTTTAACTAAACCAATAAATGTTACAGTGACAAACTTTCTTAGAACTTTTGGTCTATAGGTGCCTATAGCCATTTAAGGCGTTAATTGATCGATGTCCTTGGATAGTAATTTTGTAAGTGAAGGTTGATGGGGGAGGTGAGGTAATAGGAAAGTGATGTTCACCTGTAGCTTTCTTCTCTGTTGGCGTACAACATACTGCCAAAGGGTCAAAAACTTACTTATACTTAAATGAGACCTTTGTCAATTTGACAGATTTGTAGTCATATATGTTTTATGTATTACTACATGGTCTATAACCATATACAGATTAGTGTACTATTTTGGCGACTCAATCATCTGTTTGAGAGTGTCAACTAAGCTGCCTCGAGCATTATATAAATAACATTTCTCCATCAGGGTTTGTCTGAAATTTTCCAATAGTATATTATAGCTGACTGCAGAAGTACTTTTTGAATGGAGCTAATTAAACAAAATTTAAGCCTTTAACGAGTAAAATAATATTTTACTGTTTTAATCTTCTAGTAGAAATTATGTTTCTACATGTCAGTCATGTTTGCCTTTTTATTCAAGTGGTTGAGCTTGGAGGACCATTATTATCAAATTGATGCCTATATTTCTTGTCATTCTTCTTCATTGTTTTTGGGAATTCATCAGTTTACACCACAGGAAGTTCACAAATAAGGCCACCTAATGAAATGGCTGTTGTCAAGGACATCTGACTCATGGATATTTATGGGGGTACCCTCTGTTTAGACCATATTTCCATAGTCTGCTGTAATTCTACTCATTCATCCTAATTTCCAAAATTCATAGAATTTCTGTGATTTTTCAGTGTTCTGCATAGCAGTAATGTGTAATGGTCTAATCTTTTGCAGAAAGGACATGGATGAGTAGTTGAAAATCAAGGGAGAAAAGATAAGCTGCACAGGGTACCTGGCTACTAACTGTAAACTTATTTGGTCAATATTTGATGAATGATCATCTTATATCAAATGCTATATCAATTAATATCAGCAAAGTTGAAGCCTTTTGACTTCTCCAAAAAAACACTCGTACTGCACTTTAGACCTGTTTCTTCATTAGTGCTCTGATTCCTTATCTTCTTCGATCGTGCTATTACTTCAATGCAGAATGTATACTAATGGGATGAAAGGGTTAATGACTCGACATGTTACACCATTGCATTTCCTACAGGACCAACTTCCCGTTTATAAATAAAATGAATCATACTCGGTCATATGTCGTTAACCTATTGGGTTTATGGTCTAGCTTGACAGTTACACACAGTATGCTACTATGCTTGATGCCTGCACTTTCTTGTCCGTAGAAAGGCTACCCTAGTTAACTGTTTTGTTAATGGATTCATTTGGATCTACCGCTGTTGTGTTTTGAGGAAAATGTAGCCAGAAAGAGGGCAGGAACAGAGGGGGGAAAGTCGCACCTAACCAATATTTTGAGCTGTTTTCTAGGGACCAAGATTTGCTAACCATGTCTGCCAAAGGGTGAACAAGGACAGAAGCTTCTAATTAATGGTGGGGTTAAGGGTCAAATTCCATTATGGGGACCCCAAACCCTAGTTTAAGTTCCCCAAGTGTTGCCCTCGTTTTGAACCCTTCTTGTCTGTTGCTTGACCTTGGGCTTGGACAATCCAACACCACCCAGGCGTGCAACCCAAGTTAAAAAAATGAGTCAAACCCTTCAAACCTAAGCTTTCTCTTCTCTTGGTTTCTGATCACCATCCCCTCTCAAAATTACCATGTTTCCAATGTAGAAAACCCACCTCATTTAATCAAACTGATTAATTTATCATCAGTCGGCTCAAATCGTAGTCTTGCTATAAATGAATACGTAGCGCCGTAGAGTTGGAAATAATTAAACGTGATCTTGGGCTCAGGATTATATCTTGGATTCCAAACACCAAGTATAGTGCAAATTGTTTCGGATGGCAGCGTGTTGTCAAGATTTAGATGAAGACTGCGGGCTAAATGGTCTGAGTGTATACTGTCATTTTCTTTACAGCGATGCGTGATGATTGATTAGAGCTTCCATTTTGAGCGTATGCTCGTGTTTCCTTTTCTTCTTTTAATAGTGGAAACGTAAAATGAGATTAGGCAAGGATGTACCATACAAAACTACCAAGTAGATAAGATTCGGTGCTGATTGATATATGATACATGCATTCTTTAGAGGAAAATAAAATTACCTCTAATAAGAATAGTCATCATCAGGTAAAGATTTGTATGCACATTTAGTTCCCATCTATGTTGTTTAGTATGTACATAGTCATCATCGTGTGAATGTTCATTTTCAGAGTACTTTTTGAAATAGAACACATCAGGAAGATTCTCTTTGTAGAACACGGATTGGTTTATGTACCAATCTCCCTCAGTAGTTGATTTCGGAAGTAAAATTGATAATTGCAGTTGATAGCGACTGGATACTTGGTCTCTATTTTCTATCCTGATTGTTCACATCAGCACTTGAGATGCAAATCAAAGCTAATCTAAAATTTTTTAATTAGAACGTCTGCTCATGACAAGTATTAGTAACAGATGTGGGCAGGTTAGGTTCTTATTTGTTATTGTTATGGTTAATTGCAGACACGCTCCATGATGTATTATGAGGGTGTAACTATTTCTACACCCTAAGCCAATTTTTATCAGCACTTACACTTCAGAACTCCAGCTTACATAATGAGAAGGGACTACAAATTAATTTAGATAGCATGGAGTCTGGGCTTATCTTGATGAGAAATGGATTGGTTGAACGACGATCGCCATGTAGTTGGTCAAAACGGTAGGCAGTTGATCAATTTAGATCATCTTTTGCTTAACTAGTGCAGGGGAAATTGCAGTCATCATGATCATTTTGATGTTTGGTATTATAGTTTAGTGAGTTATCTTAAAATTTGAATTGTTGAGAGTACTTTGATTTGAATTAAGTGGTTTGAGAGATTCTCGGAATGAGTCCGTCCACTGGTAGAAAAGACGGACTATAGACTACTATGAGTGTATGCTCAGTATTAGTATCCGTTTACAACCACCAATTCCTTTCGTCAAATGTAAATAGGTCATCTAACACGTTTGTTATATCCACTCCCAAACAGTAATTTTGGGAGTTGGATTGCCGAAAATGTCCTTTTATTAACAGAAAAATTAATTACCCACCAGATTGGCTGTACGGTGGGAGAAGGGCAATTTAGTCCTCACACACCCCCAAAGTTACTGTTTGGGAGTGTGAATAGTTGGACCCGTCATCTAATGATACTTTTAATGATTAAATTATTTATTTATTCTACTCGTATTTGTTAATCCTAATAATGACACATTTTGTGTGCACGAGGCAATTAATAATACCGGCATTAAAAAAAAAGAAAATGACATTTTTTTTTATTGAAGAACCTGAAAGAGGAGGTTATGCGTGTATGAACGGGCAGAATATCAACATATGAATTGATAATATTTCTTAATCAAGCTTAAATCCTCCCTAATCCTCACGCTTTACATTACCAAACCATTGTTGACCCCCTCTAACTCTCAATAACAAGCAATAAGAAAAGCATCTAGATTAAACCATTCAAAGAAATACAAAACTTGCATTCTGGCATCTATGTCTAGTATAGTCTAATTACGCCTATAATGGTAATAAATTTATGTGCCAAGTTGAGTACAAATTTTCTATACCCAAATCCAATTCAGGAATTGTGAAGTCTTCCCATTTATTAGTGTGCTTGGTGTTAGTGCTCACACTCAAAACAATACATGTTTCAATGTACGATGACAACTCTCTCTCTCTCTCTCTCTCTCTCTCTACTAACACCAAATTTATACTGCAATAAGATTAGTCATCACTTTGCTCTGAAGTCCATGGCTTCAAATGCTACGATGCTTTCAATTCACTCAAACGTCCATTGGGGCCATATTTTTTTGTTATTTTTAAAACATCACTTTGACAACAACCCCCCCTTTGAATTACCCGAGAATAATAAGATTTCTCCTTGTGACCTCCAACCATAACCTAACTATATATTATTCTTTTTGTTTGCCAAATCGTTATGCAGAAAAAGAAGGACAAGGGCCCAAAAGCATCTTAACCTGATCATGACTAATAGATTTCGTGATGGAATCTATGAAAGGCACGGGGGTGGATTAATTCAATTAGGTACTGGGTTGCAATTAATTCAGAAAGAAACCCCGTTGCAGCATGACAGGGACTGTGGATTTATACGGCGCCAACGTATGATTAGAGTACGATTAGACTTATTAAGCATAATTCTACATGCACGGGTCGACACGGTTTGTTCTGGTTCGTATACTACACGTTTTAGTCCTATTAAATAAATTTCGTTTTGAGAATAACATGAGCTCAGATCATTACTTTTGAAATCCAATATTAATCCTGAAAGTTATGGATATAGATGCTGATTGCGATATTAGAATTTGACATTATGTTTATTTATTTATTTTTTGTCTTTGTTTTTGTCTCTTTTAGCAAGCCACTCTACTGGTTAGATTCCTTTATGCTGGCCTGTAGCAATGATTAGCACTCTCAATATCAAATGTATAATACTGATCAAACTCTAATTGTTTGCTTTTCCCCCCTCCATTATTTCCCTCTCTTTTCAATTGAGACATTGAACTTGGATCATGTCGATAACCTAGTATCTAAGCCAGGTGCCAATGACTTCTCTTCTTCTAGATTGATGATAAATGTGACTTGGTACCAAGTTGCTCCATTGAACTTGGTGGTGATGTGGATTGATCTGATCCCTACATTTACATTGGAGTATGTGAAAAGTGGTTAAGACTCTATTTTCGAGTAGTGATGTAGAGGTCAGATCAGTCCACATCACTATCAAGTTCCATAGAGCAACTTGATACCAATGTTCTTCATTTCTCTCTCTCTACACACACACACACACACACACACACACACACACATATATATATATATATAGGTGAAAACTTCTATCAACTTAAGTGGATAGCAAATAGTGTGTCCATCAAAGTTTTTAACCACTCATATTGCCTAGGGATCCATGTATTATATAAAAAGGTGTTTTATATTAATATATGTGTGGTTAGAAACTATGGTGGACATCAACTTAAGTTGATAGGAGTCTTGCTCTATATATATATATATATATATATATATATATATATATATATATATATAGAGAGAGAGAGAGAGAGAGAGTGTGTGTGTGTGTGAAATGCATCGCTAGCTAAGTATTCACAAAACTAGAGTTAGAGCCTGGCAAAAACGCTTGTTTCTCCACTTATAATTTCAAAAGAGAGCTAATGGAGGGGAAAAGAGCCCACCAGACATCTAAATCATCATCAGTCAGCTTCAAATTTGTCAAGGTTAACATCTCAAGCAAATTAATAAAGCTTTGAATTTGGCATAGTATTTCACTGTCAATTAGCACTAAAATGCATCAGATTCTGGTGGATGCTTTAAATAAAACTGATTTATTAGTCCCCTCCAATTTCAACACCTTTCTTTTGGGGACACGCAAAGTATCACAGAAATATCTTTTCATTTCTTTACTTGCCAGTTTTTTGTCCTTTTTTTTTTAATACTGATAATATATACATATACAATAGATTTATGTGGCAAAATACTGGGGGTGCCCTTGCACTCTCTTTCACCATTACCTCCCATCAAGGTCTACATCGCTGCTGCCAACCTTCTCTCTCGTGGCGTCTTTAACTTCTTTTTGACAATTAACAGCAAAATGTTACTGAGGATCAGTAAAAACATAGGAAGCACCTTCATTTCTCTTTTTCACCAATAATTTCTTCAATTTTCTATTTAAAAACATAGGAAGCACTTTCATTTCTCTACTTTGAACTATTCTATGCTTCAGCATCTCAATGTTAAATTACACAGTGTAATACCAAACGAGAGTCCTGGCAAAGGAGGAGGGGAAAAGGAAGAAGAAGAAACATCTTTGTTTTGCATCGGTACCTGCACTTTCAAGAGCGAGCAGCCAGTCACGCCCATTTTTGCTTTCCAGCTCTAGTTTTACATTCATACTTCTTTATCATCTCAAGTGCGGTAACCCCACGTGTCGTAAATAATCATTTTCCAAACGATACCAAATCGAACACACAGCTTCGGCATGCCGTATGTCAAGAATCAAGATGCCTGCAACAGCTCTCTCAAATCATATCCTTGGAGCTGAAAACACCAGAATTAGAAGCAGTCAGTGTTGGACCCCTGCTTACTGAGAAGAGCACGTAATATAGTTACAATGAACCTGCAAGTAGGGCTGTAAAAGAAATAACCCTAACCGTAACCAAATCGAACATTAAAACTGTCAAATCCAAATCCGAATTCAAAATTTCTTCTCGAATCTGACTATTAAGTGCAAATATCCTTCATATGTCCTTCGAGTAGTAAAATATATTTTATTTAAATATTCTACAGTTTACGTATATATAATTATCTTATTAAAAACTTACTTACATTTGATTAAAGATTTAGATTTTCTTAATAATAATTAAATTCATAGTTGCAAACTGATCCTGTATAAAACCATAAATTTATGTTTGATTAAGAATTTGATTTGAGTCACCAAGTTTCTTGCAATACGTTTGAATCCTATATTAAAAGTATTAAGAAAATCAAAACATAACATCACTACGCAATACAAAATGAACCTATATTAAAAAATATAAAGAAAATCAAAACATAACATCACTACGAAATTCAAAATGAACCTAATTAAAAAAATATAAAGAAAATCAAAACATTAACATCATTTATGTAATGACATAATTAATATAAGGAATTAAATGTATAAAAAGAAATGTTATAAGTAAGTGAATTGAATATGTAAATGCTCATACTCAAGTTATTTACTATACAAACACCAAATAAGTATTTGAATTTATCTTATGTGATACTTCCAATTGCAATTGCACAAATACTTAGACAAATAATTAAGGAAAGCATTTGATAATTACTTGATAAACTCCAATTACTACTAGAAATCGCGAAACATTTGATAAGGCTTACATGTACACATTGAATTACCAACACCAAAAGACCATGGTATGTAGAATTCAAGCATTCTGGACTCAGACAAATCTAAGCTTATATTTATTATTTACAATACCTTCCTTAACCCTTCACAGAATTCAAAATTTTAACAGTCTCTTCTTTTGTTAAACAGGTTTGTGTATTTCACCTTTTGCAACATTATTCACACACTACTAAAGTCAAACATGGGTAACCATGTACAATAATTTACCTGAAGAAAAGTTAGGAGTAAAATCACGCCCGAATTCCAGAGTGCATGTATAACGATGGGAGTCAAAAGATTTCGAGTCTGAGCATATGAAAGCCCTAGAGCAATCCCTGTTTTAATACATGATGATAAAGTGAGTCACTCATTAGTTTATGATACATCTCTATGAAAAGATGTTGAGACAAAATCATCTCTACGAATGTGTATAGTTTTGAGTAATTGCACTCATATGCAGAACCGAGTAAAATATAGATAAGCTTTCAATCATTACAGATAATATCCTGAACTGATATCTTCATTTGTCATCTGACCTCCTTATGGAGTACAATAAACATGGAACATGAAATCAAAAGGTTGAATAGAATTAAGAGGCTTTGTGTTTAACCAAACCAGTTTATTAAGATAGTTGTTGGGCCGCTTATTAAAAAATGCAGATTGCAGATCTGATGTCAATAAAGGCAAGCGATATTATAGACTATGTTCTTGATGGTTTCATCTCATATCTATGCAAACATAAAAAGAAGAAATGCCTCCCATCGCAACAGAAAAATAATGCATACAAAGGTGAGAGAAGTCCAAGAAGGACTACCCGGAATGTTTAAAGAAGTAGAAAAGTATACTAGGAAAATTGTACATGCCTGTACATGGCAGATTTTTTAACTCATGTGACGAGAGGGTTCTTATAAGTCTAATTCTAATCACATGTATTTACTGCAATTATTAGCTACTTGTTGGTTCCTTGTTTCTCTTTAAAAAGCATACAGGAAAAAGCATATTTTTTATATTGCTGCAAAATGCTGACACCTTCTGAAGTAACAAACAAATAGAAACGTAACAGTTAGCAAGTTGAGAAAAAGAAAGGAATGAAATTATAGGGAAAACAGGGCATATCGTTAAATGTTGTTTAACAGTGTTACAAGCTTTCAATGAAGTATTTAGCTTTTCAAGAATGACACCTATGTAAAAGAATCTTACAAAGATCAACTTAGCCTACAGTTGAAATTAATGAGATATTCACACACCAAAATATATGATCTTTTTTGTGTATTCCTCTACAAATTATGTGCAAGTTCTCTTATGGACATGTGATACTTAACAATTCAACACAGAGAGAATGCATTCAATGATTTATTAGGCCCTCTTTATATAAGCTTACAAATTCCAATTTCTCAAGAAAATTGATCATATAGAATAAGTTTCCTGATCACAGTGTATAGAGAGTTAAATAAAGGAAATAACTAAAAGAATCAGCTGCTGTCCATAAACCGTGAAATTTATGAATGAAATTACATCAATATTGTTAAGCTTGAAAATATTACCCAACGCAAACAGCTGAGGAAATTCTCCAGGTGTGAGATGAGCAAGAGCAAATACTGCTGCACTGATAAGGATAGAAACTGGTGATGGAAACCTATAAAAAGAAAAGAGTGCGAAAAACATTAGAAGGCTTCAAATATAGTTAATCAGTAGCATCACAACAAAGAAGAACAAGCATGTAAAATAGAATGATTCATAGTGCTTTTTTTATTGTTCCTTAAAAAAGTAAAATTTTGAAAGCTTTAGAGTTGGAAGTTTAAAATTTTCAAGGTTTTGAGTATTTTCTGGTCAATTCTAGGAAAAAGGCGTGGGCTTAAAATACTATAATCTAATCAAAAGCGAAAATCATAAAATTTACACTCAAAAGTAATAAAAAAGAAACTCAAGTATCTAGTTTTGACGAATTCTGAGATTCTTTTACCCCAGTCCTTCACCTGATATATACAAATCACAGATTGCACTTTTCTGAAGCCACCAAGGATTATTTATGTTTTCTAATCCATGCATCTAAATGCACACTAACACAATTGGCAAAATTGACTTCTTCCGGATGGAGTCACAGCTCTTAACATATAACTGAAATGAGACAGGACTCTTACAGTATCCTATATCCTGATAGTATACTGAAAAAGAGCACCCAACTAGAGGGATCCACATGTTCATTGAGAAGAGCCAACCAAAAAGTCTAAACACTAAACAGATTAAACCATAACAAGATCTACACATGTTCACCATAACAACAACCAAGCCTAACTGAAATGCAAGCTGAATGTTATATTAAGATACACAGTTTTCACTTGAAGAATCTGGAGGTAACTAACAGTCGACTAGAAAGTATAGAACAGAAAATGACTAGTCATTTACAGAGTATTAGGCAGGAAGTTTGTGGCGGATGTTTTTTAAATTAAAGAGGTTGCCATATCTATTTTAGGATTCAGAGCCTTAAAATTTCAAGTAAAGAGAAGAAGGCTACCACTTGGTCAGTGAGGCCATTAGGAAACCCCGGAATACAGTCTCCTCCAGAACTGGTGCTAAAACACCTGTAATGCCTATTAAACAGGCAGTACTGCCACAGAGGCCAACAAACAAAAAATATATCAGAAATATCAGTCACAGCACAATCACCCCCTATTACTTTCTTTCACATCCTCGGAAAAGTCAGAAAGAAATACCTGATACCAGAAGAGCCAATCAAGGGTAACAACTGAACTAGGGCATCAGCCTGAAAAGTCACAAATAAAACATAATCACATTACAATAGAAGTAAGAAAATTGTATTCATTCGTCATGACCCCTAAGCTGGCCATATGAAAGTACTTTACTTGTCCACTTCATCTTCTAAAATTGCTTGTAGCATGCGTCTAACCTAAAAGCCCGCAGATGATGTGATTCCTTTATTCTCCTTTTCTCAATAACAGACTGGGTTGCCGTAGATCTAAAGTACAGTTGTTTCTTACAGTTACATTGTCCCTATGGACTTGAAATTGTTACCGACATTATTGTCAAGAAATGCAAAGCAGATAAGATCAAGAGATGAATTTAATGAGGTTGCAACATTACTGGCAGTTTATACAGTAATAAGTGAGAAATAGTAGACCATATGATCAATTAACTGGCCATAATCTTGCCCAGACAAGACTATATGACAACTTGATAGGGAAATATGGCACAAAAATATGTTTAGATAACAGCCATCAAATTAAGGCTGCAGTGAGTAGTGAATACTCGGCCCTAATTCCACAAAAGATAATGCAACCATCACCATTTATCAAATGTACACAAATAAAAATTTTAATATGATGTGAATACTGCTTATAACCTCTCTTTGTGGTGGGTCTCCATTAAAAGTGGTCAAGACAGCTCCTGCTAATGCAACAGCTATAATTGCCCCGCCAAGGCCAATCCCTGCCCATAAAAGCCAGCCATTTCGCAAACTGAAAGGTTCCTTCCAATCTGAAAATTTTCCATCACGAGCAGCAAATCATCAGTTTCCTTATCCTCTGGAAAATCTTTCTAATTTCTGCAATTCATAACTTGCAAGTTCACCTTGTTGGTTATTGTCTATGTAAGAAGATCAGGCAGAACTGGATGTCATAAATAAGTCTTAAGACTTCAGTACCTTCAACAGAGAAAAATTCTCTGGATGGAATAACCAGCATGTGACAGACCTATGATCCAGATGTCTGAATTTCAGAAATTTAGCTAAGGTTCAGAGTAAATAGAATCCCGATGAGACAGAATATTGATTAACAGATTCGGCCTTAAAGTGATTAGGCTTATGAAGGGCTACAAATTGACTCAAACACAATGTTCTTTGTGCGAGAGAGGAGACTTGTGTGTGTGATCGGGGTTATAGACAGCTACAAATTGACTCAAACATAACGTTCTTTAAAAGATAGAATAACAAGACTTCTCCTGTGGCAGAGAGGATATTTTGTGTGTGGATGGGTGTGGGGGTGTTTCTTTTTTCTTTTCTTTTTTTTTTCCTTTTTTTTGTGGGGGGGATATTCGGGAGGGTGAGAAGGAGATTATGCCTCTAGAAGACCAAGAGAATGTGGTTAGTTCTCTGAAAAAGGGAGGATGCTACACTGACAAGGATGAGAGTTTCATCAACAGATGAGGGCCTTATCTAGTACAATGTCCTCTCTCCAAAATAAAAATAAGGCAAGACTATCCAAAGATAGAATGAGAATTTAACAGATGGCATGTTCACATTTCACTCATGAGTTATCATGAAAAATCTCTGACATGGCTCTTCCTAAGAACGTAAGCACACCCCTAACAATGTTATGGAAGAGGCAATGACAGGCCTAGCATGGAATCAAGGGGAAAAAGATACATCTACTACACAATAGGAATAAGATATGATGGTAATGGCATCAACATGCTAACATAAACTATTGGTAATAAACAACCTGTTTCGTATTCAAAACATATACCTAACAAACTAGCAAATCCGTGTGCTGTGGCATATAGACAACTATAAGAGCTTAATTTGCCAATCGAAATAGATTCTAGGTTTCATACATGAAAAATGTACTTTACATCTAGAAGAAACATACCATAGCGAAAAAGATCATCAGGGAGTGGCTGAAATCTGTTGGTAATGCCATAGACAACTCCTAGGACAACAGCTGTCACGGTACTAGAGAGCGAAAGAAAAAAATAAGATGTAGCAGATTAGGTATATTTAAGAAACTACAAGGATTTATTATTATTTAGATATCCCCCAAAAAAAGGATGTTAGCACATACAATTGGCCGGCAAAAAGAATCTCTGCCTTCTCATCTAAACTCACATCACCACCCTGGAAACCTAGATAAGGCAAAGCCGATGCTTCAACCAACCCTGTCAAAGCGAAGCTGTCTGGAGAATCTTCAGGTAATATTTTTCAATAATCAATATATTCAGACAACTAAATGACTAAGAATGACAGCAATGCATGACAATCTCGAAAGATATGATAACAATTTCCTGAATAAATGAGGAGAGTGATGTTGTAACTAACGTAACTTGTAATAGTCATGACACAAGTTCAAAGTACACTACAAGTAACATTGTCAGAGGAACTCTCTCTCTCTCCTATAAATGGAGGTGGACCACCTTATATCAGAAGAAATTCCTTGGATTACAACTATGAATTAAAGGAAAATAATGGATTAAAAAACAAGGTAATGCGGAAAACAAATTCAAGCATCTGGATATGAATTTATTTTTTGAGTTGTCTTTATGTGAAAGACTCAAGGTTCACACTCTCTTCCACTATATATCAACCAAAGATTAAAAACCATCTAGGATAATAATCATTAAAAGAAATGACATATAAGAAAAAGAGGAGAGTCTTAAGTTACTCGTGAAACCCTCATTCAGTGTGTTTGAACATAGATGGATGAGATACCTTAGTCCACATGAAACCATAGTGAGTAGAACAGTTTGCCACTGCCAAGGAACATACCAACGCTCAAGGATGGGCCAGTTTAAATCAGAGCCCTGCACAAAAGGGAAATGGAAATGAGCACTTCACAAAGTTTCAAGTCACTCCTGAAACATGAAATGCTAAAACCTTTACAATGCAAGATGCTTCAAAACTTTAAACGTTGTCCTTCTGGAAGAAGCATGACAAAAAAAAATCAGGGACTCCTTCAGAAGCACGTATCCATTGTTGGTAGATCACACAACAAGCATCTAGAGAGGCTAATAAGGAGGTGAAACTCCGTGCAGGCATATGTCTCCTGGAGTTTATGAGGGAGCTCAAGGAAAAAAGAAATCCACTAGTGCTGTATGGAGAAATCGAAGCCAAACTTGAAGGTTTATCAAACCCTTAATGCTACCAGGTAAAGCAACAGGATTGAACTTATTGAGTCTTGGGCTTAAATGAGGAATATCAAATGAACAGGTGCACTGTAGTAATGCGTGGCTATTCACATCAAGGTTTGCCACATACTCCCTCTATGTTCAATCTCCTCGCGAGCTGAATAATTGGCCACAAGCACATGTATCCATTCATAATAAGGTGATATAAGAATTTTCTATGTATCATCGTCCTAGTACCACTCATCCAGCATGTCTAACTACTAGATTTTTACATGGTTCCTATGCTTTTTTGCTTGAAATTATTGAAAACATTACATTCAAAGCACCTTTATTATACACGATTAGTGTAAGATTGTTACCTTTTGGGGCCATTACACGTCACTTAGAATGACACCCATCTCGGTCAAGACTCCTCTGGAAATAAATTTCCTTTGAATCAGTTGTCACTAACATAAATGTCATTTGTACTCGAGATAATCTTATTAAAAAAAAAAAGTGGTCAAGTCCTAATGTGAACTTAGGTTCTGGGGAGAGTTCAGTCACATATCACCCAATCTCCTTGTAGCTAAAATTTACATGAAGGAATTAAAAGTGAGTTATAGATTAGGATGTCTTTTTGCGTAAATTAGAGAGAATTAAAAAAAAAACTTTCGAGTAAGTTTATCATTGCCAGAGATAGACCTCAGGGTAATCTCTAGACCTTTAAAATAAGTGGTTAGATTGCCACAATCTTAAGTGGTGTTGGTCAATAACTTGAACTTCACGAGTTCCACCCCAAAACCACCCAGGGGCAAACCAAGCCAGACAGGGTGTTACACAACGGAAAGGGATGAAAACAATCGAAAGTGTAAAAAGTTAAATATATTCTGAAGTAACAAACGATCACGCGTATATGGGGACTGCCTCTTGTATCCATATCAAACCCCGAGTGAAAGCAAACAACGATCACGCGTGTGGCGTAAATTAGAAATGAGTCTTGCACATGATCACTCATATAACAGGTTTCACCGAATTACAAAGCAGCAAAGAACAACTTGTATTCTTTTTTCCTTTTTTAATAGCAAGAAATGATCTTTGATCCGCAACATAAATTAAATCATCCGATAGATAAAAAGGCGGTACCTTTTCAGTAGAAGTCGCTGCCTGGTTCTCTTTGATTTTGCTGAAGCAAGTCAAGTCAAGAATCCTACTCCTCTGGGTTTCGAGCGGGCGGGTTCTCTTGCAACCGGGAATGAGCGAGAGCCCGCCGCTGGTGAGCAAGCCATGGCTGATTAATCCTGTTGAGGTAGAGAGCTGCCGGAGCGAGGGCAGAGATAAAGGAGAAGATCCAAGGAGGATCAGAGATTGGGAAATCATCGGCCCTCTTTTTCTTTTTCTTTTTCCTTTTTCCTTTTTTCTTTTCCCGACTTCTCTCGCCGGGATAAGTCACCACCAACGATTTATCCACAATTTCTCGAACTCCGGGGCGGAATCTATTTCCAGGGCAAAATTTTACAACAGACCCATTTGCAAAAATATTCTCAAAAAAAAGACCATTTTTAAAAATATTCGCAAAAAATGACCTAGTTTTAGCGTCAGGCTGAACTAGGTCGTTTTTTTACGAAAAATGTTTCCAAATTTTACGGGAGTTGAACTCACGTGAAGTTTTTTTCAAAACAAAATTTCACGGGAGTTGAAGTCCCGTGAAGTTTTGTTATGAAAAAACTTCAGGGGAGTTCAACTCCCGTAAAGTTTGGGAACATTTTTTCCAAAAACCGACCCAGTTTCGCCACTAAGACTAAAACTATGTCGTTTTTTTAAAAATAAAGTTGAAACGGATCTTTTTTTAGGAATAAATTTGCGAAAGGATCTGTTTTCAAAAATTGTCCTTCTTTCCATCATATAAAAGTTGGGGTTTTTTTTAAATATATATATTTTTAGGGAAAAATGCTTCCAGCCCCCAAAAGCCAAGTGAACGTGCTTCTCACCACCAAGACTTGGTCAATGAGTGTTTTACCCCTAAAAATAAAGATTCTGTTCTCTGAGCCCCCAAAACACAAAACCCAAGACATTAAAACATATGAAGACCATAATACCCTTCTCTCTCTCTTTCTTTTTTTATTAAAATATGATGATGATTATTTTATTATTTTTGTTTTCTCTCTCTTTTTATCATGATGTATCAAGAGGATAGTTAAAATGATTGATGAGGATTATTTTATTATTTTTGTTTTTTATTATTTTGGTGGTTTATATTGGGAGGTTGTTAAAGTTACGGGTTAATTGTTAAGGTTACGAGTTAGTTGTTAATGTTACGGGTCAATTGTTAAGGTTATGAATCCTCTCTCTTTCTTTTTTATTAAAATATGATGAGGATTATTTTATTATTTTTGTTTTCTCTCTCTCTTTATCATGATGTACCAAGAGGATAGTTGAAATGATTGATGAGGATTATTTTATTATTTTTATTTTTTTATTATTTTGGTTGTTTGTATCGGGAGATTGTTAGAGTTACGGGTTAATTGTTAAGGTTACGAATTAATTGTTAATGTTACGGGTCAATTGTTAAGGTTATGAATCCTCTCTCTCTCACTCTCTCTCTCTCTCTCTCTCTCTCTCTCTCTCTTCTCTCTCTCTCTATCATGATGTTTCTTTGATGATATTGAAATGATTAAAGAGGATTATTATTTTATTATTTTCGTTTTTTATTCTTTTTGTATTTTTAGAATATTCGTTGTTAAGGTTACGGGTTTAATTGTTAAGGTTATGGGTTTAATTGTTAAGGTTACGTATTTAATTGTTAAGGTTACGGGTTTAATTGTTACGGTTATGGTTTATTAATTGTTAAGGTTACGGTTTAATTGTTAAGGTTACGGGTTTAATTGTTAAGGTTACGGGTTTAATTGTTAAGGTTACGGGTCAATTGTTAAAGTTATGGATCCCTTCTCTCTCTCCCTCGTAACCTTAACAATTAAACCCGTAACCTTAACAATTAAACCGTAACATTAACAATTAAACCGGTAATCTTAACAATTAAACTCATAACCTTAACAATTAAACCGTAACCTTAACAATTAAACCCGTAACCTTAATAATTAAAACCGTAACCTTAACAATTAAACCCGTAACATTAACAATTAAACCGTAACCTTAACAATTAATAAACTGTAACCGTAACAATTAAACTCGTAACCTTAACAATTAAATACGTAACCTTAACAATTAAACCCGTAACCTTAACAATTAAACACGTAACATTAACAATTAAACCCGTAACCTTAACAACAAATCCGTAACCTACACAACAAACTCATAACCTTAACAACAAACCCTTAACCTTAACAATCAACCCGTAACCTTAACAATCAATGCATAATCTTTACAACCAACCATTATCCTTAACAACGAATATTCTAAAAATACAAAAAGAATAAAAAACAAAAATAATAAAATAATAATCCTCTTTAATCATTTCAATATCATCAAAGAAACATCATGATAGAGAGAGAGAGAGAGAGGATTCATAACCTTAACAATTGACCCGTAACATTAATAATTAATTCGTAACCTTAACAATTAACACGTAACTTTAACAATCTCCCAATACAAACAACCAAAATAATAAAAAACGAAAATAATAAAATAATCATCATCAATCATTTTAACTATCCTCTTGGTACATCATGATAAAAAGAGAGAAAACAAAAATAATAAAATAATCCTCATCATATTTTAATAAAAAAAGAAAGAGAGAGAGAGAGGATTCATAACCTTAACAATTGACCCGTAACATTAACAATTAACTCGTAACCTTAACAATTAACCCGTAACTTTAACAACCTCCCAATACAGACCACGAAAATAATAAAAAACGAAAATAATAAAATAATCCTCATCAATCATTTCAACTATCTTCTTGGTACATCATGATAAAGAGAGAGAGAGAACAAAAATAATAAGACAATCCTCATCATATTTTAATAAAAAAAAAGAAAGAGAGAGAGAAGGGTATTATGGTCTTCACATGTTTTAATGTCTTGGGTTTTGTGTTTTGGGGGCTCAGAGAACAGATTCTTTATTTTTAGGGGTAAAATGCTCATTGACCAAGTCTTGGGGGTGGGAAGCACGTTCACTTGGCTTTTGGGGGCTGGAAGCATTTTTCCCTTATTTTTTTATTTCGGGAAGGCGAAGGAGCTATCGTTGTTTGTACGCAGATGAGATGAATGCGTCACTTGTGCGCAGATAAATCCCTAATTTCATAAGCTAAGAGTTTAATTTATCAAAAAAAAAAGATTATTCAGATCTTAACTATTCTTTGTTAATGTATAATGTGCCGTTTGGCAAAGGGTTAAGTGAGAAGTTAAGGAGATTTAACATTTTCTTAACCAGTCAAACAAAAAAATCTATATAATTGTTAAATTGAGTTAACCCTCTATAATTTGCCAAACACAAATTATATAGAAATGTTAAGCTAACCCCTTTAGAGTGATTAAAATGAGTTAATCTCTCAAAACGAGGGGTTTACTAATACTCCTATTTAGAAGGATTAAGAGCTAACCCCTCTAATTATAAAGAAAATAGTCAAAATCATTGTTATTCCCAAACACTAAAAATGATCATAAGGGTTAAAATAAAACTTATATAACAAGTTAATAATTTAGTCCTTCAGATTATCGAATGAGCTAACTATGTTAATCATTCTCCTTAATCTCTTTTTATTAACCCTTTGTCAAACGGGACCTAAAGGTCTTAATACATATGGAAAACTTTATTGATTACTTAAAAAATTTTGAATTTGCTTCTACCTGGATATGATCGCGTCTTGCAAAGATTCCCCTCGTATTAATAGTAGTAGTAATAATAATAGTAAATAATAAAAGATTTTGAGTTTAAATTTTTTGACTGCTCATTAAGTTCTCTTAATGATGCACAAGTTCTTATCTCTACTGCTCTCGTAAAATTGAACAATTCTTAAAATTTGGTATTACAAAGAGAAAGTAAGATGGGTATTTCATCAATAAAATATATAAACTAGTTTCATATTCATGAGTAAACATATAGGCAAAAATTATTTTTTGTGTTTTATTATATATGATTAGTATTTTGGTGTACGTAATGTGTGCATGATATTAAATGTAGGGACGTTGTAGTTGAATTGTCAACATTTCTATATTTTTTTTCTAAGTGTGAGAGTATTCCTTTTGATTTTGTAAGCGTGAGAGCGTTTTTGTTGATTTGTTTCAAGTGTGAGCATTTACAATCAACCTTTTAACTTGTGAGGTCTTTTTTAGAATTCTGAAAATGTGACTCGCGAAGACTAAAAAAAGAGATTTTTTCTTAATATAGGTGGAAGCAAGTGCATTGCATGTGGTTAAATATTTTCATTATTATTTTTATTTCTTTACTATAACCAGCTGTGAAGTGTCAAATTTCTTTGAGTATTTAACAAATACTAAAACTTAACTGCAAAATTAAAAACAGAAATACTCACCGCATGGTCGCCAAACTGACGGTCTACAAAGCCAGAAACCACGGCGGAGATCAAACCGAAAAATAGAGAAGACAAAAACTGGGGGTAGGGTGAGGGTTAGTTACAAGCATCCCACCTCTCTATTGTGCTCTTTGCGTAAAAGCAGAAGCATACGGCAAATGAATACCATCCCTCCCATTCCCAAGCTCAAGTTAGGATGAATATTTCGCTATCTAAATATTGAGTAAACTCGATCCCTCCACTTCAAACGTGATATCAGGATATTTTTATGTTAAGAAACATTCTATTATGATGGTGATATCGTGCATCACTATCATCTCCCGTTGTTAGGGTTCTCCCCATGAGAGCCTAACAATTTACCAACTCAGGTAGACTTTCTTTGATATTCTTTTCACCTCGTTGCGAATTACTCATATAATTGATTTAGGGAGCAAAATATAAGATAAAGTAACCAAGACTCAACAGATAATTATTTTCTTAGGTTGTTGACGTCAGCTATCAAACAGAGGGTTATCTGAGAGTTTGTAGAGTGATTAGGGTCATCTAACTCCTCCTGATGAATGGTTCTGGGGCTTGTTGTTCTTCCTTACACATAAAAAAACTCTTAGAACTAGTAAGAGGGTGGAGTTGGGTTCTCCGGTTGTTCATCCGATGATTAAGTCAATATATAATCTTGAGTGGAGAAATATAGTCAAAAAGACCAGAGTCAGTTACCTCATACAGTGCCGCT
Source organism: Asparagus kiusianus (assembly GCA_022839385.1). Classification (NCBI taxonomy): domain Eukaryota; kingdom Viridiplantae; phylum Streptophyta; class Magnoliopsida; order Asparagales; family Asparagaceae; genus Asparagus; species Asparagus kiusianus. The sequence goes on along the minus strand of BQKN01066968.1, from coordinate 142,830 downwards.
CCTTTTATAATAGATCCGAGGGGCAAGAAGGTAACTTGGGCCAAGTCCAGAGAGGTAGCTGAGTCGGCCGACAGTTGACAGGCGTTGGCCACTAGTGAAGATGGACCATCCAGGTGATTAATAGCAAGCAACAGCAGTTGCTTGGTGCTGACGGAGCCTGATAAGGCCTAAAGACTTTATGGATTAGAGCAATAATGACTTTGTCAGAGCAGTTAATGCATGACAGGTAGCTGTCGGCGCAGGGTTCGAGAAAACTAACACCTCTTCATCCGGCTGATGGCCGACTACGCAAGTTGTCAATTGATATGACTAGCTGAGTGTGGGTGATCCGCAAAGGCGATTGGTTGGGTCGGACGGCAAGTATCGTCTTTTGACTCGGTTACGCGAGATGTTGGCTGAATAACGGGCCGAGTTGGATTGCTTGTGGAATCAATTGAGGGGTTGGTCGAGTAGTACCGCCTTTGGACTCGGTTACGCGAGATGTCAGCCAATCAAGTCGGTCGTGTTGAGGCGGTGACTATCTTGGCCTTAAACTAGTCGGTATAGTGCAAGACATGTGTCGACTTCTCTATGAAGATTAATATTTAGTATTTTTAGGGGTGTAACATATGTAATTTCACATAACCCTCTGAACTTTTAGGGGAGTTGCACATAACCTCCCTAAAACTTCGTTCATCGCGCATAACCCAATGAACTTTGGGATATCTCACAAAACCCTTTCAAACTATAAGGTTTTCTCACGAGACCCCTTTATATGTAATATAATTAAAATTCCTTCAGACGAAAAATCTCAATCCCCCCCCCCCCCCCCCTGTGGCATGTAAATGAAAACAAAAGAGTTTGAATTTTTTTTTCTCATGAACGTTTTAGTTATTTGAAAACTACAGATGGGGTTGCATGGGAGAAGGTTACTGTTCAAGAGGGGGGGTTATGAGATAGCCCGAACTTTAGGGGGGTTATGTGAGATAAAGAAAGTTAAGGGGTTGTGCACAACTCCCCCAAGATTAATATAACAACTAGTATTATCAGTTCCTTGTCTTGTATAAATTCAGTATCAGTATAATGAAAACACATATGTATAGCATATGGATAATTATGAATAGTTATGATTTGATTAGTATTATTAAAAATTTAATTACTAGCAATTTCTAATTATGAGTGGTTTTAAGTTGAAATATGATTAGATACCACACGTCAATAATAAAGCTAATATATAATAAATGAAATAAAAAGAGAATTAGAAAAATATGACTTATGAAATTTTTCTAATTATGAATTGTTATATGATTTAATTTATTTTTTTTATTATTAAAGCTATTTTAGAATTTTCTAACTATGGATAGTATTCATTTAGGTCGATAGGATTTAGTTGTGCCCCACAGTCGGCAGGGGCGTAATCGTAATTTACTTTGCAAAATGACCTGGTGGTAAATAAATAAAAGGGCAGATCTTTTCGGGGAGCACCAAACCCTATTCGGAGCTCCGATAACAGAGAGAAAGAGGCCCGATCTTCTTCTCCCGACGGCAGAGCGAAGAGGAAGAGATCCGACCTTCTTCTTCTTCCGATAGCGTCAATGGCTCCCGAACCCGAAGAGTTGAACGAGAAGAACCCTCCTCCCCTTGACGAGGACGATATCGCCCTTCTCAAAACCTACGTAAAGCATTTTCTGCGCAATTTTTATTCGATCTGTGTTTCTTTTTTTGTCTCGGATGTTGAGGGTTTTCTTGATCTTGGTGCTCGATTCGGTTTTTTTTAATGTTCTTTTGCCCTCCCACGGTAAAAGGGGTTTCATTTTCTTGATCTTGGTGCCTCGATTGATTGATTGCAGGGGCTCGGTCCGTACTCGGCGAGCATCAAAAAAGCGGAGAAGGAAATAAAGGAGATGGCCAAGAAAGTCAATGACTTATGCGGTGAGCGCCTCGTTTATTGATTTTCTTCCTTTAATTTTTTTTAATTTATTTAGCACCAAATCATTTTAAAGGGAAACATATATACTCGTTATGCACAAGTGTTTCGTATTTAACGATGAAGTCCTTGAAAGACTATTAGTTAGTGCCTAGTGGCATGAAAGCAGTACAATTGCTTTCTAGTCTATACTTCAATTTCTAGTGTTAAGTAGGCTGCGCGGTTTTGCCGATAACATGCAAACAGAATTACATTTATTTGTGTTTTATGCTTGTATGCGTGTTGCCGCTGCCGCTGCCGCTGTTGTTGTTGGGGTTACCGGAGTTTGTATTAGCGTTGTGAGTAACGAGGTTTCTGTGCCTTGTCCTTGACTTGGGGTAAATAGACAGGGTCAATCCACTTGAGTCCTCATACACGTGCGGTTACATATGTTCAGACGATCGCAGAAATCAATAGAGTAGGTTTCTTTATGTGTCTTGGATGCAGCAGGCTGATTCCCTTTCATATCCTTCTTGCCTCACAAACAATAAAAGGCAAAGGGCATATAAGTTTTTCTTTATCACAGGGATTTATTGAATTCTTTGGGTTAAGAAGAGAGTTGGTGGTTCAGTATGCTAGTCATTCTAAAACGAGGAATTTTGTTTTGACTGCTTTTGCAAGGTGACTCCACAAAAAATAAATTTTCATCAATAAATGAGGAGCTTACTATGGCGATATGTATAGTATCATTAAAATTTTAGTGTAATTGTACTTTTCTAGAGTCTGGTCGATTTAATTTCTGTCCTGTGAGTGCTAATGACAATTGAAGCAAATGAAGGTAATTTAACAAACCCTCTCCTTATATTCTGATTGGCATCTTTTTTTTTTTGAAAGAAAATCTTTGCTCATGTTGATCTTCCCTTTTTCCCCCTAATAAAATCCGAAGTCCCGTCATTCCTTGTTTTTCCTTTTATAACATTGAAATGTGTCTAATTGAGTTCCTAAATCAGGCTGCATTTAGTGAGCACAAAGTACACATACAATTTGATTTACTGGTCCCATAAGTTTGTTAGGCTTTCTTCTTGTTCTTACTTTACTTTATTTAAGATCATCCTACCCCGGTACCTGGATTATTTTAACACTTGTTTATAAAAATCTCCTTGAAAATGTAAAGACAGGCCCATTAAACTTTTGTAGCCCCTACTTTAATCCTTTGCTTTGTGACCTATAGGATCACAAAGGAGTGACCATTCTGGGATGCACTAAATAAGAATACTTTGGTTCTGCAGAATTCTAGGAATAACATGATAGTAAAGAATCTTATTTATATTTCGTTAAATAATATGTAAAAACTAAAAGAAGAGTTATATATGCATTTTTATTGTAGACTATAGGACCCCTTTGTGAAAAGTCTATGATATTTAAATTATTTAAAGGGACAAATATACATCTTAAAAGCTTTACTTGCATACTATATATTTGTAAAACTTGGATTAATTGAGAGGCTCAAGTGACTCGAATTGTATCCTGCAAAGTATCTGCCATGAGCGTCATCTTTGATGCAACTGCTTTTTTATTTATTTTGTGTATAAATTGTTATTTCAAAATAGTTAGTCAGTATCCATACTCTATATGCAATCTGCCAATCTCTAACTTCTTGAGGTGCAATTGTATGTTGGCGTCTCTTTCTTGCTCTGAACGATGTTGTTTGATTGATAAATCAGGAATCAAAGAGTCCGACACAGGTTTAGCTGCTCCAAGCCAGTGGGACTTAGTATCTGACAAACAAATGATGCAGGAAGAACAGCCACTTCAGGTAGACAGTTTTAGTCCTATGAAGCATTGACTTCTTATGTTATGTATACCTGAATTACTTTTGCCCACACATTTGAAGTCTTGAGGGAAATATTTGTTTTCATTGCAGGTGGCAAGATGCACTAAGATTATCAGCCCAAATACTGAAGATGCTAAGTATGTTATAAATGTTAAGCAAATCGCCAAGGTATGCACTCCGTTAGATGCGGTATTTTCTTTTAATCTAATGAATGAACTGCATCTGTACGTTATAAATGGTTCTCGTATGTTAACTGCAGTTTGTGGTTGGACTGGGTGACAAAGTCTCTCCGACTGATATTGAAGAAGGCATGCGTGTCGGGTAAGAGCCAAAACTCGTAAAACTAATGCTAGAAGTGTGCTGATGACCTTGCTATCTCTTGTTGAAGCAAAAAAAAATGTTTTTAAAGTATACCCAAGTAGCCCAATAGGTGCAATCAATTTCACTTTACCTCTTCTTGGGGTAGTTCATTGTTTCTTTGTTTACTTGATTGAGCGATTGTATGGCCAATCATTTTGGGTATAATGGTATTGGTAGATGCCCGAGACCAATTTACTATTATTTCTTTCTCCTCCCTCATGTTGAGTTTTTCAATTTTTCTCGATAAATGATTAGCTACAAAAGGATTTTTTTTAGTGAACGTGTCACAGCTGATTACTCCTTTTTTACATTTTAAAGATTGACATTCTGCTAAAAAACCGATCCTTGTTTACCAACTACACATTGTCTAACCAAATCCATTTCTCTCTCGATATGTTCCTCAAAAAATCCGATTCATGCTGATTCTTCCCCCAACTAACGAAGAGATCTTGGAGGAATTGCCACATATGAAATTGAGCACAATTTTGTAAAGAAATACCCCACTTGTTTCTCGAGAAGAGATGGGAAACATGCTCAATATCATTTGATTGAATAATTGCCTCAGCTCCTTGTTGTTTGAAGAAGCTTTCGCGGTAGCTTCGTCGATGTTACCCACCAAATAAAAGGCCTGCTCGGGAAGACCGTCTAATTCTCCGAAAAGTATCAGTTGAAAGCCCCTAATTGTTTCCGCGAGACCAACATATCTGTTTACCAACCACACATTGTCTAACGAAATCCAATTCTCTCTCGATACGTTCCTCAAAAAATCCGATTCGTGCTGATTCTTCCCCCAACTAACGAAGAGGTCTTGGAGGAATTGCCACATATGAAATTGAGCAAAACAAATCTGATTATGAATTTACAAGGAAAAAAATAAAGGGATACGGATAAATGGAAAGGTGATAGAAAGAGAGAACAAAAATATCAATGATAAATGATTCCAATATGTATGGTCTATGAATCACCTCATAAAAGGCAGTGTGATAAAGCCAAGCAATTTCCATGACACACCAGAAAAATCATTTATACGAATTCATAATTCCTAAAGAGAGATTTATTCTTTTTACTTTCTAGTTATTGATTTGGTAATAAACAAAATTAAGAAATTAAGTTAAGTAATAAAAAAATTTAATGGTTTGGGCTGTGTATCAACGGTCAATCCCGACATCATACTTACGTGCATCATTAACCATTGAGATTGTAGAGCAGGTACTAATATTGACGATTGGTGCATTTCACTTGAAAGACCCGATGTAGCGAAACCTTGGGTAAAAATGGCACTTGGGGCGGTTATTGCGCTTAAATCATTTTTCTGATTCTGTATCTTGGAAATCATATGAATAATGGAAAAACTCCATGAAAGGTAGAGTCTTTCAGTGGCATGTTTCAGTCCGCTTCCTCATTACTTAGAAAAAGTGAGCCACCGGTTCAGGTACAAGATACTATCATTACCGCCTGGACAATTAGACATCCAACCCGTAATCGCAACGACCTAATTGCAAGAGCGGAACGAATTCACCGTTGTATGGCTGACCGGCGATTACTAGCGATTCCGGCTTCATGCAGGCGAGTTGCAGCCTGCAATCCGAACTGAGGACGGGTTTTTGGAGTTAGCTCACCCTACAGTTTGGAAAGGGGTTTTTATTGATAAAAAAGAAGAATCTACTTCAACCGATATGCCCTTAGGCACGACCATACATAACATAGAAATCACACTTGGAAAGGGGGGACAATTAGCTAGAGTAGCAGACGCCGTAGTGAAACTGATTGTAAAAGAGGGGAAATCGGCCACATTAAGATTACCTTCTGGGGAGGTAAGAACCAATAATAAAAAATAGAAAAGAAAAAATGCATATAGCAAGCATTGGCGATAAACTCATTTCTTTTTTTAATATTAGATCGATTCCAGAGGTCGGTCTTCTATCTGATGAGAATAGGCTCAGGCTCCGTACGGCCATTTGAGTCTTTTTTTATGGCGCGGATTTTGATAAACTTTAGAAAGATTATCCTTGTCTCTGTTTATGTCTTGGATTAGAACAAATCACCATAATTCGTCCGCGTCTACGGATCAGTCGACATTTTCCATTACGAACAGAAGCCCTTATTTTCCAAAAGAGAAAGAACCGTATTTTTGTAGTTCCTATGATGCACTTGGAGCTTAACGGCATAAACGAATCAATTTAGATAGTCCTTTTTGGCTCCGGTGGCGGCTAGATGACCGTGTCATTGAAAGTCCTAATTGTTTCAAACTTTCTATTTTTTGAATGGGATATTTACGGAATCCCCATGAATAGGATCAAACCTTATTCCATGTAAGATTCATCTTTCTTATTCTTAAGCAAGCCCTCGAGGGTTTAGTTGATCCATAATTTATGTTTCATCTTTCTTTTTCTATTGGTTCTTTTCTGATCGAGATGTATGGATCCATGGATCTATGTGTCTAAGAAATCGAAGAATTTCTTGGGAATCCTACAAGATCAATTCGTTCTTTTTTCTCTGACAGATGGTCAGAACTTCATCTGGGTTCGAATCCTACTGAGAGGTCCACTAGAGATCAGAAATTTTTGAAGAAAAAACAAGATGTTTCTTTTGTCTCTTCCAGGCGATCGGAAAATAAAGAAATGGTTGATATATTCAAGATAATTACGTATTTAGAAAATACCGTCTCAATTCATCCTATTTCATCAGATCCGTGATGTGATATGGTTCCGAAGGATGAACCAGATATGGACAGTTCCAATAAGATTTTATTCTTGAACAAAAATCCATTTTTGAATTTACTAGTCGGATTACACGTGCAATGCACGTGGTAAATTGGTTTATTTATTATTTTATTATTGATTCATTTTATTAAGATTTATTTAAATTAAACCATGTATCAAACATATGTATAGAATTTTAAAATTAAAAAGGATTAAATAGATTGTTTGCGTCCTTAATAATAGAAAACAATGAATAATTTTATTAAAGAATTTTATTTGATATACATCATTGAGTTCCAATCAACCATCTTATAAGAATGAAATTCAGATGTAGCATAGGTCCACTGAAGCTTACTTATCACTGGCTAATAGCAATGACATATAGAACTATTGACTCATCAAAGCTTCTTTTGAATCATTTGCTACTCGAGTTTTTAGTAAGCTGCCTGCATTTTCGGCTTGTCCTGATGCATGGTGACGAGAAGGCTCTGTTAAGCAACCACTTGTCTCCAATTTTTACCACCTAAATGAAAGTTTTCAAGTACAAAATTTAGTAATTGCTAATCTGGAAAATATTTTTTGTCATTAGTTAATAAAATGAAGATATTATAAACACAGTTTATCTATATTAGGTCAATGGACAAATGACTTTGTTAATGAAACACAATAAATGAGTGGCATAGAACCACTTGGTTTGAAAATAGATAAAAAGTGTACTATAGCAAGCATGAAAGATGAATTTTTTTTAATAAAAAAGAAATTGAAACATGATATATTCTATGACATAAACAAATGTAACAAACTTAACAGAAGACTCTCAAAGAACTATGAGCACTTTTTTAGAACTAAATCCAAAGTCAAAACATTTGGAAAGAAGAACGCATGTAATACTTACGCATCATCAATGAATTTTGCTGCAATGACCACACTTGTCATTAGCTACCGATGAACATTGAGGCAAGAAAGATGGACACCTGGTTGCACGAGGTATCTGTCAATGTATACATGTGCAAGGATAAAGCATGAATGGCTACAATTTGAGTACTTGAATATGCGCTCAGTGTAACTTTGTATGTTAAGATCCTGTGCTCTGAGACCATGGCCAATGGTGTCATTAGCTTTCCTCGTCGTAGAATCCGGCGAACTCTCATTCTTTTGAATGGTCTTCTTGAGAACTGAGAATAATAGTAACAGAACTTATGGAAATTCATAATCTCCTTTCCCTAATTCACTAAGCCCTAAAAATCTATAGTTGCATTGGTCTATTGACTCGGTTTCAACTGCCAGAGACCCCATATATAGCCAAAAGATGTCCTTAAAGAATAAATTACTGAAATGTTATGTAAATTCATCCAGGGTAGAGAATCTATGCACGTGCTAAAAATTTTAATATTATTTTAAATTATAATTTTATTTAGGCAAAGATTTGGT
>BQKN01066968.1:98451-122676 GCA_022839385.1 Asparagus kiusianus | reverse complement strand
CCCCCCCCCCCCCCCCCCCCCCGGATAAAAGTAAGTAAACATGAATTAATTCTAACTCCCACATAAGGAAAAAAAAAGTAAAAGGTCTCGAGAAGAAAATAATCCTATTTGACCATTGTACATTGCTAACATCAGGAAATAGAATAATCGCGAATTTCGAGCAACTCCTAGAATATAGAAGAAGGATCGTTGATACATTAGGGACCAATTCATTATCTCTGCATTCTAGTTGAAACAACCAATTTGATTGTTGTTCGGCCAAAAACCAATTAGTCGAAGTCGACAGACTTCTACTACAAGACCAAGAAAAGAATAGGTACTAGATCCGTGTAACTTGATTTGATTGGGTCAGGATGCAGTTTTTAGACAGGATCGTGTCATGATTTTCCTTCCATTTTCCAATTCGATTCGATCCATTCGTTCGTAGAGCTATTTACTTGATCGCAGACATTTCTTCAACACCTCTAAGAGAGGAACAAATAGTCAATTTTGAAAGAACTTATTGTCAGCCTCTTTCAGATATGAATCTATCTGATTATTGCCAGAAATAACTTAAATTGACAGACATAACTTAAATTGGTCATTGTTTCTTGGAGTAGTTCATTGACAGAAATAACTTAAATTTATACCTTTCGTGTATCTAATTTGTTCTTTCTTTGCTCTTCACATCTGTATTCTGATATTTATTTTAATTACTATAACTGCGAGTCATTGCTTGCATATCGTTGCATTAAATATCAGATGTTTTCCAACACATAGGGTTTATATGATATTCAATCGGCTTCCTTCTAATTTGTATTTAAGGCAGTAACAGTTCACATTTCACTGTTTGGAGTTCTGTATGTCAGATATTGTTTGAGGATGTCAATTAATTTATCTGTTTTTGCTTCACTCTTAATCAAATGAGGCACCAGATACTAGGTTTTAAAGGGATTAATATGAAATAGGCACTGCATGTTTGTGTGTGCTAGTGAATGTATTTATCGTAATAATGATAATAGTAATAACCACCAGTGTTCTTGTTGCTCATGTGCTGTGTTCTCTGCTATTGGAAACTATTTTTCTCTTTTGTTGTTTAAGTGCTGATCTGTGATCTTTTTTATTGCAGAGTTGATCGGAATAAGTATCAAATTCAAATTCCTTTGCCTCCTAAAATTGACCCTAGTGTTACCATGATGACGGTTGAAGAGAAGCCTGATGTTACATACAATGATGTCGGTGGCTGTAAGGACCAGATAGAGAAGATGCGGGAAGTAAGTATTTAATAGTGTTCTAATTGCCATCAGGTCATCCTTCGTGGATGATTCTTGAGTTGGTAGCTAATTCTGAGGGTTAATGTTCATGCAATTTATTCGAAGAGTTGTATCAAGTGAGATATACTTAATTTCTACCATCTATTAATCATAAATTCAGGTCGTGGAACTACCGATGCTCCACCCAGAGAAATTTGTGAAGCTTGGTATTGACCCACCCAAGGGTGTCCTCTGTTATGGTCCACCAGGAACGGGAAAAACACTTCTAGCTAGAGCTGTTGCCAACAGAACAGATGCATGCTTCATTCGTGTTATTGGAAGTGAGCTTGTTCAGAAGTATGTTGGGGAAGGTGCTCGGATGGTCCGTGAACTTTTTCAGGTAATAAAACTTATGGCTGACCTTAACTTTTGTACTCTCCAAGTTGTGCTTAAGAAGTACCCATTTTTCCTCTGTTCATTCGCATGACAATCTTAGTTGTTGATTTAACTTGTAGATGGCCCGCTCCAAAAAAGCCTGCATTGTGTTCTTTGATGAAGTTGATGCAATTGGTGGCGCCCGATTTGATGATGGCGTGGGAGGTGACAATGAGGTTCAGCGGACTATGCTTGAAATTGTTAATCAACTAGATGGATTTGATGCCCGAGGAAACATTAAAGTTCTAATGGCCACTAATAGGTAACTCTTGCTTGTTACTCCTGACTAACTGATTTATTTCTTGTGCTCTAAACTGTTACCAACTCTGTTTGCTTTTTTAAAACAGTTTACTCTGTATTTACCTTAATATAATCCTAAAATAAGTTCTATGAATGTATGGCTCTCATCTCATGTTATGCTTGGTCTTTATGCTTATCTTTCTAGCATGCCTGTCCGCAAGCACGCAGGGGCTCAATTTTCCATTGAAACGCTTTCATCCTTGTGCTTTGATAAGTGTGGATGAAAAGTTTCTTCTTTTAGAAACACTACTTATAATAGGCCTGATTTTAACTTAACGGGCATTGGGCAAGCATCAGATCACTTTTTGATATATTTCTGGGGTTTATTTCTAGAATCTCACATGTGGCACTACTTATTATACCTACTGTAGTTATGAACTTATGTTGTGCAACTTGAACTTGATGAAACTTGTATATTTATGATTTCTTAGAGGCAATCAAGCTGAACTGTATGATATTAATTTCCACTGGATTCTGTCATTAAGTTTATGACATTGACCGAACAGATAACTACATTGGAAAACTTCTCTTTCTGCTGATCTAATCTCTCCTACTTCAAGAACATTAACATAAAAAGTATTTTCAATCTAGTGCAAACTGGTAGTGCTTTGATTTCAAGATGGTGGTAAATCTTGCCTTCGTGTTAATCTGAGTGCTTCCTTGAAGTTCTTTAGATGTTTGCACCGCAACTGTTCATTTTATGTTATTGAAATATCAACTTGCCTTCTATTTTTCTAATTAATATGCCATTGTTGCTGAATTTGATCCATTCATTTTCTTTTGATTCTGTTGTTGTCAGACCTGACACCTTGGACCCTGCACTTCTACGTCCTGGGCGATTGGATCGTAAGGTTGAGTTTGGTCTTCCTGATTTGGAGAGCCGGACACAAATTTTCAAGATCCACACGAGAACAATGAACTGTGAGAGGGATGTTCGATTTGAGCTCCTTGCACGACTCTGCCCCAACTCTACTGGTAAGTAAACCTTCTATGCTTTCACATCTTTCCTTTCCTCCTTATGTTAATGTTCTTAGTTCTTGTTGACATTTGAGGGACCAAACCTGTTATTGGGGTTACTGCTAGTTACACATGAATTTGCATCTATTTTCTTTATCAAACTTTGTATAGTTCGTTGTTTTTTATTGATTTAATAACTATGAAGCTAATATGACACTTCATTTTGCACGGTTGATGTGGTTAGACAATTCCATGTTAACTCGTAATTGTTGGCATTCAATTTGAGCCGTATTTTTTCCAATGTAGGAGCGGATATAAGGAGTGTTTGCACTGAAGCCGGCATGTATGCAATTCGGGCAAGAAGGAAGACAGTCACAGAGAAGGACTTTCTCGATGCTGTTAACAAGGTCATCAAAGGGTATCAGAAGTTCAGCGCAACACCTAAATATATGGTGTACAACTAAGTTGTGCTGCATCTTTTCTCCGTGGACTGCAGGGAAAGGCGTGACGTTACTACAGTCGGGGATGGATAGATATGTAACTTTCAAACTTGTATTTGGACGTGTGTTTGAGGATCGCGTAAATTGATTTTATGTTCAACAGGGAACCATATACCTTCAAAAATGTCATGTTGATTAGTTTGCCTCCCGATTTGTGCTTTTGAGTTCTAACTGCAGCTTTTCTTTCTTGCTAAATCTGCTTATGTTGGCTTTTCTATTGACCAAATGTTTCTTTCCTGTCGATTGTAGGCTGCAGGCTTAGAAATAACTCTTTGGACCTTGCATCACCGTGTTCTTTCACGAGTGCAAATATTCTTCCTTAATGAGAACATTATTTTGTGGAGACGGATCTCTTTAAGAGTTTATATCTGTAACAGCCAGCATAGTACGCACGTGGCTTGCGGCTGGATTTTGACTCTTCCGAAAACAATGTCATATTTGATTAAAGAATAAAAGAAGTTCCGATATTTTGGCAGGATAAGCTATCTCAAGCAGCGTCTTCACATTTCCTCGTGATTGAAGGCGACCCAGCGCGCATACAGAAACTGTGCTCGACCTTTGTTTAGATCACTTGAATATACAATGCCATATTTTACGGGATAATACTGATGGTAGCAGTTTAAGATCCCAATCTCTCTATCACGGAAGATACAAAGTTCTAGACGAAGCCAACAGTTTATTTACTGACGCATCAGAGAGAGTCCCTTCCGTCCATCCCTTGTTTATGTTTCCAACAGATCCTCAGCAACTGCTGCTAGCAAAATCATACAATGCTTTGTGAGAAATGCTGGTACTGGAGTAGGGTAATCATTTAGGCCGGAAATATCTTACCCAAGAAAACTCACATGGAAGATAGTCTCCATTGCCGATAACACAGTTCGTAGTAGTTTCAAAGATCCCTCGTCACAGTATTGATCTGCTTTACGCATTTCACTTGCATTCTTCATCTGATTCCACCTTGTTTGCGTTTTTGGTTAAGACGTACCGAGAGGCTGTAGACATTAACGAGGTGTGCATTAGTTAGAAGTCAAAAGTAGCAGTCAGTTCTTTCAAGGCAGCTCTCCTCTATTTGACAGCCTTAACCAATATTCAATTAGGATAACAATGGTTATGGGCAAAACAATAACAAATTTGCGCAACAAATATAGCACAAAACATGCACAGGCCTCTAGCTTCATATACAGTATTTCTTGACCAAAATTTGCGCAAAAATATACCATCCACATTATACACATTGATAAAAGTTATAGATTCACAATATCACAACACAAATTCGTCAAAACACACGACATCACAAAATACTCTCAATAAATCCAAATTCTAGGAAATAAACACCGAATAATAACAAATTTAATCAATTCACAACATCACAACACAATATATATGTCATATGCATACCAATACGACAAAATACTCTAAATAAATCCAAATGTGTCAGGTCTACTCATACGACAATATATAGTCTAAGTTAAACAAATCCAAATGTATCAAGTCTATCCATATGACAATATATAGTCTAAGTGGAAAAGCTAACCATCTAAAGTCCGCCCCTCCACTGTTGTCTCCCTCTTCGCACTAGCTCAGATCGTCGACGACCTCCTTCGACTTGAGCTTGTATATGCTCGTTCTCGGATTGTGTGTAGGGCTGTGATGGACCAGCTTGCTATGATGGACCAGCTTGCTATGACGGACTAGCTTCATCGTCATGCGTGCAAGATCTACCACGTCTTCGCCGGCGTCCATAAACCATATCCTCTTGTGCCATCTGCTCACGACCTTCACGCCGATCCTTATGAGTTTGATGAAAAGCTCTACGAACGCTCGCCACAGTCCGATGCAATATCGATACGTGTACTGAATCTCCTATGACGGTAGCTATACCCTCATTTGCAATCCCCTCTATCTCGTCCATAGCACCTATCTACAATTACATAAAATGATATAATGATATATATAAGAAACCAAAAGCTAACAATTGATTGAAAACACTATTATAATTTTCGCAATTTACTTACCCATTCTCTCTCATCTACCCCTCTTGGTACACATCTTGCTTGTTGGGAGCGAATCTCGATTTCGTTGACTGAAGGCGTGGTATGAGTGATTATCCAACGTCTGGTAATCCCCCAATACCATCTAACATAATCGACTTCCTCTATCTATCCATCAACGCATTAAGCAGTGCCCAATCGAGCTTCATCCATTGCAATTTTGAGCATGAGAAAAAACCTGCTTGGGCTACTAGCGCAATGATACAAGGATCTTCAAGTGGCCAACGCGTATATCCAAGGCTATGATCAATCATAACTAGCTCTTGTCCTCTCTGCACAACAATGAAAAAAAATATTAGAATATAACAATGAATAATTAATGTGACTATAAACTTATGACTAAAAATTTATCAATTATTACCGATGTAAACGATATGCTCTCTGAACGATGGTGTGACTGATCATAGAGGACGTCATCAGTAACCGGCCGGGAAGCATAGTATATATACCTGCACATATAATTGTTAACTTATTAGTTTTTACCAAATCAATAAGACTATAATAATAATTAGCTTCAAGATATAAGAGGGAGTTGATGTCTTATGACCCGTATTGACAGTGAGATTGCAACATGTATGAAGTCCGCAATAACCAGAGATCATAAATTGCCCATTAGATTTTTTTTCTAACAATTGCATTAAGCTTCCATGGACACTTTGAATTTCTATCGCCTTCGGTACTTGTATTCTCTCCTTGACCTTTCTCGTTAAAGTAGCAATTTACATGGTAGCTAGTTGTATTGGTTTTCACCAGCTTGAATTTGACCCGGTTCTTGATTGCCCATTCACGTATAGCGAAAACCAAGGTTTTCTTATTCTCGAAAATATCTCATTTTTTGAAAGTGAAGTCCTCGGGTCGATTGAAATTAGGACCAAGTTCAACGAACTCAGCTTGTGAGGTATTTATCCACTCGTCATTTTGAAACTCTTCTGGCAACGGTTCTTCACACTCTACATAATCGTTGTTTACGCAATATTCATCTATCCAACGAGCGTCATCATCGGTTTCTCCAATTGCACACTGCATACTATCAAGACATTCCTCGTCTTCAACATCTTCATTATCATCATCGGCATATACATCTTCATCCTCTTATATAATAGAACCAACCGGTAAATTAACTGAAACATGACCCGACGCGTTGTGGAACACGTCACTTGACATTGCACCTGAGTTATTTTTTAAGTACAAGGCACTTTGAGATAATGTGATTTGATTTTCAAGCATGCGGGAGAACTCTTTGTGAGCATATGAAACTTCGGCAACCCCACATTGGAATATTTTCAATGAACAACTCGATTGAGATTTGTTTTTCCGCAAGTTGTATCATGTCATTCAATTCTTGATCATTGGTGATCTCTACAACAACTGTTCTTATTTCATTTATTGGACAATTACAGAAGACATTAATGGCATTTTCGGCATGATTAATTCTAGTAACTCTGTATATTTGCTCCATCATTCTATCGAAATTACAATTTCTAGATAACATGAACATTTTTCTCGAGCCTCCTTCGTATATAGGCATATTATTCATTCCAACACTCAGTTTTCCATTGAATAAGCAAATCATCGGTATTCCATTTGCCATTTTAACTGGAGAATTAAAATTCATTATATGCAAATTAGATTTTGTTTCATATTGATAATCATAATTAAAATATTTATTCTAAATATACAATATTAACTAAACAATATTGAGAAAATTATGAAAAAATAAGAAATTAATACCTTGATGAAATTTCTGATTTCGTCGGTGTCGGAGAGATTAAACGGCGTTGGATTTCAACAACGCCGGAGGATCTTTGGGTAAGAGAGAAATTTGAGGGAGGAATAGGTGAGTTGGGAGGGAATCAATAGAATAAGGGAGAGAGATTGGGTTTGGGAGAGAGAGATCGGGTTTGGGAAGGAGAGAGATCGGGTTTGGAGAGAGATCGGGTTTGGGAGGGAGAGGGAGAACGGCTGGGAATGTTGTGCCCTAATTTGAGGCATAGCTGGGCTATATATAGCCTGACAAATCTATAAGACTACTAGTCTCATAGATTTGGACGGCACAATTTGACTCTGCCCAGCAAACCCACGGGACTAGTAGTCTCGTGGATTTGCTTAGCCGAGCCAAAATGTCTCTGCTTAACGTACGGGATTAGTAGTCACGTACGAATCGTGAAGCATAAACAAAACATACGGGACTACTAGTCCCGTATGTTTCGAGCATGCTGTTTTTTAAAATCAACCTCTTTTTGGCCTGTTGGCTAAAAAAAGATCGATTTTGCTAAATAATTAGCAAAATGGTCGATTTTGATAATTATTTAGCGAAAAAAAGTTTTTTTATAAAAACAATCCCATTGCTATTTCATCCTGTTACCATCGAGTTACGGAAATTTGTCTGAACCCCACAAAAACTAAAATGGCGTTAGAAAGCCTACCTCCACCAAAAAGATGACCAAGAAAACTAGTTTGATAAATGTTAAAACCCTGCAAACTTTGAAACGATTCTGAATTTTGGTGCACTAGAGGTGCTTAACTTCTATGGCCATAAGTTAAAAGAAAATGGCAATAGATCTGTGTGAAATATTCAAACAATTTCCCTTCCGGTATTTAACAAAAAAAATTAAGAAGATATTCATTCGGGGAAAAAAAACTTAAATGAATACGGGGATTAAGGTAGGAATAATTCATAGTTAGAAAAAAATTGTATTACTTACATTATTACTATACTATATATAATATTCTATTAACATTAATTAGAATTACAATGAAATCTTTAGAAATGGAATTTCTAGTTAGCAACTTCTATTACTATTGATTTTTTTCTTTTTTGTTCTTTTCGTCTTCTTAGGTTCGGGTCAAAAATAGAAGAGTTAAGTCGATCAGACAAAAAATCAAAGGGGGTTCATGGCTAATGGTAAAGATGTGCGTGAGCGTAGCTAATTAAATTCCAGCTTCTTTTAGACTGACCTGTTCCTAATATTAACAACTGCCCGCCCCCACCCCCGCGCCGGAAAAAAACACACACACCGAAATAAATAAATAAATAACTAAAATAGAATACAACTTTTCCTGTTCGATTCATTTACATGGAGGTAGTCTACACGCTTGTACTGATAGCATCGAGAAAATTAAACCACCAAATCTCACACTAATGTACTGTGAGCTTAAAATTTTTGAAATTTAAGTTGATAACACAGAAGTTAAGACCTGTAGACTTATCATTGACAAACTCAGTAATTAACTAAATGCCTCAATCTGAATTTGATTTTCATGTACCTGTCAACGACAGATGGAGACATGAAAAAAATCAAGTGCCCAGGCTGAAGAAGTGCCCCAGACCAAAGAAGTGCCCCAAAAAGAATACAAAAGAACTGACTGACATGAGGACAAATGTATCATGGTATCATCTATAAAGTGCACCAAAAAGAATAAAAAAAGAACTGACATGAGGACACATGTATCATGGTAGCATCTATAAATATGGTAAGATAATAATTTGTACCTAATGAATTATGAGCTCCTATAAAGTATACCTAGTAGATAAGCAAAACTAAGTTACTCCTATAAAGTATCCCTAGTAGATAGGCAAAACTAACTTTCAAATTCTTCAAAACTTCATTGAAGCAAAACGGTAACCTTTCATCCCTACGGTTTTTCCATTCTTGAAAGTTTGGAGACATTCAGTAAGGATGGTCATCCACAGAGAGCTGAACAATTTAGTTCAAAGACGTTATAAGAATTATGCCAAATGGAGTATTTCATTAACATACCTATTTCAAAGGTTGATAAGTACATAAATCAGAATTCTGACACCAATTCCTTTCCCAGTCTGGTAAATTTCGCCTGATGTAGACCACACTTTATAAGGTCCAACAGCAAACTGATGTAAAAAAGGATAATGTAGCTACCCAATTCATGAATAATATTGCCGGAACACTTTGATTGGCTTAAAAATATGTGCAAAAGCTGTTCATCTGACTCAGGTCCTTGAGACATCTATATATGATAAGCAACATAATGATATCAAGAATACTTTATTCGGCGCCTTTTCTTCAATTCCCTCTTATCTCTAATTCCATCATAAAGAAGTTCATATGCAAAATATGCAATATGGCATTTTTTAATCAGTTCCTCTAGGAGTATCTTTGGTGCAGCGATTTCCTTCTTATCAGCACTAAAAATAGTATGCACGACCTCTGGCACCACACCATTTTTGACCATTGTATGAATAACACCAACAGCTTCCTTCACTCTGTGGTTCATGCAAAGGCAGTTTATTACTCTTCCAAATGTTGCCATTGATGGAACAAACCCCTCACCAACCATTGCTACCAGAAATTTATAGGCTCTGTCAACATTTCCAGTCTTGCAATATCCATTAACAAGTATGTGGTAAGTAAAAGCGTCAGGCAAACAACCCTTGTTGACCATCTCACTAAAAAGTTTCTCCGCCATATGGATATCCAATTTCTCAGAATATGCACATATCATTATATTATATGTATCAACTGTAGCAGAGAAATTTTCTTGTTGCATTTTTCTAAATAATTCGTAGGCTCCTTCAAGATCGTTATTCCTGCAGAATCCATGAATCAATGTGCTGAAACTAACAATGTCAGGAGTCAAACCTTCACTAGTCATTTTCACTAGGAATTCAGAGGCTTCTTTAACTTGGCGACCCTTGCAGAGGCTCTCAATCAATATGTTATAGGTGATAACATTAGGACGACAGCCCTTTGAAGCCATTTCTTTGAAAGTTTCCATGACTTCACCAGTATTTCCAGCCTTGCAAAGTCCATTTAACACAGAGTTGTAAGTGATTGCATCAGGAATAACACCATGAGTCCACATCCTATCTACTATTTCCAAAGCTTTATGCAGCTTCAGTCGCTTACAGTAGCCATCTATCAATGCATTGAATGTAAAAACATCAGGAAGGAAGCCCTTTGCCATGGCATCGTTCATGACATTATACGCATCAGAAGCATTCCCCATTTTGCACAATCCATTTATTATAGTGTTATATGTCCAAGTATCTGGGCTGCAACCATTCTCAATCATCTCATTCATAAGATCCAAAGCCTTCAATATGAGGCCTTGATGACAGAGCCCTTTTATAAGTGAATTATAGATAAAAACATCAGGCTTCAAATCTTGAGCCAAAGCCTCATTAAATAGCTCTACTGCACGATCTATGTCGCCTTCATCACATAATCCATTAATCAAGGAGCAGTATGTTACACGATCAGGCACGAACCCCTTGAAGATAGCATCCTTCAGAAGTTTACATGCAGCTTGAACTTGACCAATTTTGCAATACCCATCAATAATTGTATTGTAGGTAAAATCATTGGGAACACAACCTTTATTTACCATTTTGTGTAAATACTCCTCGGCCTCTACAACCTTAGAGTTCTTGCATAAACCGCATATTAATGTATTGTAAGTTATAACATCTGGAATCAAATCATCATTCATTCTCTCCAACAGAGAAACAGCTTCTGTTAACTTGCTTTCTTTGCATAGGCCTTGAATCAGAATATTGTATGTGTAAGTATTTAGAGATAGACCCCTCTTCATAACCTTGGAGAGGAGCTTGCTGGTTTCTACAACCCCGCCTTTCTTGCAGAGCACATGGATTAGCTTATTAAATGTAACTATATCAGGATAAAACTGTTCCCTAAGCATCTCATCAAAAAGATTACAAGCCTCGGATTGGTAGTTCTCTTCATAAAGACCACAAACCACTGTACAGTACGTGATTGCATTGACATCAAACCCTCTTTCTGGCATGTCCCTAAGCAGCCTCAGTGCGACATGAGGCCTTCTTGTTTTACAAAATGACTTTATTCTGACTGTAAAAGTATAAACATCAGGACTAATACCTTTGTCCAACATTCTTAGATATACTTTGTGTGCTTGATCAAAGTATCCATACTCGACGAGGATGTTCATAATAGCATTATAAGATATCACAGTTGGTTGACATCCAAAAAAATCCATTCTCTCGAACGTATCCACCGCATTCTGTATCTTCCCTCTCCGCCCGTAGTTCTTCATCGCACCAATATATACTCCCTCAAGGGAAGAACTATCAAGATTCATTCTCATCTCCGAAATGACTTTCTCCATACTTTCAAATTCTCCGTGAGATCCAAGCTTTTCTACCATACTTTTGTAAGTGAAGTGGGTATGTTTGAAGCCATCCTCCTTTGCAGCTGAATTGAACATCTCGAGAGCTCGAAGTGGATCCTTCTGATATCTTATGACCGTGACTATGTGCTTAGGGAGCAAGGCACGGCTCATTACAATAACCGAACCTATCAAATATCAACTGATTCCCATAAATCTAACCGCACCACAAGATGCTTCATCAGGTTCTATTTCAGCAACCAAATCCAACCAATCCAAACCTACAGCACAGCGCAGCCGTGAGAAAATAAGCAGATGCAGTAGCACATCTACCTGCAAGCAGGAAAACTAGTGTCTAATGCCCAAAAAAGCAAGACAACAGGGACAGAAATCAAATGATCAAAATGGGTTTATGGTTTCAATTTTCTTATCCATCAACTGAAGGTCTACTTCTGAAGACAAAATGTTGTCAAATACAAGTACTCTCACAGGAATAAGCACAAACATATAGGGTGGGTTATTGTTTTACTCTAGAGTGAACGAACAAACTCAAAAGAAGCAATTCAAATCAATTAAACAGAGAGAAAATGTTATAGAGCTGCCAATTACTAGAAGAAGTCAACTAAATTGTTGGGACCCAAGCCCCTATGTCCATCAACATTTTTTTTTTCTATAAAAATGAGCACGACCCAATTAAGTTATACGGGAAAGAACCAAGCTTTACGATCTTCAATACATAAGCTGGTCGGAAAATCTTAGAAAGGGCAAATCTTTGAAGATTATACCTTGTTATTTAGAAGAGCTATTAGCTTTCCAAGTTACTCGGGGTGAGGGGAAGTGGGCAAAATCTTTGAAGATTGTACCTTATTATTAGAAGATTGCACCTTATTATTAGAAGATTGCAAGCAAAGGGTAAAAGTAAAAGGGATGGATCATTTTCTTTTTCAACCCGCACGCCAAACGGGTCGGGTACCCAGATAAAAAAAACCAAATAGTTTACATGTATAGCCCCCAAAACAGCTATATTTGCAAAATATATCCCAAATCGAGATTTTTGATAACTTACCCCTCAATTTTTTTTACCGTGCTGAGTTAATAAAGATTAAAGACCCAAATAATAAACGCTGTTAATGTTCTGGGGGCATACGGGCGAAAAGCCCAAAGATATTTGAAAGAAAGGAAGGGGAATCGACGCTAAAACCCTCGTAGATTCGAGCGAGATCGAGAGGAGAGAGACGGCGACGATGGGATCAACAACAACCGGGGAGTGGTTAGAGAAGGCGCTCTCGCAAGCGGATTCGGGCGTGGAACTGGATGCGGATCTGATTTCGGGTCTCGTCTCCTTCTGTGAACTCGCTCCTCCTCCCGATGCCGCCGATTACCTCAGCGTACGTAATCATGCCCCAGCTATTTCCCCGTTTTTTTAAATAAATCTTTTAAAGTTTGAATTGTTTGATTGAGGGCTGCAATTTTGCGCCTTCAATATCTACGAGGTTTAGGTTGGATTAACTAGGGCAAATCTGGAATCGAGAAATTTATAATTTTCCAGAATATGTTGTTATGCTACCAAGTTATCTCGTGGTTTCCTTCAAGTTGAATTGCGACGATAGAATTTGATAAATAATGTTGGCGACCAACAATCAGAGGTGAATGTTTTACCCAATATCTAATCACTGCTACAAACTTCAAGTTTTGACGTGATGTAATAGCTTCGCTGAATAAACAAGTGAAGCACCTGAATCATAGATCTTAAATTTCTTTTGTTCAATGATTTTGCTATTTGCTTTTCTCCTTTTAAAGATCTCGAGTATTTTGATGTCGCAGAATATTATAGGACCAGAAGCTGGTCAGCATATAATCCAGGAATACCTGCGGAGAAGAGGCTACGTGGATTCCTCCACTAGCATCCCAGATGTCCAAACATCAAACTCTCAAGGATACGTGAAACCTCCTGCTGATGAAAATGGGTTCGCTGCAGCCAAGAAGCAAACGAGACCACCAAAGGCGGCAGCTGCCATTACTAACGAAACTAAGAACAAAACAGAGATTGCAGAATCCAGCAACAATTCTAGGAGAAAGAAGAAAGCTGGAAAGGCCATATCTCTAGCAGAAGCTGCGAAAGGATCGGTGGTTTTCCGACAGGGAGAGCCTTGTTCATGCCAGGCTCGACGGCATAAGCTCGTGAGTAACTGCTTATCGTGTGGCAAAATAGTTTGTGAACAGGAAGGTGAAGGTCCTTGCAGCTTCTGTGGTGCCCTTGTTTTGAGAGAAGGAAGTACATATGCTGGTCTGGACGAGATTGCTGGTCCTCTTTCTGATGCAGAATCTGCAGCTGAAGCATATGCAAAGAGGCTTGTAGATTATGACAGGAATTCTGCTGCTAGGACCACAGTCATTGATGACCAGAGTGACTATTATAATTTTGAAGGGAATGCCTGGATGTCTGAAGAGGTATTACCTCAAGAACTTTTATGATGCCCTTTTTTTTTCCAATGAGAGTTGTATATTGCAGATTGATTCTTGAGTAATATCTATATTCCATTGAAGATTTGAGTCCATATTTCATCGATCTCTGTAGTTGATATACCTTGCATAACTTAACAAACTCCTTTGATCAGTTTTGCATCTCATTCCGTTGTAGCATTTCAGCTGAATTTGTTAAGACTTGCATCCATATATTTGAATGACTAGAAAATTTAAAAGTTCTACCACTAACGCAAGAGTATATAACAGTGTATGTTTGAAGCTTGATATGTATCTGACATAGGAGTTTTGATCTTAGTGATATCTGGCAATTTACAATTGCTACTTGTCCGTGGACATTTTTAAGATTGCAATTATAGCAGGGAGCTGGTGGGGTTAGACCATTAGCTTTAGCCTGTTTAAAAGCTGAAATGAAAACTTAATTCATAGAATTTTTTCATATCCCGCCTGTTTAGTTGAGTGATGTTCTAATTAGTAACTTTTATCAGAGTTCTGAATCAGATTCCATAATTCATAAATACACTTTCTGTTCAATGATACATTGAGATGTATGTGTTATTAGGCTTTTTGTTTGCTTAAAGTCTAAGTAAGTTAATGCCTTTATGCTCCAAAGAAAAGCAGGGTGTGGTTTCTGAGCTCTGAAATTGTTGAGAATGTATTTTTATAACCAGATACCTTCTTGTTATTTATTGTCAGTAGACTTACTATTTGTTGAATGTATTCTTTATCAGTCATTCCAGAAGTTGAATTTGAGCAATTAAGAGAATATTTCTAACAAGTTCCACGTTCATGTGTTTTTAGTTGACAATTTTTTAGGAATCATATGCATTTGCCTAGATGAAACAAGTTTTACTGACTGGATGCTTCATGCTTGTGTTTTCAGTTGCTCGTCTTGTTAAGTCTTCCACTTCTTGAGTGGCGTAATTTAGTTTGGTACCCACTATACCCATTATATAACTGATGTTCCATGTCCAGCCCTTCTCTGATCAACAAATCAGCATATAACTGTGGTTGTTACTTCCTGTTTATAGTGAAATCTGTTGGTGCTGCAAAAGTTGTCTGATGTTTGTATTTTGTTTACTTCAGGAGAAAGAGCTTCTTCGAAAGAAGCAAAGAGAAATTGAGGAAGCTGAGAAGGCCCGGAGATCGCAAGTGGTTGTGACGTTTGATTTGGTTGGTCGCAAGGTTTGTTCTAAACCCTCTCTTGGAAAAAAAGAACGAAACAAAATTTCCTTCACAGAGGTTTTTGAAGTTTTGATGTGATTCTGATTATTTCGCAGTAGGGGTCCTTGTTGTCCTTTCCTGGTCAATTCAGTTTCTCCTAACATGATTCCTGTCTAGTAGAATGGTCACTAACTGTAGAACCCATTTATCCTGCGGTGTCACAAGCCATCTCAGAGAAATTGGACCCCTAAAAGATGAAAACGTGTCCAAATTCTTCTTTCCTTTGTAACAAATAGGTGGGTTCCTTCCAATATTGAGAAGAATATTTTTCATTGAGATGGCTTTGACTTTGTGACATACTGACCCTTCCCCAGTCCCTCTTTTTTTCTTTTTTTAATTGGCTAATCCGTTCAGGATTCTATCAATTGCAGGTGATATTGAACAAGGATGGGACCTCAGAGTCGGAATCAGAGAACAGCATTCTCAGGCCACCTGAAGAAAGAGAGCAAAACCGAATAAAGCCTAATCCTACAGTTATACAACCAGTGTTTGTTAATACCGGACCGGCTAGGGATCAAGTTAAAGGGAAACAAAACAACAACAGAGTAACGAGGGGCTTGTGCTTGGAAATCAGCGGGAGGGTGCAGCACGAGGGCCGTGGTCAGAAGTCTGCTGTTTCCGGTGAAGGTTTGTGGCCGGATTCACAAGCCACCGGTTATGGAGATGAGCCTGGATGTTCCCTTGATTACAACTAGTGTATGTGTGATTGGCCTGAATGTTGCCTTTGTATTGCAAATGAAGAAGTTGTGTCATATGCCGTTGCGTTTTAACTCAATAGTGGTCTCAATGAGCGCGCGCGCCCAAATCTTGATCTTATATGACGTTGATTTCTGTAGATCAATTCGTATTAAGGTGGATCTATATTTCATTCTTTCATCGCCTTTTACTCTATTCCTTGTTGCCGCCCAAAAGGAACTGCACTGGTAGTATTCCAGTTGAGATCCTAAGACCCGTTTGGTACGCGGGAATAGACTCAAATGAGAATGAAATGGAAGAATGAATGGAATGGAATTAATGTGAGAATGAAATAGTCATTTTTATTCTCTCGTTTGTGTGTAATTTATAAAATAAAGTGGGAATGAACGTATTTTAAAATTGTATATTTTATTGATTCTCATTTAAGTGAGAATGCTCATTCCCTATCATTTCATAGGGAATGCTCATTCCCACATAAAGTGGGAATTGATGAGAAGTGGAAATGAGCATTCCAACTTCAAAAAAGAGGGTGTGTTTGATTGGAAGGAATGAGAAGTGAGAATGATCATTCCATTCCACCCCATTCCTGCGTACCAAACGAGACCCTAGTGTTTTTTGAAATCAGATCCTTGTGACGGATCATATGAAGTTTGTTGTGTGCGGAACCCATAATAGGTTGCCACGTGTACTACGACCCCAGCCAGACCAAGCTCACGAACGTCAATTCTGATTCCAATTAAAGTCGAATACTTGGTCAGAAACCCCTTAAACACAATTAACTTGTTACTATTCAAGAGTTTTATCAGTTAAAAGCGTAAATATCAAAGAACTCCCTTAACTTTGGATGGTTATCAAATGACCCCGATTAGCTCTAAAAATATAAATAAAAAAACCCCCTTAAGTTCAGAGATCGTTAGGAAAGCCCCTTTAACTTTGAGATTTTATCAGAAAATCCCACTAAAAGTAGTGGGGTTTTCTGGTAAAATCTCAGTTAAAAGGGGTTTTTTGATAAAATCTTGATAATTGCCATACGTGAGTGAAGTTTTTCTGATATTTTCAAAGTTATGGGGAAGTTTTTCTGATATTTTCAAAGTTATGGGGGTTTATCTGGTAATCATCCAAAGTTGAGGGGGTCTTCTGATATTTAGCCTTAGTTAAACATTTTAACAATGAGAATGTGGAACCATCGTCCAATCAAATAGTGAAAAATTAGTGTCTTCCTACTCATATGAACAGAATAACCTTTAGGCTAAGGCACTGTCCTTCTATTAGAATTTAGAATACATCATGGAATTCAAGAGATGAGCAGAATTACAATTACTATAATTATTGCGTAGTTTCAATTTAATCAAGAACCAAAAAGAGCAAAATTTTAGTTTCTATAAAAATCTAATTTATTTAATTGACGAAGTTCCAGTTCTCCCTGTAAAAATGTTTAACTAGTCAAACATAATAAACTTGACCAGAAACAAATAAGATGTCTAAAAGCCAAAACTTTATTTAATAAATCAGCGTTTTAATAAATAAGCGTTCCAAACTCAAGGGGTTTCTGATATTTTCACAGTTAATTGGGGTTATCTGTTAATCATCCAAAGTTAAGGGGGTTCTCTGATGTTTACCCTTTAACTAATAAAACTCTACTTGAACAGTAACTAGTTAATCGTGTTAAGAGATTCGTAACTAACTATTCAACTTCAACTGGAATCAGAATTGACGTGGCAATCTATTGTGGGTTCCGCATACAGAATTTATGGGACCCGTTCTGAGGTGACCTGCACTCGGGCGCAACAGGAGCTTACGTGGCACTTTGCCCACCAAAATGTTTAGACTTCAAGAAACCTGTTACTCTATCAGATGATCCCTAACTTGATGAGGGCATAGACACAATCATTTCATCCCACGGTCCGCAAAGTTCGCAGAACCCTGATAAACCTCAACTTAAAGTGAAAAAATGAGGATGCCCTCAACTAACATACCGACGTCTTACAAAGACACAAACTCATCAAGCATCAACTGCATCTTCAGCTCCGCCTCAACACAACGGATGCATACATAGACTTTATTTCCAAGTAAAACTTCCACATGTATAGCTATGTACAACATAGAAAAATGTTTGAACATGGTGAGATTTCAGAAGAACGTATACAAAAGGGGAAACGGTAGGATGCGTCTCTTGCGGTGTCACATAGCGGATACACGCTCAAACAAAAGGCGACCGATTACTCATGTGGCTCTTGTTGAGGAGTTGTAGGGGACTCAGGAGCAATGGTGAACTGCAGACCCCTTCCCTGCCCCGACTGGAGGATGAAAGCCACTTCTCTTGCTGCTAGAGCTGCTGCCTCCTGATTTTTTTTGACAGATGATATTCAAGTCAGACACAAATCAAATACAAACAAACGAGTAAATTCTGGAGTAAATTCCGTAACTAGGAAACAAATCACGGCAGATTATGCCAACATTAGACGATAACTAATGCTTTTATTTCATATTCACGAGTTCCACTCCCCCCTATAAATTGGTCAAAGACTGTAAATGATCATCATCTGAATTGAAAGGCATTCTTCAGCTTCCTTAGAAAGTTATAATACAAAAATAAAACTGGGGGCCCTAATTATATTTCACAACTACGGCAAGAGAATAGGCCAGAAATGAAATGAAATGATTACTCCAGATAAAGGCACTAACCTGTCGTTGTCTTCGACGCTGCAGAATGCTTATGGCCCAAGCCATGATGTAGCATGGCAATAGAAATCCAGCAGCACGCAACAAAAAGAGCTGTTAATCATAACAAAAGACTGTTAGATAATAATTTGATAACTGAGCCGAAATTCTATAATTATCATGGCAATGGACATGACGTCACTCACAGAAAAATATGCAGAGGCATCATCATCTCCATCCCCATTAGAAATGGTCAAAGCATGCCTCAACAGCAAAAGAGCCATTAACTGCAAAAGGAAACAAGAACAGTTAATACATATTATTATTATTATTACTATTATTATTAGGACTGCAAATAAATAAGACATGGCAAAGGTTGGGGGCTACTAAAATAAAGAGGCACAATCTTGCACCATTATCGATGAGAAAATTAATAAAATATCATTTCAATTCAGACTAACATTGCAACTTCGTACACCAGTATGGCCAATATCTCAGCTCAAAATAGAGAAACATCCTTAAGAGTTCATTTAAAAATGCCAATGTCTAATATGATGAGCACACTAGTCATTAATGCATCACCAAATTACAGAGCACGGTTTGGATCCCCATCAAAAGTGAGCAAGGGCAACAAAGAGAGAATGAATCTCAGTCAGTTCAAAAAACAAACTGTGATGCAATAAACTAAGGTGCTCCATCATTGACTACTCAAACCAACAACAACAAGTAATACACAGTAAATGTGTCAGTGAAAATGTCTGAACAGTTTCTCACAAGTTAACCCATTTCATTCAAAGTATACTTCAAGGTTCCCAGTCTCTGGGATCCTTGGACATTTTAACCAATGCATACTTCTGGATGCTGATTCTCACTGAGATATGTAAGGATCTATGAAATAGAAAAATGTAGAACCAATGCTGAAATGGTTCTTAATGTAGCTTGTGGACTTTATTAGATTATGTCTACAGGTTTTTTGAGCCTTGTAAAGAAAATAACATTTTATAAAAATCAAAGTGGTATGCACATCCTTGACTTTTAAACATTCAATATTTTAGTCACCAGCAAGTCCGCATGTGTTATGCTTAATCTAATTTTCAACTTTATTACATCTATAGGCTTTTTGCGCCTTGTAAAGGAAATAAAATTTTATAAAAGAACACACAGAAATCTGCATGTTTGAATTTTTAAATGTCCAATGTTTTAGTCTCAGCAAGTCCACATGGGTTATGCTTAATGTAAGCCATGCTTCACACACTTACCAGAGGATTGCGCAAGGTAGCTGACAGGATAATGTTAAACAACATTAAGAACAACAGAAGTTGCTAGGATGTGTTCAAATGCCTAACAAGTTACACTGCATGGTTAATTCATAAAAATTCGTAAGGCACATGCTGCACAACAATTTCCATAAGATACTAAAGACATTAATAAACCAAACTAATGAGAAAAATACACATAAACAACAACAGTTGGTAGGATATGTTCAAAGGGCCCAAAGTTACACTATGGTTTAATTCATTAAAAATTTGGAAGACACTTCAACATCCATGAGTCCCTAAAGAAATTTAAAGAGAAAAAATTATGTACTAAAGTAATTAAATTTCCACATGTCAAAGGATCTACACCTCAATATAAACATTTAACAAACTGAAATAATACCTTCATAGACTTAAAAATTAAAATACTAACGGCTTACAATTAGAGCAGCTGAGCGGCAAAATGCAGCACCACTGGCATTTGTAGAAGCATACTCATCGTACTCAGCTTCAAGAAAATGGCGCTGCGCTGCTGCCATAGCAAGGATTCGAGGATCACGCAAGTCCAAAGGAGTACCAGTGATGGTCCAACCTCCACTGCAAATATACAAAAAAAAAATTTGAATATTATAATCATATTATTAGACAGGAGAAAACATCGCCCAAATCACATATTAACTGAAAAGACAAGGCAAGCAAGTATACAGACATACCTAATATCAATTGTAGTCTCATCTGGGTTAGGTCGAGGAGGTGCAGTATAGTCTGGTTTGTACGGCTGAAAATCATGAAATTAATAACTAATTATGATCAATTCCAATTTTAGCAATATCCTTGCATAGTGTATCAATTTAGAAATATTGACAGCAAAAACATTAACAAGAAACCAGAATGAGAACTCACCTCATGGCAAATCTCACACATTATGTCTCCTTTTTCATTGCACCAACGCTGCACACATGCCCTATGAGCATACTGTAGATACCAAATTTGTTAACATCAATATCCACAACAAAATAATGATGGACCAATAAGATGCATCTTTAAGCAGAAACTAAATGCATAACATATATAATATAATTGGAAACCAGGATCTTACAGTACGTCCAACAATAGAAAAATCCAGATTTCTACTTTACAAAACAGGTTTCATCAGGAGCATTGACAGACATATACTTCATCAGTAAATATAAATATATATGGTGATGGAACCGGAGAATAATGACAAAGTATATTCAATAATCTAAGAGCTTAAATACCATAAAGAGCAAAATACAGATTATTACTTTATAAAACAGGTCTCATCAGGAGTGTTAACAAACATATACTTCATCAGTTAAAAAAGATATGGTGCTGGAATCAGAGAGAACAATGACAAGGTACGTTCAATAATCTAAGAGCTTAAAAAGCATAAACAGCATGAAACTACACTGAAAAATTCAATTGGCAAAAATGTTAAAAAGGGAATAATAGATTTATACTAATCACCTCTCAATAACAATTCATATCATGGCTTAACTCAGCACTAAGTTCGCTCAACAAGTTTCAGGTAGTGAACTGCTTAATCTGATTGACAAGATTTTTTTTATTGTGTCCAGCCTGCCAAATCCCCCTAAACTACGGAGTCCGCAAGATCAAACGATAAAGAAGAATACAGATGGCCTATATTTGAGATATATAATATAAGAAGTTTATGAAATCATGTGCATACAATAAAAGTTTTGCTGCACACAAACTATATTTCACATATGACATTTTTCTTGGAAATTTTTAATTAATCCCACTCATTTATTATCTCAAGTATAAGATTATCAACCATCATCAACAAACATAGCAGCAAAATATGAAATACAAAGATCATATCAATCATCAAAACAAAGAAGCAATAACTAAATAAATAATCCCATGTCATGACCCATGACATATACCTCCAAAAATGATTAAAATCATCAACTGCTTATAATTTGTAGTTACTTGCTCAATGCCTATTGTGTAAGCAAGACATCAATCTCACAATAAGTATTATAGAACGTTTGAAAATGGTAGATGGACCTAAACAACAAGTTGCAAAGAGTTACAAGACTTCAAACTGCCACAGTAATAGAGAATAAAACAAAATAAAACATTAATTGGCTATCTATTTTTTATTAGGAATAGGGTTCAAAAAATAAACCTTCAGACTGCCACTACAAGCACAAGGAGTCTCCAGGTTCTTAATATGATCCTCTTCCTGGCAGATCCTACATTCTACCGTCTGAATGAGTGGCTCTTCCTCAGAGCTACTGCTATTTCCTTCCTCGTGCTTTTTAGTGGTAGAATCCTCCTTTGACGGCGCTAGAACAGAGGGGACAACAGTGAGGGAGGAGTCTCCAGAAGAACCATCTGAACAGTCACCTATCTGTATCGTTTCAACAGACTGAGGAGTTATAAGGCGATCCACATACAACACTAGATGATCTCCCATTGCCAAAAGATATCTTTCAGACAAACTAGCCTCTGGCACAATTAACTTTAATGAGCTGAGTTTCTGCAATAAAACAAATTAATTCAGCTTCCTGCACGAACCAAATTCAGTGATGGCATCAACTTTTCAATCAAAACGCGATGAATGGAAGATACAATCAGCAGATTCATTTTCTCAGACCTTAACCTATCAAAATATGACCTCACAATTTAGCACCAAAAATATAGTTTCCTGAAAATATACAAAGGATAGGACGGTGTTTTTCTGTTCCCCTTTCTTTTTATTTGACTAATATGTTGTTGGTTCCTTGTTTCCCTTATTAAAGATTAGAGATATATAGTTAAAAATCTTTCAAGCGAAAACTAAAAAACTGCTGCAGCCAAATAATCAATTCATTTATCCAGGAGCAAGAGGGGAAAAATTCCGAGTATACCACAATCGCTAATACTCAAGAGAGAAAAAACTAAAACTAAAACTCTAACCAAAATAAGTAAAACCCCACAAAGAAACCAAATAGTTATCCAGAACCAAAAACCATGAATAATGATGCTTTGCATTCGCAATGAAAGCATGGCGTGTAGAAGGCAAAAGCGTTCTATGTATACATGTAGCCGCCAACACCATGAACAAGCATTTCCAAGAACAAACCTTTAGACACAAACTCAAAACGAATCCTCCAGAATTGAAGTGATTATGAGACAATTCACCCACAAATAGTCCTTTGAGTTATGACAAAATCACGAGAATTTAAAATATAAAACCCTAAAATCTTCCAAAAACCACTAAATTCCTCCCCAAAAAATCCCTATAAGAAACCGCTCCAAGAGAGAGAGGAAAAAAAAAAAAACAAAAGTCATCTCCTTTTCGAACGCGTGGAATGTTCATCGGGCTGCCCTTACCCAAAGTTTCCCCCTTTACAAGAATCCCAGCACAAAATTCCTTCAATCAGCTAAATTTTTTTGGTGAAGATCATCATCAGCAAGACCGCAGAGACAGAATACACATCTGATTTATTTAATAGAACAAAGGTGAAGTGAGAACCCCTTCGGAACCGCTAATAGAAACCCTAGTCCCTCAAAACACCCCCCAAATCGGAAAACTACTTAACAAATTCGAAGATCTACATAGAAACCCAAAACAACCCTAAATCCACCCCCAAAATCAGCCATTTCCATTAAAAAGTGCATAAAATTATTGAAGATTTCCGACGTAATCATAAAGAAACGAGGATCTATCTAAGCAGAAAAGAGGTAATTCAGGGCGAAATGGCCTTACCTTAAATCCACCCTGGAAGAAGAAGAAGAAGAAGAAAAAATTTCCTCTTTCGTTGTTCGATGAGGATGAGAAATGGAAAACTGATTTAAGTAAATACGATTTTGGTAACGCCCTTCTCAAGCTGTGATGACGGCCGTTAGGGTCTAGAGGCTTACGTTGACGGCCGTCAGTTTTGGTCTGTCCCCACGCGGTTCCTGCCTTTATTTTAACGGTCGTCGCCTTTGGAAATGTCGGACTTAATTAGACGACTTATTACCGCCGAAACGGGATTCCGAGAAAATAATAAAGGTAATAGAATAGGGAATATATATATATAAAATCTGTAATATTCAAGACGCACGTTTCTTTTAGTTTGATGGTTATATTGTAAGCCTATGGTAGGAGATGAAATATTATTGGATGTTATAAGGAAAATAGTTTAGAACTAAAAAAGCTAAAATTGCTTTAATTATCAGATCAAAAAATTTGATTCCTTCTTTAATTAGGACATGAAGAAGACGAGTTATAGACTCAACAAACTCAACGAGTAGCGGCAGGACCTTGGAGAAATTCTATGGCAGATGCCAT
>BQKN01066968.1:71762-82424 GCA_022839385.1 Asparagus kiusianus | reverse complement strand
ATTTTGTTACTTATTATGTAAAACAATCGATTTTGCTAATATTTTTATAAAGTAATCTTTTTAAAAATTCTCTAAAATAAATTGTTAATTCAAAATATGAAATGGGCTAAAAGACGTAAATAATCTGGTGATTAATTGACCCATAAATAAGGAAAAATAATAATTGAAATAAAAGTATATTTAAATTGAATCTAACAAGTCACTTCACAGAATAAAGCATGAAATGGATCCAAGAAATTTTAAAAAAATATGAGATCGAGGGGTAGAGGGAGAGAAGACCTCGCCGACATGAATTCTATTTCTCTCCGAACATGACAGCGAAATTAGTGGAGAATGAGCGAGGAGAAAAGTGAACAGAATAGGTGACAAAGTGGGCGTGCTTATATAATTAGGTTATTAAGATATTCATCCTAAAATCTTAAATACATACATATTAGTTCCTAACATCTCTTTAATTGCTCATTTACAACGATATTACTATTCAATATTAAATTAATTTTATTACATAAGATTATATGATATTTTTTAATAAATTATAAAGTATATATATGGAAACCTCGATGCTTATAGCCAGTAGTTAGGCTCCACAAAATAGGTTAACTTTATATTGTAGCTTGCTATTGATAATATTGTTGGCAATGCCATTACCTTTCTACTTTATCTTATTATTCACACTTTTCTGATGTAAGTCATCTTTTGCTAATCACTCAATTGGCTATATTAAGTTTTTATAATATCACATGTTAGAATATTCTCTTCTGTTTAAAAAGTCTTGATATGATTTTCTTAAAAATATATACATATATTAGCAATAGTACATACTTTGGTTCAACTCAAATATTAGCTTGAAGCCATTTAGAGTGAGGTCCTTCTACGCTAGAATGATGATATAGTGATTACACAATCCAAAAGTCAAAGAAGAATTTCTACAAAGGAAAAGTGATTTAATATGTTAAATTAACAACTTATTTATAAAATATACACGGACAGTGCAGATAGCTATAGAAAGTAAGGCATATATCTTTATAAATTTTCATAGTGAGTGACCAACTAATCATCCTAATTTAAGCATAAATAATTATTTTTAAGCTACTAATTTGATACACATAACTATGAAATAAATTTCAAGCAAAAAATAGGAATTAAGATTGTATTATCTTGTAGGTAAATAAATAAATGTTATTAGAGCTCCTCTTTATATTAAATTTAAAAATAATAATTTAAATTATTAAGCACTAAATATTAGTTCGTGTGAGAAAGTAAAGTAAGTTATGGTCTATATACCTATATAGTCAATCAATCAAACATATTAAAATTATGATGACCACAGTCAAAATTATATGGTGGGTTCATATTAAATATAATTTATAAAAAATAGTATATTAAAGTCAAAATCCTTTTAACCACTATATATATAGATTGTTAGAAAATTTTTGCATATATAAATTATATTACCTAGGAATAGTGATGTGCACACTTAACTATATCCTAATACATCTTAAGAACTACTTACTCTTTAATATTA
This sequence comes from Asparagus kiusianus, assembly GCA_022839385.1. Lineage (NCBI taxonomy): Eukaryota > Viridiplantae > Streptophyta > Magnoliopsida > Asparagales > Asparagaceae > Asparagus > Asparagus kiusianus. The sequence goes on along the minus strand of BQKN01066968.1, from coordinate 80,899 downwards.
TTATTAATTGACGTATCTATGCATTACAGTAAAATCACAATAAAAATTTAGAAAACCACAAAAGAAATAGCCTCAAAAATTTTAAAAATTATAAAAAATACCCTAAAATTTTGTAATCTACAAACACACAAAACTATTAAACATTATATTGAAATCAAGGAGCTACAAAAAATCATTGAAAAAATTTCAAACTTTGGAGGGCTAATTTGTAATATACTAAACTTTAAGGGTGTTTTTTTATAAATATTAAATTTAATAGATTTTCAATTAGTTATGTTCTTTTTTTAAAAAAATTGGGTAATATTGACCATGAAAAGTTTTTTCTAAATCTATACTTTTCAAGGGAGTATGATATTTTTTACAAATTTTTAATTTTTAGGAGTTATTAATTTTGTTTATTAATTTTAGTGTCTATAGTTTAGAAATTATCATGGTGTTTTTTTATAATTTATGAATATTAGAGGTTTTTTGTAATTTTTTAAACTTATAGGTCTTTTCTACAGATTGTAAATTATTTGTGACTATTTATAATTCCTATGTTTTTAATTTACTAATAAGTTTAAAATTCTCAGGGTGTTTTTTGTAAACTTTAAATTTTAAGTGTTTGTTTATAATTTTAAAACTTTAAGGACTTTAAGGTTGTTTTCTATAAATTATAAATTATGTAGGGGATAGTTATAACTCCTATATTTTTAATGCATTGTTAGGTTGGAAATTATCAGGTTTTTTGTAAAATTTATAATTTTGAGGTTTTTATTTTACAATTTGTAAAAAAATTAGAGCGTTTATTGTAAATTTCATAAATTTTCGGGGGTTTTTGAGTTATTTGTAGGTTTTTAGTATGTTTATAAGTTTGAAATTTCAAGGTGCTTTTATAAGTTTTAGATTTTAGGGGTGTTTTTATATTTTTTTAAAACTTACAATATACTTTCTCCAAAGTCAAAAACTTTCAGTTTTGAGTCGTCATATATTTTTTAGATTTCTCAATGAATTAAAATAAGTACAATGAAAAGAGAGCACGTAGGTACCATCGATCATCGCAAAGTACAATGAAAAAGGCCAGCTAATTATGATTTAGGACAGGGCCATACTGAATCATTGCATCCGTTTGTTTAATTAATGCCATTCCCAATTGTTTGAACTAAAATTCAACAATTGAACTGATTTCTTTTACGCCAACAACAAACTAGGCACAGTTATCTTTTATATCGGGTATTTGTTTGTTGAATCTGTTATGTATTTATATTTGTGGATTAATTATTAGAATAAAATTTAACTGAATCATGTTTCTCAGAGGAGTACCACATTCTCTTTCTCGTGTAATATATATATATATATATATATATATATATATATATATATGCAGACACCAATATACCTCAATTTTGGCTTTAATTAAAAGAATTAAGAAGAAAATTAAGACTAAACAATTTATCATATCTCGTCAGATTTCGAGTTTATTGAAGACGCCTAAACCAACCTCGTTCCCAAATATTAAACAAGTCATAATTACCCCCCAAACAGTCTTTACGTACTCATGTACAAGTTCTGACGATCCCAGTGCAAAGTAAGAGGGTGTGATGATGCCATGTTCAGCATCACAAAAAGGTTCATATATCCAGTAGTAGGTTAAGAAACAATAAAGTTAGAGACCAGATCGATTATATATCTAGAAAATAACATAGAATTATGTGATAAAATTTGTCAACATATATAAGCGCCTACATACAATAATCTCTAGCATGAGCAACTGCTTATCTAATGGATTGGGTTCTTATATATCATGCACGGAGCTTATCTAATTAGTTTAATTTGACTCCTATTTACTAATTAATAACTAATTAATAATGTGCGCGGCTCATGGATGATACCTAATTAATGTACTGCCGGTCAATAACGAATGACATCTAGCAAATGCTTCAAAAGGTGAGCATCCTTCACTTATTCTCAAGCAAACGCTGTTAATTTACTGATCGACTTCAACATTTGTAAACAGGCCGGTTATGCATAATCGATCATGTTTGGAGCTTAATTCTAACCAGCAACAGAAATAGGCGGCACATTATTTTGACTAGTACGTACGTTGCTAAAATAATCCAATTGTATATATATATACCTGCTGTCTTAATTGATTAGAAAAAGAAATATATAAAAAAAATCCAAATTAATATGTTACACGCGCTAGACAACATATATATACCCAACCAGCTCGTAGAAATTAATGGCTTCTCTGCAAGTTTTCAAGAAGCGAGGACTCAGTGCTTTGATCACGTTGTTCGTCATAATTAAAAGCAAGGCGGATGAGATTTGGGTAGAGTTGCTCTGGTACTATCTTAATTAAAATCGAATTTTACGTCAGAGTTTGTGATGTACATACATTTTCAAATTGGTGACCGGAATATTTTCGTCATTGACCAAAAAATTAAAGTCAAATTCTTTCTGCACCGAGCATTTCAAACCTATCATTAATATAATAATAACAATAAAGGTATTTCGAAGTTATAAATGATAATGACTATATATACGCTAGCTAACAGTACTGCTTCTCAAGTAATGTAATGTGGTGAAGATCCAGGTATATAAAAGGCTCATCCGGTAACCATTTTCTTTGAGGTCTAGCTAGCGCTCGTCCCATCACTACAGCTTATACGTACAGCATATACACAAACATCACCGAGCCAGCTGTACAGTTTTATGCAGTCCCGTTAATTATACGCATGCATGCATGCATGCTACTACTTTGTATAATTAACTTAAGGATTTTCCATGGGATAATCGCCAGTATTAGGATGAAGATTAGCTGCGTCCTGGCTGACGCCCTGCGAACGGCGAAGTTTAAATGACGACAACCTGTGACCTGCAGTCTGATGATCAGCTGACTTCATATCAATTACACGTACGAAATTATAGGACCACGCGCCCATCAACGCACCCATTACGGGGCCCACAATGTACACCCATAACCCCCTGTACTCGTTGCTTGCTACTGCAGGGCCCAGTGTCCTCGCAGGGTTCATTGATCCCCCAGAGATTGGCCTGCAAATACGCACGCTGATATCAGTGGCTCAATTCTTAATATACTACTAGATGACTTTTTAGATTAATTACTCTAATTAACGACACCAGCAGTTTACGTATATATATGCTTTGACTCTCTCTCTCTCTCTCTCTCTCTCTCTCTCTCTCTATATATATATATATATATATATTCCTGATCTCATTGAAATCAAGGTCGTTAATCGCTGAGTACACAGACCTAGGATTAATTCTACTAATTAAATCCAATGATCTCATGTGGACCTATTTAGTAGTAAAAATGCCTTACGGACTCGAAAATGAGACATATAGAGGGGACATGTGAGGTGTCCCCCTCTGATTGCATAATGAGCTGATCATAACCAACTCATTATGCAATTAAGAGGGGACCTCACCTGTCCACCCATATCTGTCCCATTTTCGGGTCTTTGTAGAAACACTCATTTAGTAGTTTACCATGCCAGCTATGCCTCAACAGTCAACAACATGTAATTAAGGAGTGTTGACCTCTTAATTCCCTTCTTAATTTCAAGTATTCTCTTGAAATGACTGTGCTATAGAAGAGGTCAGAAACATCGTACTCACTGGACCTTGAATTTAACATAGTTTTAGGTGGGCTTAATCTGAGTTGCAATGGGCCAACATATAACTTTATTAATTCATGGGCCAATGTGGAGACCGTCGATCGCTATGTATTACCCACTGGGCTTCGAGTTCAAGGGAAAATACCCCGCAAGGATGGAGGTTATGCAAACAGCAGAGCCGACTGCTATCCCTGCCAACTCCCCCACCTGTAGGACAAAAAACACATATAGGCACGCAAAGTTTGAACAAAGGAATTGAACATAATTATTATCAAATTAATTACATGCCGTAATCAGTTGGAAATTAACCAAGAAGGAGAATATATATATATACACACACGCACGCACACACTCACAGCCTTGGTGTCGGTGGCCACCGCTGAGGTGACGAACATCATTGAGAAAGTCACGACAATCTCCATTACCAGAGCTTGTGTTGCCACGGTGGAGGGCGTTGTTGTCCCCAGATCGTGCAGCCGCGGAAGAACCTCTCGCAGGGTGAACGCGGCTATCGTTGCCCCTGCGAGCTGAGCTGTCATGTAGAAGGGAAACTATATATGTGCCCAAAATGATTAGTACGTCATCAGTACGTGTCGATCGATATATATACCTTCTTTAAGTTAATTTGGAGAATATATTATTTAGACTATATATATAGAGAGAGTACTGTACACAGATCCTACTAATCACCTAAGGGTTTGGATCCTCTTCACTGCAAAAATTTTTTTTTTTTTAAAAACAGTGGAGAGACCACTACTTTTATTCTCAACTGTTGATTATTTAGTAGACGGTTATGATACAACCTAAATTTAATACTCACTATACCCCAATGTTTTACACTCATTCCTATTTGCACTAAAAAAAATCACAATCATCGACTAAATAATTAATGGTTGTGATTATATAGTACCGCACCGCTACTTTTTTTATAGTGAAGGGGATCAAATCCAATCACGTATGGGATCGTCGCTCATTATGTGAACGATATACATATCTACTCCTCTATACAAATGGGAGAACCCAAAATTCACTATTCATGCTACAGTAGTATTATTACTATAGCAAACTCGAAACTGAGCGCTGTGTTTTTTGAAAAAAAATTATTGTAGTACACGGGAATACTTCAGCGAAAGCGGGATACTGTAACAATTCAAAAAATTGTTGTGTTTACTGTATCAATTCGAAAAAATCATCTATAAGCAAATGAATGAAAATTGAAAATCAAGGTCTGATTATCCTTAATTATATGATGACGATGGATCAATCGCCGTCACCTCATCATATATATAGGACCTCGATCAGTCGATCCTATATGTTCAGAACAAGAGTAGAATAATTAATCGATAGACAGAATGCTTCATAGTTTTCACCAAATTAGTTTACTAATTAATTAAAAGCCTAGGCGACAACCAACTTATTTTTAAATAAGACCGATCACGATCTACTAGAACAAAAACAGCTGGGAGAAACCGACGCCAACCTGTATCCAGGGGAAATGCCTGGTGACCGCAAATGCCAGAGTCACGGCCGGATTCATGTGCGCACCGGAGATGTGCCCTACCGCATATATCATCACCGTCACGATCAACCCGCCAGCCACTGATGCGCCGAGCTGCGACACTCTGTGCTGGTCGCTGCGGCTCAGCGCACCAGCACCGCAGGTCACAAACACCAGCATGAATGTGGCTATCACCTCCGCCATTACCTTCAATCAAGTTCATTTTAATTGCTCGGTTAGGTTAAAACACTAGCATATACAAGTTAAATACGCAATATGTATGTAAGATGTATACCTTTTTAAGGAGAAATGGTGGGAGGAGGTGTGCTAGTGGTGATGGAAGAATTATAAGATTGAGCTTTTTTGGGGTACAGCTTTCAGCTGTCGAGATGTCATGGACTAGCTCTGATGAGTTTGAAGCCATCATGCATCCACCAATCTTCAAGCCCTATATAGGCTCCTGATTAATTCCTGTCTACGTACCTCTCATCTCTTTAATCTTTATGTAGAGCACAAAGATACATCGAATCAAAATGGACCTTATTTTGTCAGCAAGGAGAGGTTTCTGATGAGTCCAAGAGCATGCGTCCGTACTCAGACCTCGAATTTGCAGTTCATCACAATGATGTGGGGCCGATACCAGGCTGAGAGAATCTTCTTCTTCTTCCGTTACTTTGTTTTTAGCATTAATTAATTAGACAATTAAAATCTAGAATTTACGGACTTGTGTTCATGATTAATCTAATCAGTAGCCTCACTTATAGATCGAGGGTCCAAATTGTTGAGTAAGGTTCATAATGTATGGGTCGGTCGAAGCACAATATATAGCTCTTACTGATACTGTTATCGTAGAAATTTAGGCCGATCAGATGAGGTTAATGTATGTTAATTACTTTGGGACAATTTCTAAGCCCACGAGCCTATATAAAGTTGTGACCCAATCGTGTCTGGATTAAGCGCGCGGAGCTTACCCGGCCACTTACAAGCAATTACGTAACTCTTCTCTTTAAATAAAACTGTCAATTCTATAATTTCTCTTAAATATGGCCCTCTAATTTGAAAGTTGTTAACTTAAATCTAAATTAACTAAACTGCACTAGTATTGCTAGCTTTTTCCTGATTCTCCTACATAGTTACACTTGGTACCTGCAATATATTACAATAGTTACTTTTTATTATAATTATTTAATAGGGTAAGTTACACTAAATTCTTGTGAATTTTAGCCATATAAACTTTCAAAATTACACTAAACCACTAATGACTTTTTTGTTTCCAATAGGGCCCCTAATTACTTTATGAATTTTACTAATAACCTTATAAATTAGAAAAAGAAAATGGCATAAAAAGATATTTTAAAAGTTATCAGGGGTTCGGTGCAAATTATCTAAAAGATATTAGGGGCTCTCTACAAAAGTTATTTGGGATTTAGTGTGATTTCTAAAGTTCGTGGGGCCTATTTACTGTAAAATGTTGAAAATTCATGAAAGTTTACTGCAATTTTATTTTTTTAATATTATAATTCTTAGTTCAACTAATATTATTAAAATAATTATACTGTCTGTATGCTATAAAATATTTATCTAATTTAATTTTTAGAATTATGCTCTTAAATAATTTAGTACTATAAATATTTTATAAATTTTTATTATACTATTATTAATAAGTAATAGTTTTGCTATTAATATTAAATATTTTTTGTAAAAATGTTAGTTTTCAATCATTACCAACTATAGATTACTTGGTATCAGGTAATAATCTTTGAGATCATACTATAAAAATAATATCAAATTATTTATTTAATAATACAATACTAAATAAATAGTGTAACTCATAATTAATGTGATATTATTAAAATAATTATACAATATTCAAAATTTATTCTATTTATTTTACTACTCATTGAATTATAGTATAATTTTTAATAGTATTTAGTAATATATTATTCTATGTATACTATTATTTTAATTATTTTATTATAATTCATAAATAATTATTGTAATAATTTAATTGGTTACTACTAATAATTGTGCATGCTTATATTATAAATTACTTTATTTTATTATTTTAAACATCAAATAGTTATAATATTATTCATAATTATAATTATTTAGGAAGGTGAGAGATGCATAAATAATAAAAGGTTATATTGATTTAATCAAAGATTAATTAAAGATAATGACATAGTTAGAATTTATTAAAATTTAAGAGGGTAAAAAAGAAAATTAAAAGTTTTAACACCCAAATCCTCTTTTTATAGTAGTGTAGATATGGATAGTTCATGCATGGTTACCATATAATTTATTTCACGAAATACGATTATGTTTTAGAACTTTGATCATTTGATAACATAATGCAACACTTGATGACATTTCAACATCATTCAGATAATTCATAAGTATTTGATTAATCTTAGTTTCTTAGTTAGAAGTATTTGATAAAATCTTTCATAGAGAATTTATTTAACAACCATATTTTTTTGTATTTTTAAGACTTTTTTGAGGTTGTTTGTAAAAATTGAATATTCAGTGGTAGGTTCAGATTGTTCAAAAGGCTAATCGAAGATTTCATATTTTTATGGCATTTTTTTTTGCAAGTTAAGATTTTTAGAAATATGTTTGTAATTTTTTAATTTTAGGGGTGATATACGTAATTACAGATTGTTCATGAAATTGTCTAAAATTTTTAAAGGTGTTTGTCGATCTATAATTTTTAGATTTTTGAGGTGTTTTTTTAATAATTCTTAAGTTCTTAAGGAGGTTCTTTGTATCTTTTAAGTTTTAGGTTGTTGCATATAATTTTTCAAGTTGTTTATGAGATTGTTCAAAATTCTCATATATTTAGGGTGGTTTTTGTAGTTTTTGAATTTTTGGTTAGGAGGTTCTTAGTGATTTTTAAATTTCATTGTTCTGCCTATAATTTCTTATCATTCGGCATGTTTTTCAAAAATTTCATGGTTTTAAGATTTTTGTGTAAATGTATATGTAAGCTCTTATTTATTGTCATATAATAAATTTATTAGCTTTATAGAGCATGCATCTTTTAGTCTCCCACTTGCGCTCAAAGTCAATCCAATATAAATTTCAAATCTACCATGTCAATATATTTCTCAAACACCTTTTGACTCAGTGGTTTAATTAACGAGTTACTTTATTGGCGGAAGTGACTTTGGTAATGTGTATGTCTCTTCTCTTGTCAATTTCTCTTATCAAGTGATACTTTTCGTTATGTTTTGATCTATGATGAGCACCAAGTTCTCTAGCTTGTGCAATTGCTCCACAATTATCACAATGCAAAGTAACGGGGGATGCAATAGTAGGAATAGCTGTAGGCGTCAAAAATTACCTATAGATCCCGAACATAGCTCGAGACGACGAGCCGTCGACAACAAAGCGGCGAATCGCTGATGACATTGCAACAAGCCCGCACGCTCATCAGCCAGCTCCAAGTGGCACGCACACTCGTCAGCCGCCTACAAGCTAACGAAACGCATCAAGCGAATTGGTGAATCAGACAAGTCAACGAAACAACGAAATGCGCGTAACGGCGAAATAGGTCCAACCTGAACAAACCCGAACAAAATTGAATATGTTTCCTAATCTAATTTGACTCTAACATTAAATTTATTGCCTAATCTAATTTTTCGAACCTACACAGCTTTTTTGTCCTACATCACCGTCTCAAAATAATGACAAAATTCCTAACCGTATAACACATCCACCCGTATGATAAGCGAATCAACTAAAATTTCTAATTTAGTTTAGAAAAAAAGAAGGGATGCACTTCAATAAACAATTCCGGGTGCTGGCTTAGTTTGACTTAATTAACATTAGAACAAGAAAACTATAGAACTAATCGAGGAAAAGATAAGCGGTTAATCGAGGACACACATTATGGCCCACATATCACTTAAGAGGCAAATTATTGGAGATTCTGTTCCCTTTCCTCAACACATTGCTTTTTCGATCTGCCTGAAATTTTCATTGAAATTCAAAGGCCATAAATCCAATATCCGCCGGGG
>BQKN01066968.1:42417-63609 GCA_022839385.1 Asparagus kiusianus | reverse complement strand
CAGAGCTCCACCCTGTTTTCCTGATCTTCTGTGTTTTTTCTCCTTCTGACTTCTTTCCCGTCCTCTATGGCTCCAACCACGTGTCTATTCCCAAGATATCATGAGAATCACCTATCCTCAAGCTCTCATGAGGATCATTTTTCCGAAGAGAAGATACATCCGTATCATGTTGCTTGATGGAAAAAAATTACATTTTCTAAGAACTTATGTCCAGTACCCAAGTTGTAAGACAAATTTATATATGACAAGAGGCATTAAGCTGATAAAAATCGAGAGCTCCCTGCACTCAGGAAAAAATTAACATTGCTCGCCCTCTATGCAATCAGCAGCAACAAAGAATGTCAGGTCAGCTCCATAATGGTATAAAAATCTCATCTTGGAAAAAGAATACTGCTTAAGCCACAATCAATCTAGTAATTTCCAGGAGAAAAATGTTGATGCAGTGAAATTTGAATTAGTATCAAAGGATATGCTCTGGAAGGATAGTTACCAATAATGGCCACACTTCTGGCACCAGGTTCGAAGCGCCAAAAATTATCAGCATGCCCAATGACTTTTACCAACTTTACACTCAGGAAATTCAGTATGAAACTGTAGGCTATTTCCAGAGTAGTTTGCCAAATGACCAAATGAAGTTCGTTTAAATAATAGTAAAAAATAAATATATTGAGAATGTTCAACTACTGTGTCAGAAACATGATACCAAATATTGGCATAAAAACTAATCAAACACACAAGTTTTCACATCAGATCCAAGACCAATGAATTAGTAACCAGCGGGGGGAAAAACGGAAGAAGACTATGTAAGATATTGAATGGAAAACAAAACCTGAGCAGAAGCCCCACCGAGTTCAAATACCCCAGTGGTTTTTTGAGGATCTCCTCCTAGAGTACCAAGAGCATAATTTGCCGCTATCCAAGCATAAATACCCTCATCAACTCCTGTAGCATTAGATTTTCAAAATCAGTTCCTGAAACCTCTTTCAAAATATCAGAACAATAAAAAGAATAGGAGACTTTTTAATGCATTATAAAATGGTAGTCTATGCTGTTTTTTAGCTCCATATACTAGATTGGCTGATATTAGGTAATAATTCTGCCCAAGAAGCAACAGAGTACCATTCCTAAAGGCAAGCAGAAGTCTATAGCTGGTCAAAGGCCTGCAGGTCCATGCAATCTTGAAAGTTGAAGATCCTCAAAAAACCAAATTTTTAGCATGAAATATCACTTTAATCAACAATTATAAACAACAGTCATGCAAAAACTGTTCATAACAATAGTTACAATTAGATGTGTCATCTGCTGATGTCAACAATCAATTGACATGACCTGTCAATATGCCTCCAATTGAGGATAATTCATATCCAACAGAAGCATCATACGACAGGGTATTGAAGGCTTGAACATAACCACAACCAAAAGGCTATAATTCTGATGACATCATTAAAGACAAATAGACCAATATCAAATGCAAATAGACCTATTCCTAATGCTAGGTTTTGCTACCTTGAGAGTTCAATATCCCACATTCCCAAACCAAGGTACTACTTATTTTAGTCATCTTTACTGTCTTCACTCTGATAGAAAAGGAAGAAGAACATTAATTTTCCATTACTTTGCTGCAAAAATAAAACAATAATAATATTGAGGCAGAAGCTAACTTAGTAACTTCTAACAGAAAATTTCTTTTTGGCCTTCCTCTTCTTCCATGTTCTAAAAGGAATGAAGTTCACTAGAATTTTCGGTACCTACCATGCTTTTCTCAAAGCTCACTACATTTTACTAAAGCCTCACTATATCTTTAGTTTCCCTCAAACCGAAAAATAACCTTCCAGAAAGCTTGATAATGTGTATAAAACATTCTCCACAAAAACCTGCATTCTATGACTTTGACCTCAGCCTGCAATATACATACACTATTGCATCATATGCACATAAATAATTTCTTTCTCCTTCAAACTTTCTCCAAGGATTTGGCGTGATTCCCTAATTTCCTCCCTCCTCTCCTACTTACTAAAAGAGAAAGAGCGTGCAAGTGATAAGCTTAAGGGATGTAGGGCAAAAAAGCAGCAGACTGAATGAAAATAGGAAATTCAAGGACAAACAATTATAAACAACAGTCATGCAAAAACTGTTCATAACAATAGTTACAATTAGATGTGTCATCTGCTGATGTCAACAATCAATTGACATGACCTGTCAATATGCCTCCATATGCCTCCAATTGAGGATAATTCATATCCAACAGAAGCATCATACGACGGGGTATTGAAGGCTTGAACATAACCACAACCAAAAGGCTACAATTCTGATGACATCATTAAACACAAATAGACCAATATCAAATGCAAATAGACCTATTCTTAATGCTAGGTTTTGCTACCTTGAGAGTTCAATATTCCACATTCCCAAACCAAGGTACTACTTATTTTAGTCATCTTTACTGTCTTCACTCTGATAGAAAAGGAAGAAGAACATTAATTTTCCATTACTTTGCTACAAAAATAAAACAATAATAATATTGAGGCAGAAGCTAACTTCTAACAGAAAATTTCTTTTTGGCCTTCCTCTTCATCCATGTTCTAAAAGGAATGAAGTTCACTAGAATTTTTCGGCATCTACCATGCTTTTCTCAAAGCTCGCTATATTTTACTAAAGCCTCATTATATCTTTAGTTTACCTCAAACCAAAAAATAACCTTCCAGAAAGCTTGATAATGTGTATAAAACATTCTCCACAAAAACCTGCATTCTATGACTTTGACCTCAGCCTGCAATATACATACACTATTGCATCATATGCACATAAATAATTTCTTTCTCCTTCAAACTTTCTCCAAGGATTTGTCGTGATTCCCTTTTCCTCCCTCCTCTCCTACTTACTAAAAGAGAAAGAGCGTGCCAGTGATAAGCTTAAGGGATGTAGGGCAAAAATGCAGCAGACTGAATGAAAATAGGAAATTCAAGGACAAACAATACTTGTTTTCTTTGTCATGTAATCATATCAAGATAAGAATGTTATGAAGCCTTCCGAGCAAGAAGACGCTTTAGAGTGACTGCTAAGCCAACATCAACCATCAGTGAATTGATGCCAAGTTACTGATCAAGAGTCAAGACAACTTCTTAGTCAAGAGAATTTCCCACAAAGCACAGAAGACTACCCATCACAAGATGATAAAACCTAGATGCTATCATGTTCTACAATGTAACTGGGGGGAAAAAAAACCAAATCCGCAAGAGTTTGTTAGGCGACTCTAGTTGCACTTTTTTAAGAGACCTACATTCAGTATGCCGTCTCTGCCTCACAAATTTAGTCTAAATGGCATGGATACTTTGTAGGTTGCGGCTACAGATAAATTACTAGCACAGTTATGTACTCGAAAATCTCTACTACGTTTGTGCACTTGGAAGCTGCTCTCCAATTGTTAATAATAGCATAAGAAAATTTGACACCCAACTGATTTACCATCTACTTCAATTTCACAAACACCCAACTAAAATTTTCAACTCCAAGTTCTAACAAATCATGCTCCAAGCCTCAGCCTTTAAGCAATATATGACCGGAGTTAAAGCCGGCAAAAAATAAATAAATAAAAATAAAAAATCACCTGCCTGTAATAACAGTAGCCCAATCATCCTCGAACAGGAATCCAGAAACCCTCAAAACCCTCCTGCAGCTGTCCAAGATCTTCCCCCGTGCCCCGCCGTCGACCAGTCTCAATCCGGCCGTCCCCATCAATCGAATCTCCGTCTCCGCCCACAGATCTGAAGGAACCACCCCCTTCGCGAACTCCACCAACCTCGCCAAGCTCTCCCCGGCCTCATCCGGATCCTCCGCGTAGAAGCTCAGCCCGGGGCCCACCTTCAACGAGCCGCTCAGCCCAAAGTCAACAACGGGGAGGAGCCCGCTCCCGATCCGGTACGCGAAGACGTGGATCCGCGTGCCGGTGCTGCCGCCGTCGATGAAGATGGAGAAGCTGGGCGAGGCCGGAGGGTGGGAGGGGGCGAGGAGGTAGGGGAGGAGGAGGAGGAATGCTAGGGCGACGGCGGAGGTTGCGAGGAGGAGAGAAGGGGAGCAGCAGGGGCAGCGGCAGCGGAAACGGCGAGGCTTAGGGCGGAGATGGGGCTTCGAGGGCTCCATCTTTGGCGGCGGGGGATCGAATGCCTGTGTCCTGGCATTCGATCGTCGCATCAAAGTTGGATTTTTGGTGCGGCGGGGATCTTGATCAGGGGCTTGGTTTGAGATTTGAGGAGGAGACGGAGAAGATTGGCTTTCGTTTTCCCCCTTCTTTCAGTTTTTGAGGGGTTCTTGGGTTCGGGTTCGGCTGCTGCCGCTGCTGCCTCCGGCCATGAGACGAGGGAAGCAACCAGCGGGGTGGGGCCGCGACCTTTTTCGAGTAAGCGATATAGGAATCCGGTACAGTCGTTCTCGGATTCTCCGCAGACCGGGTTTATGCTACATATATGATATATTATTATCTTAAACTTAGGTACAATTTTTTTGATAATCATATTAGGTCATGTTATATCAAATCAAATCAAATTCTCTTTACTAAAAGCACGAGTTCGAAATTTTTTTTCATAATTAATATTCTTCTTTAATATTTTAAATATTTTATTTAAATCTTAACTTATGCTAATCTTAATTATATTTTGTACTAATCTAATGCGAATTATGTAGAGCTCAACAATCTAAAAAATAAGAATAATAAAACATATGATACATTATTTAGACTATTTCATTTAAATCCTAATCTATCACAATATTAATTATAGTATATACTAAACGCATGTGAACTACCTATAACTCAATAATTAAAAAAAATAAGGTTAAGAAGTCATACTTAACTGACATCTTATAATACATGAAGGATTATTTAAAAAAAACCTTAAAAGTTTCAAAATTTGTGCGAAATATCTTAAAAGTTCAGAATTATACAAAACATCTTAATTTTTCAAAACTAAAAAATAAACATGAACTTTGGAAATTAACAACAGTTCTGTAGAATTTAAAATTTATAACTAACACCCTCAACATTTTTAAAATTATAGGAACAACCTCAAAATTTTAAATTACAAAAAAGCATCCTGAAATTTTAAAATTTTAAAACTTACAAACAACATAGAAATTATTAGCAGATCGCTGAAAATTTAAAAACTAATTTAAAATTTAAATTGGTGTCATGAGTTTAAGGAATTACTATCATGCACTTAAAATTTTAAAATTTACAAAAGAAACCCTCAAAGTTATAAAATCTGCAAAGCCCTGTCAAAAGTTAAAAATTACAAAAAGCCATAAAATTTCAAAACTTATAACTAGTATACATCAAATCTAGAAATTATTAGCAGATCGCTGAAAATTTAAATTTTATAAAAACAATGCAAAGTATTAATAATTATAAAAATTCCCTCAAAATTTCAGAGTTTAAAGAAATATCCTAACATTTGAAAACTTACACCAGTACAAGAAACATGAAAATTACAGGTGCCCAACTTAAAATTTAAAATTTTCAAAAAATACTAACAAAATTTTAAAATTGCAAAGTACCCCCTCAAAAGCTTAAAATTACAAAAGGCTAAAATTTATAGCCTTCGCAAAGAAAAGAGTAATTATTTAATATTTTTTTATTAAAATATATAAATATAACTTTTAATTTAAAGTTTATTATCCTTTTTTAGCATTTAAAAATAGCCTAAGTTGATGCTGGTAAAAAATAGTAATAACAACATTAAAACATCCAGTTAAGGAATAAAAATTTTAAAAATATGTGATAGATTAAAAATTAACGTTACTATATAAATTAAAGGAATTACATATAATTTTACTAATAACATTAATTGATAGAAGACTAAGTTTCATAAAACTGATAAAAGCTTATAATATAATAGTTTAGATTTAGTTAATTATAATGTATGAACATTAATATCTAATGTTAATAATATTTATAGAATAAAAACATGTGATGGAGAAACAATCAAAAGGTTCAGAGATATCCTTTAAAAGAATCAAGTTGTTTTCATCTCAAATGAAAAAGTGAAGGAAATAAACCTAAAATTCACAAACATTTATGAATCACTTGAATTGATATTGACAAAATGCATACGCATCAAAGAACCATCGATTGAGTTTTCCTTGAAGAATATATTGAATAACTTTGTCTCAATTAAAGAAGCATTCTTGATGAAAGATACAAGAAAAATTAGTAGGTATTTATAACTTTTCATACTTTACTATTCAAATACTAAAGAAATTACAAACTTAATACAAAATTACGCACAAATAATGTTGCAATAAAAACTAAAGTGAAGCCATTGATCAACTATATTGCGAGATATAACAAGCCAGATAAGAGAAGGAAAATTATTTTAATGGATAAAAGGAATACACATAGTATTTATTTATAATAGCGTAAGTAAAAAATTAAAATTGATCTTTTCTTTTTCATATAAAGTGGCATGACTCTGTGTGTAACTTTATTTGGGGATAAGACAATCAATGAGGGATCAATTATTGAAGATATGATCAAAGATAAGCACTTGTAATAACACTATTAGATTTCAAGATTTTTAAATCTGAAGGTAACATATTTTATTACAAAAATTCTTATTCAATGCCACTAAACATAAAATTTATTTTATATTTGTCACAAATTGGTAGGGGAGATGTGCATGCCATCGTAAATTGTAAACAATATGTATCATCCCAAAGATACAACTTACTAAAGAAATAAGAAAATGGTAAGTAAGTAAACTAGCAAAAAATCTGTATAACGCAACAAAGAAAAAAAATTGAATTTTAAAGCTAATATGCAGGGTTCATTCAGAATAAGCGGCCAAGACAAAAACATCTTCATCAAGACTCTTTTTAAATGCAACACAAATTCAAATTACTGATATATACAATCATCACAATTTTCAAAAAAATGTATTATCTTACAAGACCTACTCTAAAAATTATATAATTAAACCTAAAAATAGTTTACTAATATACAGACACGCTACTGCGCTTACAATGCAAAGATAACTATCATTTACAATAGCATTTAGCCATGGTTCTATGCTGGAAAGGGCTACAATAAGAAGGTGGATAAAGATTTTAATAAGATCGTCTAGATAATAAATGTCACAGAATCATCTATGATGTAATACCAATGTTAAGTAATATCTCTTTTTCATGAAATAAACACATCAAGATTAAATATTAACATTACGATCTAATGCAAATTGACAATGAAAAATACGGTTATTTAGTTTAGATCCTCATAGAAAATGACATGACAGAGTAAATGTAATATTATTTGAGGCAGCAAAAACTCTTATTAGATGTATAGCAGAAGAATTCATTGTAAAAAAAAAGAGACGACTTCTTACCTTATTTAAGTAATAAATTAGAGACACAAAAATTTCATATATATGAAATTAACATTTATTCTCATTAAAATAGAAAAATAATCATAGTCCATATTTCTAAAAGTTTATTTTGAATATTTGAAATACATTCAATTTCTTTGTAAAGTAAGACGAGAAGACAAAAGAAGAACGAGTCTAGGGAAAGATAATGTTATAGTGTTCACTCACCCAAGATACGGATATTGGCAAAATAATACGATAAGAGTCCTAAGCGAAACAAGCACAACCCTTTGGTTGACTCTCACAGTCACCTCTCGGCCTTAGGGTAAGGAAAACCCTAGTCAATTCTCAAGATTTCTAGGCAAACGACTCCTCAGTCAGATAAACAAGCCTTTGGTTTTTTATCAAGGTAAGCCCAAGACACAATATATGGCCGAATCCTCCAGAACAACTCGACCATCATGACTAAATTGTAAGATCTTGATACCTTATCAGAGATAATCCCAAGACATAATTACAAAGGCCTCGGCCCTACCAACTCATCAAGCCAACACTCTGGTGTTGACACAAGAAGCGATGCTAATCGGTACGAGAGATCCTGACCGCCCAGACGAGTCAACATCTTTATATCAACTTAAGAGATGGTTATTAGCTAATATAAGACGATATTTTAACCAGTCGGACATGCTGACACTCCTAAATCGAAGCGAAAGGCGGTGTCGATCGACCCTATAATCAAGGACGACCCTATTTAGGGCACTCAATCACTCACTGGGTATTTTTCAGAAACGACTGGAGGGACATTCCTTGCTGTCGACTAAGTTGAGAACTCAACCCCAGCCTCAACCTCTTCCCTAGAGCACATGTCGACATCTCAGTCCACCTCGGACCAGCCTTATCCAGATTTTCGCCTGACAAGTCTCCATGTCTTGTCAGCTCAATCACTTCCCTGAAAATACGTAGACACTCTCTCCCATAAGGAACTGAGTTCCCCTCCAGTCGCTAGTCGACATCTGTAAAGCGAGGGACGACTCAGTATGCTCACGTGACTTCTGCCACAACTCACAAGTCACTTCTCGGATATTGCGAAGACACCATCTCCCAGGCTAAAATGACTTCTCTTCCAGTCGTCAGCCGACACCTGTAGAGCAAATGATAACTCATCTTCCAACTCACTCTTTGTCACCGCCATTCTGCATGGCCTAAATAACCAGTCTGCCATGAAAATCCACTCTATATATGGAGGCTGTTCACCATCAGAAAAGAGGACCAGGTCGAGAGAAAAGAAAAGGAAAGGTAACCTGATCTAACCTAACAAACAACTCTCGGAGTAATTTAAATTTTCCTCCTGATCTAAACTGAGAGATGATCATCTCTAATGCACATAGCATAAGAACACATAGTTCTAAACTCCACTCAAGCTCACGTTCATCAATCGACTTGATTGTCGGAGGAACCACGGAGAAACCGGTCCCCATCCTCTCACGAGTTCTTTCTATCTATGTAGTGCGGACATCACGCCCTCGTTCAAGAACTAGGCATAAAGTCGGAGAATGGAACGAGCCCTCCATCATCCTTCATCTCCCACAACAATCCTCTTCTGGATTAATTGGCTGTTTGATATTGAGCATCAACAGATAACAACACAAAAAATCTAATTCCATCTTGATTTTCACAATCAATGTAGATGATGAAAATGCTACTCTAGAAGTATCCAATAGAAGAAATAAAAAATCTGCTTTCTGAATATTTCATAATGTAGTTTAATTTTTTGAGTAAAATTAGGAATCTTTAGAATGAATTTTCATGAACATTATTAGTACTTTATATACTTATAAAGATACTGTTATCATATAAAAGTGTACTAGAGTTAGTATTAATTTTTTGTTTATGGTCTTTTATGAAGTCTATTAATGATTAGGAACAAACATCATATTCTCTTGAGTTTTTGTTCTATCCTACTTTTAACCAATCATCTTGGTTCCTTGGTTTTAATTACTCGTCTTCCTTTCATAACACCAATTTTCAAGTGTTTTTCACTTTAGCAACACTATACTTTTTCAAGTCAAGCTTAGATTCATGTCTGTCAAATAACATGAAAATTCAAATAATTGCCGTGGATTGCATTTGTTTCATGTCAATTCAATTATCAACATAAAAAATTAAATTTGCTATAGCCCATTGAAACAGACATCAAAGAAAATAAATAATCATAGTGTTAAAGTTTAGAAACAAAAACTATCAAAGTGGAACTGATGAACAAATTTTATTAAGGAAATAAATAAAACATACTTAATAATGGTATGTAACCATGTGTATTGCACATGCCTAAGACCTAGTTAAATAAAAATGGTTATTTAGCACTTAAAATACATTACAATTTCTGCTATCTCGCGCTTATGTACCCTCACTCGTTTTTGACGGCAATTATATAACTTAAAGTTTCTAAAAGTTTCACTTTAATGCCTTTTTATCATGCAAACACGAGGGTTTTGCGTTGATTTTCCGATCTATAACACACAAGCTAATTTATAACTTTCTAAGCCTTAACATCTGTTGAGTTTGCTATTAAATCCACCATAATAATATTTTAAATATAATTAGTGCATGTTAAAAATAGAATTAGGATATTTTTAATTATAAATTTAGCAAATATTGAGAAGTAAAAAAGTAGTTAGCCAATGAAAATAGACCTGAAAATTTCCAAGGTTTTAATACAAGTATATTTATAAATCTAAATGAAATTGACAGCCGAAAGGTTTAATAAGATGCAATAAATAAAAGTTAAAAAAAGAAAAGTGGAAAATAGAAAATTTCAATGTCTTAAAGTATCAAATTGTACGCATCAGGGTATTCAAGTTACAAGCGGGGTGAAACTCTAGGGTATTGAAGTGCAAAATAACCAAAAAGAAAAATGAATCTTGGTGAAATGTACAAATTGATGAGGAGTCACGTGCAAAACAAACGTTCACTGAAGTAGCGGTACTGAGACCGCCGCGCTGAAAACCCAGCGTCATCGTAATCTCTACTCATTCTCCGGTGAAAAAGGGAGGAAGAAAAAAATGATCCTCTCTCCGTCTACCCCCCTTCTCGCCCGCCGCCTCTCCCTTTCCCTCGCCGCCTCTCGCAGCCTCTCCGACGCCCCTCTCCGCCGTCTGTCCTTCTCCGATCGTCGCCGTGGCCGCATCCTCCAAGGTCCCTTCTCTTCCATTTTCTCTCCCTCTCCGCCTATCTATTTACTTTATTACAAAATTTGTCTGCCGATAAAACCCTGATTTTTAACTCAACTAGCTCTCCCTCAACCAAAGTTTCAATGGATCCCCAAGAAACATCTGTCGCCTGAAAACTGTAATTATACTCGGAATCACTGATTACAGTGTGCCTATGTTGGTTTGGCATCGTAACCCTATTACAAGCAATCAAGGGTTAAACCCCTTTTTTTTAATTTAATATGTATAGCCTAATTGGAATTTCACCGCGATTCGACCGGTCATACCTGGGACCATTTGGTTTCATCGCCTAGCTATGGAAACCCGAGTTCTCTAACAGATTGTTTGCTTCCTGAAAATATCATGCTGCATGCTCCATCTTTTTCCTATTTTAGTTCAATGACAACACTCCTATTATGGTTGGAAGAGTTAGCAAGTGGTATGACTGTTTTGAAACTGTTTCTAGGGTTAATTGCGAATAGACCCCTGTAGTATTGGCCAACGTGTGAATACTCTGCCTCAGTGAACTTTTACGGCTCTTTTATAAGGGGGGGAAATTAGAAGCTGGTGGTCTATAACTCTATCCTCACCAATAGAACTATAGGGGGTCTATCTGTCTCCTCAAAACCTTTTAAACAATTTTAAGAGTGAAAAAAAAACCCTCAAGGGGTTCTATTCAAATAGAACTGCGGGGGGTCTATTCGCAGTTAGGCGATACTACAAGGGGTTTATTTGCAATTAACCCTTGTTTCTAATAGATGAATTGGTCCGCATCTATCCAAATAAATTTACTGCTAAATTTTTTGTGGAATCTTGTATCTGAGGTCGAAGCCTCTCACGATAGGTTTCTTGTAAAACATTCATGGAGCGCATATTGCCATGGCAACCATAATGTAATTATGTAATCGGTGTAGGCTTGCTTTTTGTTTGGTGTATTGGTGCTAAAGAATCAAACGTAGGTGCTATTTGTAGCCAAGTATACACCATGATCTGTAGAATGAAACCGATTATTGTATCTCAATTTTTTTTAAAGATTACTTTGGGAACTTCTCTACCTTATTTATTTCCTTCACGATGTGGTCCGAAATTGTTTATAATCGAAACTCTCATTGTGTAGACAGTAGTCAGTCAATCTGAAAAGGTTTCACTCCTTTTGCAGTCAGATGCATTGCTACCCCGGCAGAAGCGACAGCAGGATTTGACGAGATGGCTGCTGGTGTTCAGAGAAAATATTACATGCTTGGTGGAAAAGGAGGTGTAGGAAAAACAAGTTGTGCGGCTTCTCTTGCTGTTAAGTTTGCAAATCATGGCCATCCTACCATTGTGGTTTCAACTGATCCTGCTCACTCTCTAAGTGATTCTTTTGCACAAGTATGTGATTAGAGTTGGCTTTAGATTCAAAGTACTGTTCATTTATGATCTCACCTGATCTTAATTTTAGCGAAATTTTTGATGGCAATCCTTTAAATCCACACTAATTTGTCCTGCTTGTTACTAGGACTTGAGTGGAGGAACTTTGGTGCCTGTTGATGGATTGGATTCTCCACTATATGCACTTGAGGTTAAGATTTTTAATTTATTTAAATAGATAGAACAAAGAAGATTTAGTTGCCTTGCAATAGATAATTCGACTTTTCATCTTTTGCAAATTGTTTACTTTCCAGTATTTCAAATTTGATAGCTCGGTATGATCCTTAGAAATATTTATTTGCAGATAAATCCTGAGAAGGCCAGAGACGAATTCCGCAGTGCAAGTCAAAAAAATGGAGGTACTGGAGTTAAAGATTTTATGGACAGTATGGGTCTTGGAATGCTTGCTGACCAGGTAGAATCTAATGACATCATGGATTACAACAATGACTGAAAAAAATTCATTTTTTTGTTGTCTATTAAAGTCCTCAAGAGTACTGTTTATTCCAATAGTTTCTCGCATAAGGTTTACAGGTTTTGGCACATTGCTTTCCCTATAATAAGGTGAAAGTTACTTTAGGGAATGCATTCTTAAGTGTGTGATTTGCTCAAGTTTTTGGTTCAAT
Source organism: Asparagus kiusianus (assembly GCA_022839385.1). Lineage (NCBI taxonomy): Eukaryota > Viridiplantae > Streptophyta > Magnoliopsida > Asparagales > Asparagaceae > Asparagus > Asparagus kiusianus. The sequence continues at coordinate 51,015 of BQKN01066968.1, read as the reverse complement.
GATTCTTTTCATACAAGTGGAATTATATCTCCTTGTTCATAGTTATGCATTTTTCTTCTATTCTATGCCAGCATATGGAATTTATTTGTTGGCAGACTGATTTGCTATATGGTGAGGTTTTTGCATATGTTTCTTGTGTTTTACTTACATTTTAGTTTGTTATGGTTAAGCTAGGAGAACTCAAACTAGGAGAGTTACTGGACTCACCTCCCCCAGGGCTGGATGAAGCAATTGCAATCTCAAAGGTACGATATTTTAGTCAAGCTATTAAACAGAGATTGTTTTGTTTATTTTATTTTATGTTATTTTATTTTTTTGGCAGAAACTTGAGTTTTTGATGCCCGTCAGATTTTTTTCTAGGTTATGCAATTTGTTGAATCACAAGAATACAATATTTTTAGTCGTATAGTATTTGATACTGCTCCTACAGTAAGTACATATTTCCTGCCTATATTTCTTTTTGTTCTGTTATTCCCTTGGAAGTATTGTTTGCCGTTTGTTAGCTTCTAATGTAAAATAGTGTTATATGTACCTTACTGATGCAATTCCTCTCTCATATTTTTGTTAGGGCCATACTCTTAGGCTTTTGTCCTTGCCTGACTTTTTGGATGCATCCATTGGCAAAATCTTGAAGGTATGAGTTCCGGAAAGGGATCACCTGTTAAGTCCTTTAAAACTGAATCTTATATGACTAAAAACTTTTACTGGATAACTATTACTTGTTTAATTTATAAGTCTGCTACTTCTCATGATGTTTTTTTTCCTCTTGAGAGAGAACTACGTTTAGTCTTTTACTGCGGTTAGCCTTTTATTTTGTATTTTTCACATTGTATTACCTCTTTAAAGGAATGTGGTTATCTATTTTACTTCTTTATTGGCTAATCTCTGAATGACTTCGGAAGACCATAATTACATAACAAAATCACTAAGCAGAATTGTGAATGTGGTAGTACATGTGCCTGAATCTTTATGGAGTAACTCTCCATCTTGAACACTTTCTTCTCTCTCCTCGTGTGAACTCCCAAGGCCTTCTCAAACAAGGCTAAAGGTCACTGAGCTTGATCATTATTTTGGCAGGGAGAAATTGACTTTCAAAACTCCGTAATTATTGTGTTTCTATGTCAGCTTGGCATCACTTTTATCATGGACCTTTTCTCCAACTTCTGGTTTCATTATGTTTGCTTGATGTGCATATTGGCCCACTATGCATCAACTTACATATTTGGCATTAGAGCACTTGGAGGTGTCCTGAGTCAAAACCCAGTTAATGGCATTAAAAATACCAAGCAGTCATGTTTACATGGGAGGCTTTTAACACTAGAGGGAGTATCGAGTGTGAAGTTTGTCAGACGTGCAATAACAACTGATACCTCTTTTTGGATAAAAGTGGTCCTTTGACGGTCTGCTGGAAGTCAATCATACAAGAACATCTCTCTATGCCTGTTAAATATTTCCTTCATATTGCTGCATTATCAACTTTCTATGTTGGAGATGCAAAGTTTCTGGAACAGAAAATAGTGCAGAGAAACATGACGTATTGTATTAACAATAAAGCCTCCTCTCTTTGGCTGAGAAATTTTGCTTAAACTTATGGAAAAATGGTTTTCTCCTGCGTTTTAGTTTGATGGGTTGGCATGAAAAGAATTTTGATCAAATGCAGACTCCAGCTTCTGACCTGAGAGCTCATGTTGGAAAGTAGCTTAAATCCTGTTGTACCTATTAGAAAACCAAATTTGGACCTCTTAGAGAACCTTTTTAACTCTAGTTGACTGAACAAACTTGATCACTTAAATTAAACTATGGCCTAATTTAATTTAATTCCTTCATATTCGTATCTTGTCCAGTGAAAACTAATTAAACTTGATCACTTAAATTAACTCTAGTTGACTGAACAAACTTGATCACTTAAATTAAACTTGATCAGTTAAATTAAACTGTGGCCTAATTTAATTTAATTCCTTCATATTCGTATCTTGTCCAGTGAAAACTAATTACCAGTAGCTTAGCTGGCTCTTATTAAAAAAAAGGCTAGCTTGGCTAACCTGATCAAAATCAGACCCGACTTAGTGAGGGCTCCTGAAGCTTGGTCTGGGCCTGGTTTATTCTGATGAAGCTTGTTACTTGTATATGTTAGTGAGAGTTGATAAAGTAGTAAGATGATGATGTAAAATTTTGATGAAGCCTGGGGGCGCTGGACCTTATTCGAGGAAAGTTGTCTGCATTTTTTTCTTTAACTTGTCTAGTGCCATAGAAATGGCCTTTTAGCAAGCATTGCAACAACAACATAGCCTGTATCTTAATTTTTTTTGGGTAGGCTACATGAATCTTATTTCTCCATTGACTTCTGTTATGGTTCATCTCATGCATTGAGCTAACAAATAACAATTGTCATATCCTTCTAAATTGCTTCCAACCAAGTTCTTTTACATCTATCTCTAATTCACTTTGCCACATTAGATATAATCTTACCACTCCTCCAGTTGTCCTGACTGCTTCATTTGTTGGTTTCCTTAATATGTAACCAGCCATAATAATTGATTCTCTCATTTTATCCTCAATAGGACCAATCTGTAACCTCTTTTGAGTACTGTCATTTATTATCTTATCTCTTAGTGTATATCCCTAAGACCTTCACAACGTTCTCATTTCTGTTACACTCATTTTTTCACATGTTTTTTAAGTGCCAAATGTTCTGATCCATGAAAACATTGTTGGTCATGTAGTTTTTCTGTAGAATTTTATTTCAATCTTGCAGTAATCTGTGGTTGCATAGGACTCTAGAATACCTATGAGATAGAAAATTCTATAAGACAACTCCAGTGTCGGGGTTTAACTCATCTTTTTATTACACGTCTTAAAAGACAAGATAAAGGAGGGTTGCGTTAGGTAGCTGACAGCTAACGTGAAACTTAGTCGGATCTACATGATAGGAATCCTTTTAGTAACCACTGTGAAGATTAATTTCAGAAGATTTTTTCCCCCAGTAGCTCACTCCTAGGGGTGAGCGTCTGTTGGTTGGCTTGGTTTTGATTAAAAAATATACAAACTGTGACTGCTCCGAATGATTCCTGCAACCGAAATGCACCGATCAATTTCGATTCTGTTCTTTCGAGTCAGTTTCTTCGGGTTGTCAGTGCACTAGCAAGTAGCAATGCTTTCGTAAACCTCCATTGATGAAAAATCATCTGCTCTCTGTTTTTTGTCAAACTAACTCAAGTATGTTAGCAAATAATGGCAATTAGACTACATGGCTGCCAACTAACTGAGTTTTTGTTAGCAAATAATATTTATGGAGCGGACATGGCTCATACAAATTCCAAATAGCCAAACAAACTCTCAAGTCTCAGTGAATAAAATAATGGTTGCGATGCATAAGATACGTAATATGGCATCAAAGTAGCATCACATGCATAATGAAGACAATCCACAGCAAAACACAAGTTCTATTCCATGTTTGCAAGCATAATGTTAAACTGTTAATGAGCCAGGTAAAGATGAAAATTTTATTGTTTGCAATCATCAAGTGGTGACTAAACATTTAACCGAAATTACACTACTGTAGAGATAAAACAACAAAAAAACTAATAAAAACACAAAATCAAGTTCCTCTACCTCGCCAAAGTCAAAGGATTGAAGATGATGACTTGGTGAGTATCAATATTCAATGCAAAGGAAAGAAGAGAGGAGAAAGGAAGAAAGTCGAAGGTAGGGCTGAGCACGGTTCGGTTCGGTTCGGTTTTTAACAAAATTTGAACAACCGAACCGAACCGCCCATTATTCAAAACCGACCCGAACCATTGCAAGTCGGTTCGGTGCGGTTCGGTTCGGTTTGTTCGGTTCTAACTTCATCAAACTTTGAGTGTTTTGTCTGAACTATAAGGAGCATTTTATAAGGAGCATTTGCGCGTGTAGGAAATGAACTAGCGTCTTACCTGAACTATAGAGACTCTGAGTGGTTTGCCTCTAATGCCGACTGCTACAGAAGCTAACGCTATTACAGCAGGACCAGTAATGAACCTTATCAACGTTCCAATTGTTGCATGTTTCTTTCCACAGACTATTATCCTTGGTTGCAAAGCCATGAACAATCCTAAGAAGACAATTTTATTTCACATCCTCATTTCAAATGTGATCCACAAAATGTTTAATCTTTGGTACAAATATCACCTAAACTAAACATAGCCATTCGTAATTCAGCATTTGATAACATTGTCACTGAATTCTCCAGTATAGCAGGCTTCTGTATTCCCCATCTTTAAGTATGGTTTGTGCGAAACTTTACATAAAGCCATTTTAATGGGAGAAAGCTTGGTTAGTGATATTGATGATGGTAGCGGTGATGAGTTACATCATCCAGACTTCTAGCCCATATATGTGGAGATTAAAGTAGAATAACTTATGTTTATGAGCTAATTTCTCAGAAACCAAACATATAAAAAAATGCAACTTTGCATCATTAATTCATATTATCCTACTAAAAAAATGACTCACCTGTTGCAACCCAGAGTGATAACTGTCCTCACGATCCCATCCAGCTTCAACCTCCTCTTCCTCCTCGTAACATTCACCGACACCAACACCGGAGTCCCGTCACCCCCCAACTCCGCCTCCTTTGCCCTCATGGGCGGTAACCTGATCCCCATGGGTGGGGGTGGGGGGGGGGGGGAGAAGGCAGCGGGGAGAGGGAGATGAAGAGGGAGGGGAGAGAGCGGGCGGTGGTCGACAGAGAGAGGGCGGCTGGAGGTCTTTTTTTTCGGGGGGAGAGGGAGATCTGAGAGGGAGAGTGAGGCGTTAGGGGTTGGGATAGATTAGGTTTTTGTAAATTTTTTTTGCCCAACCTGGAGAGGACGGAGAGTGAGAGAGACGGACTGAGGAGAGGATGAGATCTGAGGAAGTGGCGGCTGGGAAGAGGGAATGTGATATTAGGGTTTGAGACGGATCGGGTTTGAGCGGCTGGGAAGTGGGTATTCGGTCGGTTCGGGTAGTTCGGGTTGAAAATTTTTCAACCCGACCCGAACCGCCCTAATCATAAAACCGAGTTTTTCGGGTCGGTTCGGGTCGGTTCGGTCGGTTTTTTCGGTTTGGACCGAACCATGCTCAGCCCTAGTCGAAGGGTTCTTTTGATTCTCAAATTTCAATTTGTTTCAAATTCTAACTAATTAGCGTATACCAAATCAAGATTATCTTAGGAAGGAAAGCACATGTTTAATTGAACATGAATTATGTGTGTGGTTGAGTCTACTTGTTTGAACTTTGCATATTTGGATATGAAGATATGTCTGGCAATAAAATAAAGAACCCCATAACCCTTTAATCCCAGTGGTCGGTTTCAGGCAGTTCGGGTTGAGTTTTGTCCAACCAGACAGTTCGGGTTGAGTTTTGTCCAACCAGACCCAAACCGAAGAATACCTAGAACCAATCTGAACTGCCATAGTTCAGCCAGTTCAGTCGGTTCAAGCTGAACTATGCTCACCCCTACTCACGGTGAATAAAGAAGGTGATTCTTTAACTTGTGTTATTGAGCCATCACAATTGGTGGCAAAGTTACCATTTGTTCTTAGGTGTCTCAGCTTGGAATTTCATACCACTGGACAGTTGAGACCAATATTCTATGAACTGTTAGGCCCTTCTTGGTGCTGGCCCAAGCATCTAGTTCCCAGGCGCGCTTAAACGGCACATAAGCATTGGTAGCATTGAGAGATGAAGGGTTCTTTTTAAAAGATTCCAAATTCTATACTCACTGTTTATCTAAAGATGGACTTGGTAGAGTCATGATCCAATCCATTTTTCTTAGCTCATTCTCTTTATCCATTGCTATGCCTAAGTTAGCAATATACCCCTTTTTGATGTGGTGCAGTTTCCGTAAGTAGTCCGTGCTCCCCTAGGCTCTCCCAAGAACTAGGCAGGCAGCCTGAGTACCATGTAGACGTAGGCGGGAGCCCAGACTGCTTTTTTAAACAACGGTTGAGACTGGGATGATAGCCCGTCTTAAAAGTTTGATCAATCCTTTATTGGAGCTTCTCAATTTGAGTCGTTCGCGAAACCAGAACCTCACTACTCACTGGAAAATACTTGGGTAGTAATGCTGATGGCCTAAGTCATCAAAGCAGTTTGAGCTTATCCCTTGATCTGGTTCTCAGATCTCTGTGATCTGCTTGACAGTTTTGTTCATGATCTGAAACATTTCATCAGTGGTTAAATCTTATTTATAATTACCCCCGCAATGATACTTCTGGCCTAATGTTTTTCCATATCTTTTGGGATCTGGAGACTCCTGCATTTCAGCATTTTATTGAAGAATGTTTTAAGATTACATATTTGTTATTATAAGCATGAGATGCAGTTTGGCATGCTACATGTTGAGACTTGAGAGCTTGCATGTTTCACTTCATGCAATTGTTCATTTCAGGTTACTGAGCAATATGTAATTGGATATGGGAATTTCTTAACTTCTTATTAAATGAGTAATGTTTGACTATTTTTTAAACATGAGAAGATAAATTCTTCGTCCTATCTTCTTTCACAAAAACCTATGGGAACTCTTCAAACGGCTAGACTGTACAACTGTATGAAATTTGATAAATTCGTTAAAATCCCTTCATCTCTTGATGAGGAGAATTAATTAAGAGCCTACTGTCTTTTTTTTCATATTTAATTTTAAGTCATTGTTTTTTGTTACAGTTAAGGCAGAAAATAGCTTCAGCGACATCAGCTATTAAATCTGTCTTTGGGAAAGAAGAATCTCAGGCGGATGCTGTAAGCTCAATTTCCTTGGCATAAAGTATTTTCTTGATAGAAAAATGCAATTACTTTATATTTCTTTTTCCTTTTGTAGTCTGGCAAGCTAGAGCAACTAAGAGAGAGGATGGTCAAAGTGCGAGAGCTGTTCCGCGACACAGAGTCGACTGAATTCATTATTGTAACAATCCCTACGGTAATTACATGACCTAAAGAATCTTGAGATTTGATGTCTCTGTCTCCCCACTTCTCTCACACACACACCAACAGAAGTATGAACGAGTATAATATGTATGGATTAGACTCGGCTCTTGCTTACAAAAATCTCTCAATTTGGAACCAGTCACCGATGCTTATCTGCATTTACATTAGCAGAGAGGACACTATGAAACTATATTAGCCATTTTAGATGAGATATTGACGCATATCTAATTTGAATCATATAAGCTCAGAGACGTGCTTTGTGAATATCTCCTGCTATTTATTGGATCATCATCTGGATGTAAGGAAATTCAGTAGAGTAACTAAAAATAGAGTGAGTAGTGTTTGTGGATAGGTGGTTTTGATGGGTGATTTATATTTGGCTGGATGCCAATCTATTTGTACTGAGAACATAATTGCTAAGTTCATAACTCATTGATGTTTTGGCTGTTCATCATACACCTGCATGTTTTGTTTCACAAGCACCTGGAGGGTTCGAAAAAATATCTGATTTTTAATTCCTGTGTTTTCATGTTTTGTAAGGTCATGGCTGTTAGTGAATCATCGAGACTGTGTGGTTCCTTGAAGAAAGAAAGTGTACCTGTCAGAAGGCTTATTGTCAATCAGGTTCTACCGCCATCTGCATCAGACTGCAAGTTTTGCTCTATGAAAAGGAAGGTGTGGCCCATTACTTAAAGGGAAAAAAAAGTATTTCCCTTTCTAGATACTATGATCCTATATCCTTAAACATAAAAGACTAATTATACGTCTTTAAGTATAAAAGTGTATGAATCTTCTTTATTAATTTTTATGTATGCTCTCCTTCAAATTTTTCTTTGTTTGTAGCTTAGAAGTAGATGTACACTTGGAAGTTGGAATGACGATCAGAAAGATATGTACTCAAAATCATGCAATCGAGATTGAACAGTTTAACTTTTATAGAAAACTTAAAAAATGGATGTCTTATATGAATGGCTTCAATAGAGAATCTGACAAAGTATATGTTTCTGTTCTAGGACCAAATGCGTGCCCTTCAGATGATCCAAAGCGACCCTGAACTCATGAATTTGAATTCAATCCAAGCACCATTAGTTGATGTTGAGATTAGGGGTGTACCTGCTCTGAGATTTATGGGTGAGATGGTCTGGAAGTGAAGTGACACTCAGGTGAAAGAGTCATCTTGGTTTTAGAGTTATGCAGAAGATAGGCAATTGCTCTGTCATTACTGGCAGATACCATCACCGTTATTCAAGTCCTCAGTATGGATTCCTTGCTGCTACGACAATATGAGCAAAATTTAAAACGTCTCCCAGCTTTAAAAGATGTGGCAAATGTTCATTACATCAGAATCAGATCTTTCTGTACCCAATAGGGTGTTCAGAATTTTTTCTTTCTTTTGTGAAACTTGTTTATACCGTATTATAGGACTACATTTTTAAAATTTTGTCATGTAGTCAGACCATTGTGACTCCTATATCATCTCATAGTTTTCTTGTGCTTGTGTTATATTGATGGATTCGTTCTTGAAGATAAAGCGATGTAATAATTGTCAGGTGGCACTTTTTCCTACAATATTATTGCGGACGGAAGCCAAATGATTCTGTTGGTAATTACAGAAAACACTGGATGATTCATCATCATCTGCAACAAATCACAGTG
>BQKN01066968.1:820-33842 GCA_022839385.1 Asparagus kiusianus | reverse complement strand
TTCTGCGTTTCTGTTGCATTAGGGATTTCAGCATTAAATTCCCAACAGCGTAATCAAGCAACACCATGATAAACAATAGATTAACCGTACGTACTCATCTGGGGAAATTGGCTACAACCAGAAAATGAAACAGTAACTTATTTTTCAGAAAGTTTAGAAACAAGTTAGCATGTACATGCTGTAAAACTGGACTAAAGAAGGTATGGACACGGAGAGGAAGCAATGTGTTTTACCGCCCTAGCTCGTAATATTTTTGAAATATGTTTCTGAAATTTCTCTTTCCCTCTCTATATCAACAAACTGAAAGTAGTTCCCTTTTAGTTTTTGAGTATGAGCTTGTGACAAGATAATGTACCCCAGCAGTTTCTACGGAATGATGAAGGGAAATCAGTTGTGTGATTCAGCTGGAAGTAACAAATGCTAATAAGATTAGCGGCAGTGATCACATAAAACAGCAAGTATTTTATTAAAAATTAAACATATCGATAGAGAATTCAAGTAGCTTTAGTTTTCTGAACATTATATGATCTCTGATATCAATCACCATCAGAGACGAGCTCTTACCAGGGGACAGCTAAATAGGTGTAATCTATACAAGAGGTTATAATTTCAAATGTATCACCTTGAGCACCCCTAGCTACGTCACTGATCCAATGCGTGCTTTGTCGAAATTAACAAGAAAATATCGTGTCATACATACCCAAGGTATTTAAGAATTTGCGCATGGCTATCTAACTAGTAACGAAAGAGCAAGAAATATTTACTAGAGAAAGGAATCATGAATTGTCCACTGAGCAAAGGGTGGAAGCCTCACGATTCTCCTGTGGCCTCAAATCCCTCGTGTTCAAAAAAGCTAGAGATCTCACAGAAGCGTCATAGATGTGGGCTCCTTGAATCATGAAACCTTTTCTTCTTTCCATTTAAATACGTATTAAATGGATGTCTACTCATCATCACTGTATTTTCGATTCATATCCAAGACGTTTCACTCCTTATAAACCCGTTGTCATCTGTAAACTCTTACTTGTACCAAGCCAAAGAGAAATGGACCCTCATTTACCTTCAAAGACCGGCACTACCTTCTCTCGAACTTGCTTCAACGGAGTCAACACTCTTGCAGGTTGAGAATTTAATCTCTTTTGTTTCAACTGCAACCTTCATTCATCCTATCGTTCTTTACGCAATATTACAAGGTTTTAAATAGAGTAAAGAATTACGTTCCTCGTGCTATCCAGGTGTTGGGATTTTATCAATTCCGTATGCATTATCAGAAGGAGGATGGCTAAGCTTGGCGCTTTTCCTCCTCATTGGCATCATATGTTGTTACACTGGTTTACTGCTACAGAGATGTATGGACTCTAACTCTCTTGTTAGAACCTATCCTGATATTGGGGAGCTAGCGTTTGGGTCTTGGGGCAGAATCGTAGTGTGTGTTTTCATGTACCTTGAGCTCTACTTAGCCGCGATTGAGTTCATGATACTAGAAGGTGATAACTTGCACAAGTTATTTCCTACCGCAAACTTTAACATGGGCAGACTAAAGATTGGAGGGAAGCAGGGATTCGTGTTGCTTGCGGGTCTTATAGTTTTGCCTACTACATGGTTACGGAGCTTGGGTGTGCTTGCTTACGTGTCGATTGGTGGGGTTCTGTCTTCTCTCATTGTGGTCTGTTGTGTACTTTGGGCCGGAGCTATTGATGGTGTCGGGTTTCATGAGAAGGGAATCCTTGTGAATTGGAGGGGTATTCCAACCGCTTTAAGTTTGTACGTTTTCTGCTTCAGCGGGCATTCGGTCTTCCCTACGATATACACCTCCATGAAAGACAGGACCATCTTCTCCAAAGTAAGTAAAATAAACTAAAATAAATAGCGCTTCCTAGTTCTTAAGGTCAAAGCGTCTCTAATACAAGCTACTACCCAATCTCTGTTTCAGGTATTATACCTCTGCTTCGTACTGTGCACATTGATGTATGGACTAATGGCCATTGTTGGATACTTGATGTATGGCCAAGCTGTGAACCCACAAGTCACGTTGAATCTTCCGGTCGGGAAATTGAGCTCGAAGATTGCAATCTACACAACTCTAATCAACCCACTGACTAAGTACGCGTTGCTTTTGATGCCTATTGCAAATTCAATTGAGGATTGGTTTGAACTCTCAAAGCTAAGGTCTATTAGCATCCTGATTCGAACCGGGCTAGCAACCAGTACAGTGGTTTTAGCCTTAACTGTACCATTTTTTGGATACGTGGTGGCCTTGACAGGTTCATTCCTCAGCAGCACTGCTACAATGCTACTACCAAGCATATGCTACCTCAAGGTCTTCAAGAATAGTCGGCGTTTGGGAATGGAGTTAGTCATTATAATTGCAATTGCAGCGTTGGGAGCAGCGATTGCGGTCATTGGTACATATACTTCATTAAAGCAGATTATGCAGAATCTATAAGCATGTAATTCCTCCTTATGCGAGATTTAATATCTGTGAACATCTACCATAATGAGTTAGGACTTCATCTATCCACTGTATATCTGATAAAAATTAACAAGGATGAATGTTACGTAATGAATGCAATGCTATGTTATAAATTATGGTGATACAGAGGACTTGATGAGTAAATTTTGGTATTTAACATGTAAATAATGAATACAATGTTTAGAAGTCAGCAGATCAGAGTCAGACCCCCAACTGAAGCCTGTCACTAACACAGACATCCACAAGGGCGAGCTATTTGTTTTCCGTTATGAAAATTAAAATATAAGAAAGTAAATAAGACAAAACACTAATTTCCATTAAACGGGAAGTATAAGAAAGTAAATACCCTTTCATTGTAGACAGCAGCTCAACTGCAACAGGGAAGGTATGGTTAGCTTTTTAATTTATTTTGTTTTATTTTATTTGAGGAAAATAAGGTATGTTAGATATATAGCAAGAGATCAGAGATGTACATGAGGTTAAAATTTTTACAGGAGAATCTATACTTGATGATTTAACGCCAAGATAACCATCAGAAATCCAACGATTTCCCCAGCTCAGTCCAAACATCTTCTTCAGGTCGCCAGTGCTTATAAATGAATGAGGTCACATTCTAGTCACACGATTGATCTCCAGGATCACATTACTTGTGCTGATAAACAAGGGATTTCCAAAAGAAAAAGGCCTTTATAGAATATAAGGATGACTCCTTTCTCTCTGTTTTAATAAGCTCGCATAAAATCGCTCTGTTTTAATAAGCTCGCATAAAATCGCCACAATGCTGTGTATGCTGACAACAAGAGATAAAATCCAGACAGGGTCATAAATAATTTTACAAGTTGTGAATAATGTCTCGAACCGATGAGTAAGTACCCGCGAAAGCAATCAAAACTCCAACTACTAAGATTGCTATGATGCTCAGTAGCTCAAGTCCATACTTTATTGAAGCCTTAAAAATCTTGAGGTAGCACAAACACGGAAGTATGACAGAGACCATGATGCTCAGAAATGATCCAATAAATGCCATGATGAAGCCAAAAAATGGAATCTTCAAAGCTATTATCACTGTACTCATCAGCAAGAGAGTTCTGACAACGATGCTAATGTAGCCCTTTCGATGAAGTGCAGCACGTTCTTCTATAGCCATTGCAATTGGTGTGACTGTTAATGCGTATTTAGCAAACGGATTGATCAGCGTTGCATAAATTGCTATGTCGGAGTAGAGTTCTCCAGAAGGGAGATTTAGCGTCACCTGGGATTGCAGGTCCTCACCGTACATGAGATAACCCAGGATTGCAACTAGTCCATAGTTCAGAGTGCATATAGCAAAAGAAATTAGCAATACCTGCAATGAAAAAGTAAAGCAAGGAAATCTTGTTAATATTTAAGTTTCGGTTCATCTGGAGAATAGATTTGGAAATTTCAAGGTGGTTGATGGCGAATAAAAGCCAGAGTATGAACCAGCATATAGAGTCGTTTATGAGAGTTATCTTATCAGTTAAAACAATAAGAAAGTCGAATTTCGCTTTTGAAAATGAACTGGTGATTACCCTGGGAAATCGAACTTTATCCTTCATTGATGCATATATGGTTGGGAAAACTGCGTGACTCGTAAAACACACAAAATACAGACCCAAGGCTGTCGGTAAACCTTCCAAGCTCAAAGCCTTTCCCTTGGCACGAAACCCAGTCTCAGCTACGCCGGTCCAGAACAAAGAAGCCAACAAAATCGCTGATGCCAGGACTCCGGCAACAGAGAAATAAGCAAGAACGCCAAGATCCCTCAACCATGTTGTAGGCAAAACAATAAGAGCAGCCACACAGACGAAGAGCTGCTTGCCTTTGATGCTCAACGTCGCAACTTCAAGACTAGTGTTAGGAAAAAGCTTGTCCAGGTTATCACCTTCTAGTATCAAAAGACTGACCCCAACTAGATACAACTCGAGATACATTAAGATCGCGACAGCTATCCTCCCTTTGTAACCGAATGCAACTTCTCCAATATCGGGGTAGGTTTGAGTGAGAGGGTCGGCGTCCATGCATCTTTGGATCAGAGATCCAGTGTAGCAACAGACTAGTATGACAACAAGGAAGAGTACTAAGCTCGACCATCCGCCTTGTGCGAGCGCGTATGGCATCGATAGCACCCCGATACCTTCAAGAGAGAATCAGAGCGTATTATATATATGACAGATTTTGCAAGTTTCTCTTCATATGCTTATTACATTTGCAACCCGAATTTCTCTTTGCATAATGCGAATAACTCAAGAGTTAGATTGCTAAGTAAAATACCGCAACTATGATATAGGACAGGGCACGGTAACCATAATGACGTAAACTAACAGTTGCTCGTAAATCAAAAGGGGAAGAAAAGATGCATGAGTATGATAATTGGCACTGAAGTCATACGTACGTACCACGGCATGAATACGATCAACAGATTAATTTCCCCCTAAAGTAATTATTACACACCTTAGCATGTTATACAACTTTTTATAGGGGAATTAACGTAAGGAACCTGAGAGGACGTTAACTACGTTGAAACAAGTCCTACTGAATGTAACCCCAGCACCGCGATGATCCCCCTCCTTTTCTCCACGCCCAATATTGACAAGGAGCGGCTCTCCGAGGGCATCGACGTCGCCTCCGCCTCCTACGGCTGACGCTGGTTTGGCGGTCGAAGGTCTGGAGAAATTTCCATTAATGGCCATTCCCTCCACTTCTTCTTATTTCAGAGGAGAGGCAGAAGATTTGGAGAAGGGCCTCAAGTGTTCACCTTAGTGTTCTTTTATAGCGAGTCCCGTGATGATCTAGAATTGGTCGCCAAAGGAAGAGGTCAATGTGCAAGACTCACGCCGCTAACACAAATATACTAATAATAACTGTTCTAGATGCCTGTGATTGGTTTGGTAGGCAGCGCAGGCCATCAACGCTGAAGCTTTGCAAGCTACCAAGATAGATCCCTTAAATTACAAAAAAAAAATCAAGTCTAAACAGATTTTTCAAGTATTTGAAGTTACCGGATGCCGTTTTGAAGTGTATTGGGTAAAAATTAGGGTTTTTACTCCCTTTTATATTAATGCACTCTTACAAATAGGTCCTTACAACATTAACTAATTAACTTAATCTATCTAAATAACTCAACACTCCTCCTCAAGATGGGCCATCTCCATCTTGTTACAAAAGATATCATACTCTCTAGAACCTAATCCTTTTGTTAAACAATCAGCTAATTGCTCTTCTGGTTTCACATAGCTCAAAGTCAGAACTCTTCTATTCAGTTGCTTCTTGATAAAGAACTGATCAATCTCCACATGTTTGGTCCGATCATGCTGAACATGATTGTTTGCAATATTAATCGCCGATTTGTTGTCACAACAAAGTTGTAAGGAGTCTCTTCTAAACAAGCACAGCTCAGATAATATGTTTTTGACCCACATCAACTCGCACAGACTAACTGTCATAGCCTTGTACTCGGCCTCAGCTATAGGCCTAGCCACCACATCTTGCTTCTTGCTATGCCAAAATACGAGATTGCCTCCAACAAATACACAGTAGCATGTAGTGGACCTACGATCATCCATACAACCCGCCCAATCAGCATCACAATAGCCTTCAATTCTCAGATGTTCAGAACTCATGAACCATAACCTCTTTCCCGGGCTTCCTTTCATATATCTAAGAATTCTGCGAACTGCCTCCATATGCTGCTCTCTGGGATCATGCATATACCTACTCACCACACTCACTGTATGAGTAATATCAAGTCTCCTATGGCATAGATATATAAGTCGTCCAACTAATCTTTGATATTGCTCTTTACTCACCGGGTCACCACCCTCGGCACACATCTTATGATTCCGCTCGATAGGAGTAGATGCAACTCTGCACCTTAACATCCTTGTCTCTGAGAGAAGATCCAGAGCATACTTCCGCTGAGAAAGCACTATACCTTTTCGCGATCTTGCAATTTCAATTCCGAGAAAGTACTTCAACAGACCAGATCTTTAACTTCAAATTACTCTCCCAATTTCTTCTTCAACCGTAGGATTTTCTCAGCATCATCTCCAGTGATTACAATATCATCAACATAGACCACCAGGATAGTGATACGAGTTTTGGAGTGCCTGTAAAACATAGTATGATCCCCATTGCACTGCTTGTACCCCATACCACAGACTGCCAACCTGAATCTGTCAAACCATGCACTCGGAGACTGTTTTAACCCATACAAAGACTTCTTCAACTTGCACACCTTTCCAGCTACTTGAGAAGTAGCAAAGCCTGGTGGAATCTCCATATACACCTCCTCCTGGATATCTCCATGTAAAAAGGCATTCTTGACATCTAGTTGATATAGTGGCCAATTGAAGTTGGCAGCACATGGCACCAACACTCTAACATTGCTCATCTTTGCTACTAGAACAAATGTCTTATCATAGTCAATGCCATACGTTTAGCTGTAGCCTTTAGCAACCAATCTGGCCTTGTATCTATCGATCTTGCCCTCTGGAGTTTGCTTAACTGTATATACCCACTTACATCTAACAGCACGCTTCCTAGCTGGCAAAAGTACTGGCTCCCATGTGTCATTCTTCTTCAAGGCCTGAAGTTCCTCGTGTATGGTACTCAACCACCTAGGATCTTGCTTAGCTACCTACCAGTTGTTAGGTACAGGCACTGAATGTAATGATATAATGAATGACTTATATTTAGGTGGAATGGATGCATATGAAATGTAATTCGCAATGTCAGTATCCTAACTACCAAACTTAGCTGGAGGTTTTCCAGCATTGACTCTAGAGGTTCTGCGAGGCAATACATGAGTATTAGAAGTATCAGGGAAGGAATCATTACCTATCAACTCAAGTGGAGAAAATGAGGAAGGCACGGGGGAGCAGGGACTTGGGACATCAACATTTGTGGGTATTGGCATAGGCACAAGAGGAGGCTCATGCTGTTGTTTCTGTCTTCTCGTGTATACTCTTAGCTCCCTGACCTTGACTGCCAACTCCTGAGTCGCCACCACTACTCGGCGATGTACCATCACTACTCGACGACTCAAGAAGACATGGAATCATCCCAACCACGATGCCATTCTCATTCTCATTCTCTCCCTCTCTACTAGCATCAGTAGAGCCATCTCCGAACAAGGAACACAAGTCTGTCTTCTCCCCATAAAAAGGTTCAAACTCCCGAAAAGTCACATCCATACTAACAAACAACCTTCTTTCAGTGGGACACCAACATTTGTATCCTTTTTGACTTGATGAGTAGCCAATAAAGATACATTTAACTGCTTGTGGTTCCACTTTACTCACCATCAATCTGTGATCTCTCACATAACATGTACATCTAAACACTCTTGGTGGAACAACAAAAACATTTGAGCCCAAGAGCATCTCACATGGTGTCTTCATCCCTAATACTCTTGATGGCATCATGTTGATCAAATAAGCCGCTACCATAACAGTCTCACTCCATAAAAACTTAGGCACATTCATTGTCAACATCAATGAGCGTGTCACTTCCAGTAGATGTCTGTTCTTGTGTTCAGCCACCCCATTCTGAGCAGGGGTGTCTGGACAGGTTGTTTGATGAAGAATTCTCTAACTAGAGATGAAAGCTGCAAACTCCTTGTTGACATACTCAGTCACATTATCTGTTAGAAGAATCTTCACATGCACTCCAAACTGTGTCTTCACATAAGCCGAGAAATCATGAAAACATTTGTAAACCTCAGATTTCTACTTCATCATGTATATCCAAACCATACGTGAATAATAATCAATGAAAGTAACAAACCATCTAAAACCACTAATAGAGGTAGTAGGACATGGTCCCCAAACATCAGAATGGACTAGTGTAAATGATTTAAAACTTCGAAGACCAATCATTTTATAAGTAGAACGAGTATTTTTTTTCCAAGTTCACAAGCATTAAAGATAACTCTTTTCTATCCACTTTCTTCATTATCTCAGGTTCTAACCTATTCAAACTATCAAAAGATAAATGTCCTAATCGGTAATGTTGAAGCATTGCTTCTGCCTCTGGCCCTCTACTAACAACAGAAGCAATCATTGCATTATCCCTATCCAAGTACCAAAGGCCATCACGCCTGATGCCAGTCCCAATCCTCCTCCCTGTTTCCTTCTCCTGGAAGACACACATATCTCGATCAAATAACACGGTATAATTTAATTGATCAATAAGAGAACTAAGAGAGAGTAAGTTAACTAGAAACGAAGGAACATGCAATACAGATGACAAGATAACAGATGAAGTGCAATGGACTGAGCCAGTACCCCTGATGGGTTGGGATGTCCCATCAGCAGTATGAACTGTCTCAGGATGCATATGCTTACTTGGATAATATAATGCAAACTCACTAGATACTCCTGTGACATGCCTAGATACACCTGAGTCAATGATCCAATCAACATGAGTTTTAGTGGATGCAAGTGCTTGAACCCGTGTACCTTTGTTCGCATGAGCATAACCAACAAAGTTACCTAAGCATGTAGTGTTATCCAGATCTTGAGTGACTTGTCCCTTACCCTTCGAATTCTTAGCCTAAATCTTGAACTGACGTAGTTCCTCCAGCTCTGTTATTTCAGCTCCAGTCATCCCAACAGTAGTCTGGGACTCCTCTACCACAGCTAGGTGAGCAACTCCTCGGCCTCTACGTCCTATGCCTCCTTGACCTGCACCTGCATGGCCACCTCTCTGTCCTCTGCCCCCTCTGCTACCACCAGTATTACGGGGTTGAGGGAAATTGTAGCTGAGATGCCCTTTCTTTCCACAATTGTAGTACTCTCTATCATCTCTGATGTGAGCATCTGAAACCACCAATGCTGAGCGGACAGCAGGTGCCTGTCATCACCTTCTGTATGATCTCCTCTTGTTCCATCGATGCAATAGCCTCATCCAAGGAGGGGAGAGATAATAAGTGGCATATTGTTGCCCTCCTTCCCTCAAACTTTGGGTTCAGACCCTTAAGAAAGTGAGCCACATGCCTGCGCTCAAGATACCACCTCCCTAAAAGAACATCTTTTGGGTTTTGTAGTGATAACGGATCATAGTGATTCAAATCCGTCCATAAGTAATGTAGCTCTGCTGCATACTGGTGGAATGTCTTCTCCCCTTGTGTGGTAGCATCAATCTTCTCCTCCACTTCCATCATCATCATCACACTCCTAGCTCCAGAATACATTCCCCTCCAATGTCTTCTAGACATCAGCTGCACTTGAGATAGACTCTACCATCCCAGCTATGGTTGGAGACACAGAAGTCAACAACCAAGAAACTACCAGAGAATTAGTGTTACTCCATGTGTTCCACTCAACACTCGCCTTATTCTCCGGCTCAGTGCACTCCCTTTTCACATATTTTTCAAGTCCTTTGATTCGAAGGTTCAACAATGCTCTCCGAGACCAACTCAAATAGTTTCTTGTCCCCTCAAGCTTGATGTCATTAGGAAGCAACTTTACTCTCTGTACTACCTATGCCGACTCTGGTGCGACCATGACTGACCTACTAGGATTCTCCTCTAGTTTGGTCTGAAATACTCTGGCCACCCCCTCCAGGATCTCCTTCAATTCCTGACTTGTCACATGTGTTCCCATCTTCACAATTGACTGCCCTCTCTTTCAGTAACAATACCCAAGGAAATAATTTAAAGGGGAAAAAACCCCTCGAAAGCCTCAAAAAAAAATATCAAAGCCTAAAAAAAATATCAAAGTCTCCTTCTGCGGTTCTTCTCACGCTAATCTCCATAACAAGCAATACCTCCTCACCAAATCTCCATAACATAATGGCCTCTACTGCCTCATTCATCCTGTCGATGACTGCAAAGACACCCAACTTACAAATATCCCCTTCAACCTCGGTGTTACTTAGTTACCATGAATTCCCCTTCTCCCTTCACCCAAAGTCTCTTCTTCTTGCTCAGCTTCCGAGGATCTCTTTGTCCACCAGTCCTCGGTCAAATCCAAGAGCTACAGATCCCTAGGTGAGGCCATCGACGTCCACCAGTCCTCGATCAAATCCGAGGGCTTTGCTTGCGCAGGTTCGAACCCTGCTGTCGACGCCACGGTTGATGGTGGAGATTTCGTCGATTTCGTCTGTGGCGACAGCGCTAGCGTCGGAAGGGGTGATCAAGGAAAAGGAAGAGGAATCGGCGTCGTCGTCAAGGGATGAGTTCTCAGGAGCTCGATCAGAGGAATCGGCGTCGTCGTCAGAGGAATCGGTGGAGATTTCGTCTGATAGCTTCAAGACGAGCCGCCACATGGCTCTGATACCATGAAGTATTTTTGGGGTAAAAATTAGGGTTTTTACTCTCATAGAGAGGTACCCTTTTATATTAATGCACTCTTACAAATAGGTCCTTACAACGTTAACTAATTAACTTAATCTATCTAAATAACTCAACACGTTTGATACATAGAAATGGACATATGTTACTCAAATATTAGAATTTTAACAAGTCTCGTATCTGGTTCCATCATCTATGCAAATACCCTTAAATCTTGGCATTTGCAAACCCCAAATTCTCCCACATTAGGTTTGCAGTATTTTCCGCTTAAAAACTAGGACCGTCGAGTGGGAGAGGTAGAGAACTCAATGTGAAATAACTGGAGGATAATTTTGCAAGTACCAAGATTTGAAGAGGGTAAATTTGTAGATATGGAAGATGATATTTATTAGAATTAAAATTAAAAGGTTAGGGATACATAGCCCAGATGTTAGGATGTACCAATACGTAGTTTGGTTAGTTCATAACAACTTTTCGCCACAAAGATGGTGTTTGTTAATAGGTTTAATTTGGATGAATTGCATTCTCTAACAGACATGGAATGCTTTATCTGTCGCTTTCAATTAACTAGGACGGAACCATCCAAATAAATCCGAATTCTTGGAGGCAGCCGAGCTCATGTAAGCTACAAATTCTCTTTGTTTTCTTATTAATTTCTCCTAACCCAGTAGCCGATGACAGAATAGAGAGATGATCGTGTGGCTAATATTTCCAACGCTATCAGACCATTCAAGTCCCTTGTCCGCTAAATCAATCCATTAAGGAAAACTCCTCAGGGATCCCAAAATAGTGGACCCCTGAGGGGACATGTGAGATGTCAGTCCCTAGGGGCTTGATGCACTGGTCATGAACAGTGCATCAAGCCCCTAGGGGCTGACACCTCACTTGTCCCCTCAGGGGTCCCCTATTTAGGGTCCATGTAGCAACACCCAACGACTAATCATTGGAGTCACAGTCGGTCCGCTCTTGTTTTGGATTATCGTTTGATAGAGATGAGGGGTTTTTATAAAAAAATTGAAATTAAAGAAGTAGAGCTCTTCTACGAGTCTTTTGGCTCACGGGTGCCTGTGGGCTCGAATCACCGCTCAACACGTCGTTTCGGAAGGGGAAGGTCGAATTCAAAGTTAGGATCGAACACGTCTTAGACTGGGAAAGTCGAATTAAAAGTTGGCTAATTAAGTTTCACAAAAAAGTAATAAAAAAAAGGGAGGAAGAAAAGATTTAATAAAATCCATTTAACTTCAGGGGTGTGCCTCACAAATCCCTACTCTCCAAAGTTCCTAACGGAACGGCACTAAAATGGTAAATTGGTAACGGATCAACAAACACTTATTTTATACGCAATCAAAATGTGGAAAACACATATAATTGTGACACAAAGATGAATGCGACTGCACCGTTAATCCAGGATAATAATGCATTATGCATGCAACCTAATTAAACGGTAATGATGGTTCCAGGGGTAGGATGCAAATATAATATTGGGGGCAGTTGAACCCCTCCAAGGTTATGTAAAATTACATTCTAAAATAGTGCGAACTTACAATTTGCTCCCAATATTTAAAAATGTTTTCACCAGCCCATTTGAGTTTGCAATCTAATTAGCCCATCTGTCAAGATTATAGTCTTATGGACGGTTCAAAAGAAGAACAAGGGCACTCAAAGATATCAATTGTTACCATCCCCTTCTCCGGATCTTAAAAAGACATTTATTATTATTATTACTATTTTTGGAACACACCTATATTGGATATTGCATTTTGTATGTATAGCTCGTGTTGTTGTTACTGACACCCTTGTTTTACACTACGTTTACGCTTTATCTTTATTTAGTTGAAGTGAAAAAGAAATATATAGAATGAGGGTTGGTCTTCACCGTTTTCTCATATTTGAATTAATAGTACCTTGTTTGCCAAAAAAAAAAAAGAATTTTTTTTATCATAATCATTTATTGCGTCATTCATCATTTAATAAAAGAGGATACAAATCCATTGTTTTCTATCATCAAATAAAATAAAATGGAAAATCAAGCTTCAATATTTCGGATGCACGATATCAACAAACTGAGGGAAATAAAATATACATCGGGATAGATAGAGAACTGTTACGTCCTTTTACTAAACAAATAGACGGTTGTAATTAAAGTGGTGGTATTTCCAGTACTATATATATATATTTTTTTAACGGGGAGAGGATCCAAAATCCATAAAAAGAAAAAAGAAAGGAAGAGGAGACCTGAGAGGGCGTTGGTGGCATTGAAGCAAGTCCTGGTAAAAGTAACACCCGCAGATGATCCGCCGTCATGAATTAGTCGTCGAGCTCCGTCATCGCCGCCAAGAAGCGGGTCTCCTGTGCTCCTGGAACCTCCTCCTCCTCCTCCATGATCTCGGCCCCCTCCTCCTCCAAATTTTCTGACTGCCATTTATTCTTCTTCTTAATTTAATTAGTTTCTCCTCCTCCTCCTCCTCCTCAGGATTTACTAATAAAGAAATCAAGGGGCGTTTAATTTATAGATAGATGGCTGTTGATATATATATATATATATATATATATATATATATATATATATATATAGAGAGAGAGAGGACAGGCCGACGCGTTCGATATCTGAGTCAGTCAGTAGCTGTAGGTGTACCTCAGCTACTTGCTGCCTGTGATCTCTCTTTCTTATCTTATTACTATCAAAAGGATCATTGTGTTTTTGAGGCCTAGCTACGTAAACAAAAAAACGTAGCACGTGGAAGGAACATGATGTGGACAGTAATGATTGTTGGCTAAATTTCACACGAAACCCTCCTAATTAAGCTTTTGTTTTGGGGTGTCTTATAAAACCCCCTCAACTTTCAAATTTCCATTTGAATTATGTATATTATTATATGTGATCAGTGTCATGTTTGAACCGCCGTCGACTTGAATAAATTAAGTTGTTTTCGACTTTTTTTTTTTTTTTGAGAGCACTCATATTTGGCGCTCTCAGCTCGCATGTTTGATGTTGATGATAAGAACTGATAGAGGCCTAGACATATAAATTCTCCGTGTCTGGGGCACTTCGATCGACCTCGTGGAGCTCACGGCGCGGGTGAACCCTAGCTAGTTCCTTAATTCTGTGAATTAGCGAGAATGTATGTATGCGATCGAAAGTCTTTCGATACAACCGAATTATTCTGCATCTTTTTGGAATGTAGTTTTGGTAGAGAAAATAATATATATGCAGGCTACTGATCGATCATTAATTATGATAAAAAATTGTCCATATATTTCTCGACCAATATATATATCCATATATCTTGATACAATCCCAAAATTTTATATAATCTTTTTTTGAGAGAAAGGATGGATTACCAAAATAGTAATCCAGCCAGCTAAATTAGACAACCAAAATTTAATATAATCATTAAAGTAAATAAGATTGTTCTATATAGTGATTCATAATTGATCGATCTGGAAGGAGAGAAATCATGAAATATTTAATACGAGTGTTTGTAGGGATGATAGTCACATAATTAATTTATCGGTTTTTTTAATATCGCAACAGTATACTATAATACATTTCCCTTTTAGTCTTCTTCGCTTCCATCAATCCCTCCTCCAATAAAATATGAGGGGATTGAGTGTTGTGCGCGTGGAAGCCAAAACCTATGTGCTTCGAGAAACCAAACCAAACGCCAAGATAAAGGGCAACAATGCAAAATAACGGCACAAAACACAAACAACGACCAATTTAACGCGGTTCGGCAAGTTGCCTATGTCCACCGGGCAAAAAAAAAAAGGATAAGGTTTTCATTAATAGAGAAGAAGAGTACAAACTGAGATTACAAATCACTCAAACCAACCAACTAATCTCACCAACAAATCTCTAATTCTCTCCAAACAAAACCCTAACCAATAGCTAGCTCAAAAAAATACCTCTTTTTTGTGTCCAAATATCCCCAATTCCAGCCTTTCAAACCCTCAAAATTGTGTTCCTATTTATATCAAAACAGAAACCCAAACATAATTCAAATAGGAACTCAAACTGTGCAGAAAAAACCCGCTATAAGTCGACTTAACAGGGGCTATAAGTCGACTTGGCAGAGCGAAAATCAACAACTGGAGAACAGATCATAAGTCGATTTATCAGTCCTGATAAGTCGACTTGACAGAGCCCAAAACAATAATTCCAGAATAGATCGTAAGTCGACTCGTGCACAGACACAAGTCGACTTATGCCTGTGCATGAGTCGACTTATGACACAAAATCTGGATTTTTCAAATTTCTCCACATTGAGATCTTCTCCAACTAAATGGTAATTGAAGAGAATCAAGTTATCCCAATTCTAACTCTCTATTTCAATTTCAAGAGCTAAGATATATGAATTAAGCTATGTAGAGTTTCACAGCGGTGGATTTAAATATAGGGAAAAATCTCTTTTAACCCAAAGTTTTACCCCCCAATTATTTAAAAACCCATCCACTTTACTAAACACCAATAGACCCACTATATCTCATCTCACTTATTTTAAAATCCAACATGTATAATACACCCATATTTTGTACTGTATTTACCCAACAAATTAAAAATTCCTAAATTACCCTTCATCCCCAAATATAACTCAGCCCCTCTCTCTTCCATCTCTCTTCCGTTTCACTTTCTCAAAGAGTCCAGGAGAGATTAGGGTTTCGGCGAAGAGATCTCTGGTTGAGGATCACCGACGGCGACGAAGGGAGTTGGATCGACGGTGAGCGACGACGGACGACGGCTGCACGTGTCTGAAAGTGAAGGTCATTTGGAGCGACGACGGACGGCGATTGCACGGGTCTGAAAGCGGGTAACACACAACCCTTCCCCTTTTCCTCTCAAATACTTGAAATTAAGCCCCTAGATCATCGATTTTCATCGCAAGTTCCTCATATCACTGAGTGTTTTTATATTTCGAATGAGGTTGTAGAGAAGGCGACGGAGAGAGTTAGGGCTTGGATTAATCGGTGTTGTCTGTAGCGAGAGATATTGGAGTTGGGAGAGATCGAAAGGTTTTCCTGCATGTGTGATTAAGCTCTTTTTTAAAATTAATTTATGGAAATGGATGATTTCTTGACCTAATTATGTTGATGTTTGGTATAATTTAGGTCATCATGGGAACGTGGATTGTTTCGTACATCGGAAGTTCGTTTAGTATCTTCACTCTTATTTACATCGGTGAGTTCTAATAATTTATCCATTGTTTGGTTGACCTAATTAAAGTTCTAAAAGAAAAATACTTTCTTTTGAAATTAAGCCCCTTGTTGTAGTTTTGATCACATGCAACTTGCACGTATAAATTGTTGAAAGGGCCCGAAAGATAAGAATGTACTTATATCACAGTAATCTCTCGAACATCTAAGGTTTAACACCTATGATAGCTTGGTGTTGAAATCATTATTTATAAAAGGATTCTAACCTGTCGCTGGGATATTCATAATTATATTGTATTTTTTGAAATATTTGTCAATAGGTTGTCAAAGATGTCAAGCAGAAGTAATCTCTACGAGCAAAGACCGCGATTGCCTTTATCTCGGAGGAAGCAAAAAATCTGCTAGAATATGATTTTAATTAGGAAGTAGACTCTGAATATATATGTCTTGGATGTTCTGAATGTTAACGTTGCACATGAGCTTGGGTACTTGACAGATTCATTTTGTGGCTATTGGTTGGTTACATTTTGTGTTGATTGTGTACTAGGTAGATACATTTTGTGTTTATTGTGTAGCTTAGATCTGTGCAGGAGCATAGGGTGTTGATTTTTAGAGTGGTGTTGAGTATTTGTTGTTTTATGCTGTAATTATGTTATTATTGTTAAAATTCTATGAATGTTGAAGTTGAGCAGGGGCTTAGATCTGTGTACTTGGCAAATTCATTTTGTGTCGGTTGGTGTATTCATTTTGTGTTGATTGTGTACTATATTGATTCATTTTGTGTTTATTGTGTAGCTTATGTAGGCGTCAAAAAATGCTAATAGATATCCCAACGCAGAAAACCACTCAAAACTGGGAAAATAACCCAAAACTCACAATTTTTGCTGTCTCGCCAGCGAGACAGTCTTTTACTGTCTCGCCAGCGAGACAGTCTTTTACTGTCGCGCCGGTCGAGACAGCATTTGCTGTCGCGCCGGTCGAGACAGCATTTGCTGTCGCGCCGGTCTAGACAGCATTTGCTGTCTCACTCAGCGAGACAGTATTTACTGTCTCGCCAGCGAGACAGTAAATTTGCTGTCTACAGCATTGAAATGGACAAATAACCACCCCAATAACTGCCCTACACGTGTCCATTAACTGCCAAGGGACGTGGGAAACAACGTGGGCGAAAATCAATCGAATAACTGCCAAAATAACGGAGTTTGAAACGTGGGGAGGCAGTTACAGCAAAACTGCCAAGAATATTCGTTGGGCGCGACAGCTTTTTACTGTCTCGCTGGGCGCGACAGTAAATGTTCTGTCGCGCTGGGCGAGACAGCAAATGCTGTCTCGACCAGCGAGACAGTAAAACACTGTCGCGCCGTACTGACTTGTTATCGAGTTGTGTTTTTGCAGTTACAGACCCCTGAGGCTATAAATACCCCCCTAGGGTCACTTCTGACGAGGATGGAGCATTTTTAGAGTATTCCAGAGCAGAGAGAGGAGAGATTTCAGTTCCTGGAGCGGTTCCTTGACATTCAGGCTTAGACTTGTTTTCAAGAAGAACGACTATCTTACATCGATAAGATATCGTTTTCAATTCTGACTTCGATAACGAAGAAAGAGTCATACGCCCCCCTCTCACGACCTGAGATTCGGTGGTCCACGAACCAAAGCGTTCCCGGCACAGGCAAAGTCCCACAAAAGCAGTATTCGATAAACGAATTCTGTGTTATTTTCTTTGAAAGTTGTAATTTTCTTATTTTTCATTGTAATTCTTTGTAATCAAAAGAAGATTAATGGAATCATCAATGAAGACAACTTTTAACGAAAACAAACTGGCGACCACAGTGGGAGCCAGCGGCTTCGCTGCCGAAGCCGCCGTGTCGCAGCCGATAAAGATCATCGTCAGCGAGGAGATCGAATACGAATTCGATCAGGCTAAATTCGAGGAGTACTTATCATCCTCGTCTTCAAAATCTCTCTCCCCGCGCAAGTGCAGGAGGACTTCCTCTTCCAGGAACACTCTCAAGTCTGCAGTGACAATAAAAGCTGCAGATGAAGATTCTCACCCTATCGTTGCTAAGGAAATCGTCCGCAACACTTCTGCTCCAAGGGGCTCCACACCAATTACGGAGTCAATGAATTGCTCACCGGTGCTGACGAAGAGAGCTCGTCAGAGACAACGTCAGCGCCGTGCTCGACAATTGGCTAAGGCCATGCAACAAACCGACGGGGTCCATTACTATGCGGACCTAGAGTCGAGAAAACAGAAAATGAATCAGTTGCCCCAACGGCAAGATAATCACATTTCTGCGAAGCTTACGACGGAGGAATGGACCCTCGTCAAAAGGGCCCGTTCAACTCTGAAGGAACGGATACAGAGGCGAAAGGAGAAAGCCGCCCGCGCTCGTGCTCTACGACAACAAGCGCAGGGAATCAAAAAGGAGTTGGTGTCTGAAAAACCACCAAAGGATCGCAAAGTTTGGATGCCGAAGGCACCGCAAGCATCTGTTCCAGGCCCGTCTACTGCATCAACGGTAAAGCCCTGGGTTAGCCCAGATTTGTCTAAGTTCAAAGTCACCATGGCAGATCGCCTTGGTCCCTCGGTCGATCATCGAGGCAAAAAACCAGTTGAAGAAAGTCCAAGTCAAGCAAGCAAACCCTTGGTGGTTTCCTACACAGGGGGTCGTAAACACCCTCCTGTCAGAACTAATCCAGTCCAAAACGAAAGAGTACCAGTTCATTCTCGTCTAGGACCCGTGAAGACTCCACTCCCGCAAGGGGGTGTATTTAAAAACTTAACCTTGGATCGCTCAGAAACGACAAATAATCGTATTGTGCATGTTAACAAGGTTCCCAAACCAAAGATAGGTTGCTCAAATCACGGCAGTGATGAGCTGTACTATCGGAACAGTAAATCAAAGAAAAGGAATGTCCGAGAAGACGAATCGCATTGCGCATGCGAGAGACTCATCAAGGCAGTGTTGACGGAATGCGGTTGCTCACAAACTCAAAAACGAGTTTCTGTGTTTCAAAGACTTTCAAATGAAGCGTCAAAATCCAAAATAAGACGTTTCAACCAGAGAAAGCCTGCAAGGCGACAAGATGAATTCCCTGAGGTCACCATTAATATGACCGGCAGAGGAAAGCAACAGTTAGTCAACCCGGACCCTGATTTCTCTTCGGAAGGAAGAGTTGAGCGGGGTCTTTCTCAAAGAATGAAGCGGTTGCAACGGAGGGCCAACCGACGCCGAGACTACAAGAGGATGCACGAAGGTTTATCGTCAGAAGAAGAACTATCAGATACCTGTTCTGCGGTCGCTTCGGACGATACCGCATCCAGTGTGGGACGAGTAAGAGAATCATTCGCCATCACGCCGGACCAGTTAGCTCAGATACTGCAGGAAGCGTTGGCCAAACAACGCGAAGAGATCAGAGCTGAGATCAGAACGGAGATGGAGTTGACAATGCAGCAGGTGCGAGATTTGCAGGTTCAACAAAGTCAACCAGAATCAAGCCAAAAAGCAGAATCCAGCAAACGCAATGCCAAATCTATACAAATAGCTGAGGGCGACGACAAAGAAGACGAGACTATCTTCGACGATCCTCCTCCTGATAAAGATAATTCTGGGAGCGGTCCGGTCAAGTCAACCACTCAAGCTCTCTTGAAGAAGAGCGAGGAAGAAGATAAGAAGATGCAGGACCTCGAGAGTAAAGTTAATGCTCTAATGACGGCCCAGGAAGTGAAGAAAACGGGCATTCCGTGCCCGTATCCGAGGGAGTGGGATCTAATTCCTTATCCCCCTAAATTTAATTTGATTAACTTTACTCCTTTTAATGGCAGTGGTTCACCAACTCAGCACTTGATTTATTTCAAGTCGCATCTCGGCGCAATATCAGGGAATGAAGCCCTGATGGTACGGTCATTCGTAGGAACCCTGCGCGGGCCTGCCTTCGATTGGTACCGACGCCTGAAACCCGGAAGCATCAATAGCTGGGGAGATATGGAAGAACTGTTCCTCACTAATTTCTTCGATGACGACACGGAGGTGTCCATTGGCTCGTTGTTGGACGAGAAGCAGAAGAACGGGGAATCAGTTGACGTCTTTGTCAAACGATTCCGAAACAAAGCGGTGAACTGCAGAGATCCACTCACCGAAGAATTCATCCTGCAGACATGTCACAACAATCTGTCTCTGGATGTACTGGAGATAATGGGGGTTGTACCCTCTAAGACCTGGAAGGAGTTGAAGGTTAGAGGTGAACAGGCTGAACGATTTCTCAAAAGGAGGAATTTGGAAAGGGGTCAGCCATCAAACAATAATCAAAACCAGAAACAGAACTTCAATCCTCGAGGCAGGGGAAGAGGATCAGGAGCCGCTGTCGACGCGCATCAGACGTCACAACAGCCGCCTCAACAGCAGCCGCAGCAGTCGTCATTCCAGCTGGCGCCAAACCAGAATCAGCAGCCTCAGAAGCAGTTTAAGCCTTCTGAGCCCAGGTTTCCAAAGGAGTATTCATTCAAAGATGATGAAGTGCCAGTCATCTTCAAATATCTGTTGGATAATAACAAGATTAAGCTTCCACCGGTCACAAACCAAGAGGAAGCGAAGAAAACCAATGACCCGAAATACTGTGCGTATCATAGGAGGGTCCACCATCCCACTAAGGCGTGTTATGTCTTGAAAGACAAGATACAGACCTTGATTGATGTTGGTATTGTGACCCCGAAGCCAAAGGAGAAGAAGGTGGGCGCCAACGCGGTCTCTATTAGCTTCGGATCAGTTCCATTATCCTGGTTTCAAGCCGAATCAGTGTCAGAGGTCAAGATGCAAACCATCAACGATGACCCTCATGGACAGCGCCAAAAAGGGTTAGTATCACATACGGCCCCTAACGGCGAAATCCTTTGGGTTCATCCGGATCTGCTCGAAGACGAACAGTGGACGACATCCACGTCGAAGAAGAAGTCAAAAGGCAAGAGAAAGGAAAAGTCTTGTTACGGAGCCTCGGCGATTCCTGAGAAGAACGATGAGGAGATAGCAGCTCTACCACTTTCTGATGAAGAACAGGAAGTTTTCGCAACAAGAGGTGGAAATGAATATCATTACCAGTATCCTGAAGCTTCTAATTCTAATGGTAAAACTCTAGCAGAACTGGGGGTGGATACGACCCCACCCGTAGCAACCGAGAGACCTCAGAGAGTTGTTAAGCAGAAAGAAAAGGAACCTCAACCCAAAGAAGTTCAAATTCCGAAGCAGTCTCGTTTCAGTAAACCAATTGGACGAGACAAACCGGAAAGTTCAAATGCCCCATACCGCTTCGATGTCATGACTCAGTTAGCCAATATCCCAGCAAGGATCACGCTGTACGAGTTATTGCGCCTCTCGAAGGAAACCAGGATAGCTTTACAAGAAGCCTTGGCTGATTCTGAGGTATTCCTCACTCAGATTAAACCAATGCCTGAAGAGCCAGAGTCGTCAGTGCAGCATTGTAATCTGGCAGCCACTAAATTCCCTTGCATCGCTTTCACAAAGGAAGATATGCAAGTCAGGAACTCAAAGCATGATAGACCGCTATACTTTACTGGATATATCGGTTCGAGCATGGTCAACCGGATTCAAGTCGATCCGGGTTCCGCTGTTAGCATCATGCCACTCCGGTTGATGTACCACCTCGGGATTCCCGCCAGCAAGTTAGCCTCAACGGGAACTGTCATTTATGGATTTAACACTAGCGGATCAAGACCGTTAGGAAAAATCCGGGTGAAGTGTCAACTCGGAGATTTGAAGTCTGAGGTCACATGCTATGTGATTGATGCAGAAACTTCCTATAATTTACTGTTGGGTCGTCCATGGATCCACGGTAATCTTATAGTTCCCTCCACCCTCCATCAGTGTTTGAAATATGTCGACGCTAATGAGGAGGTTAAGACGGTGGTCGCGGATAAGCAACCATTCAAGGGGTTAGAAAACTATTTTACTGACTCCCTTCTATATGGTGCTGAGTCCGAAACTGAACCATCGGCCCATGGTACGGACAGCGGAGATGAAGCTGATACCGAAGCCGGGCTCGATTATAGTGAAGGTCTTGTATTAAATGACATTGAACCTCTTGTAATCGATCTTGACGGTGATGAATCGTCGGACGAAAGTTGTAACTGGCAACTTGCCGATGAAATAATAAAAAATGATTTAGAGTATTCGCCTTGTCTTAATGACGTAATGCAGGAATTGTATGATAATCCTAATCTACACATGCCAATTCGTTCGTCCTGCACGGCGACGAAATATCTGCAAAATTCAGCTGGGACAACGGTGATCCTACCTGCAAAGACAGGGGGTAAGAAGGAAATAATCTTTGGGAAAGGAAATCCATCCCCAACTCCTAATCTTTTCTTGGATAGCAATTCAGATGATGAAAAGCCTGGATGGCATTTCTCTCGGTATAGTTGGCAAGCTAATGATTACATGGAGAGACAAGGCTATGATCTTTCGCTTGGTGAGGGTCTTCATTTTGGTCAAGGAGTTAGGGTTCCACCCCGTTCTACTTATGTACCAAAAGGAAAACCGGATAATTATTATAGTCATAATAGAGGTCTAGGTTATAATTCGTCATCTGATGACGAAGATTGCCAACAGATCATTAGCCAATTGATAAATGGAAGCGGGCATTCATCCGACACTTCAATGTGGGACTCTGACACAAGCATCGGAGAGAGATTCAAAGCCCTAATGTCGAACATGGCGACAGTCGATCCTTCTACAACTGAAGAGGACGATCAATTACCTATTTGGGAAGACCCATGGACACATTACATGAATATCCAATATGGCGACCGATTTGAACAAAGAGAACCTCCTACTGAGGATAAAGTGGTCCAAATTAATATGGGTGACGAAACTAATCCGAAACCTATATTTATCAGTGGTGACCTTCCACCAGACGAGAAAGAAGAGTTAATCGCCCTCATTAGAGAGTATATCGACGTCTTTGCTTGGAATTACGAAGATATGCCGGGACTCGATCCGAACGTAGCAATGCACGCCCTCAACATAAAGTCGGATGTCAAACCTGTCAAACAACAACAAAGACGGTTTCGTCCGCAAATTATGGAAGCGATAGAAGCTGAAGTCAAGAAGTTGATCGACTCAGGTTTTATCAGAGAAGAACAACATCCTGAATGGCTAGCTAACATTGTTCCAGTTCTTAAAAAGACCGGAAAGATCAGAATCTGTATTGATTTCAGAGATCTGAATGCCGCCTGTCCTAAAGATGACTTCCCACTACCAATTACGGACGTCATTATTGACAATACTTGCGGATTCGAGAGAATGTCATTTATGGATGGTTTCTCGGGATATAATCAAATCAAGATGCACCCAGACGATGAAA
Organism: Asparagus kiusianus; assembly: GCA_022839385.1. NCBI lineage: Eukaryota > Viridiplantae > Streptophyta > Magnoliopsida > Asparagales > Asparagaceae > Asparagus > Asparagus kiusianus. Next base: position 10,527 of record BQKN01066968.1, on the reverse strand, counting down.
AGCATACAGCATTCAGAACACCCATGGGGGTCTTTTGCTATACGGTTATGCCTTTTGGTTTAAAAAATGCTGGCGTCACGTACCAACGAGCCATGACGCAAATCTTTCAAGAACATCTGCGGAAGACCGTTGAATGCTATGTTGATGATTTGGTCGTTAAGAGTCGTGATAAAAAAGACCACATTAATGATCTGAAGACGATGTTTGATCTGATGAGAACTCATCAGCTAAAGATGAACCCGACTAAATCCTTCCTAGGAATGTCAAGCGGTAAATTTCTCGGATTCGTCGTCACCACAAAAGGTATTCATATTGATCCTGATAAAGTGAAGGCGATAAATGAGCTGCAACCCCCGAGAAATCTTAAAGAACTCAGAGGATTACAGGGTCGATTGGCATATATCCGTCGGTTTATATCAAATCTGTCCGGAAAATGTCAACCATTCTCTAAACTCGCAAAGAAAGGCGTGTCGTTCATTTGGGATGAAGCATGTCAGAAGGCGTTCGAAGATATTAAAACATATCTAGCGAACCCACCTATTCTCGTTGCACCGAAATCGGGCAGACCGTTTTTGATTTATGTCAAAGCGACGAACCATTCGTTAAGTGCATTACTTGCCCAAGACGACGATAACGGTCACGAGCAAGCAGTATATTACTTGAGTCGCACATTGGTAGGAGCTGAATCTCGCTACCCAATGATCGAGAAGGAATGCCTTGCATTGGTATTTGCCGTCCAGAAAATGCGACACTATTTAGTGGGGCAGACGATTTATGTCATCTCCAACATAAATCCGGTCCGCGTATTCATGACCCAGCCGGCTTCTATGAATTGGCGTTTAGCCAGATGGGCTCTACTTTTATCGCAATATGACTTGTACTTTAAGCAACAAAAATCGGTTAAAGGACGAGCTATTTGCGATCTTCTGGCGGAAAATCCTACAAAAGATATAGTCGAATTGTATGACGATCTGCCAGATGAAACTCACGAAGTTAATACTACCTCACATCAACAAGTGTGGCAGTTATACTTCGATGGGGCTTCTCGCGCAACCAATGTGGCAAGCGCACCCGGATGTTCTAAAATCTCCTCAGGAGTGGGGGTCGTTTTAGTTTCCCCGGAAAAGCATGTCTTGCCCAGAGCATACTCGTTGACCGGACCATGTTCTAATAATGTGGCCGAGTACAATGCGTTAATAATTGGACTCAATTTTGCCAAAGAGCTGGGGGTCGAATACCTCGAAGCTTTTGGAGATTCTCAACTGGTAGTTAATCAAGTACGAGGAGAGTATGAAGTCAGAAGTCCAGACCTGATCCCATACCATCAGGTTGCCATTGAGATAGCAAACTCGTTTGAAGGATTTTTCATCGAGTACGTTCCACGTCTCCAAAACGCGTATGCAGACGCATTGGCGGCATTGTCAGTATCATTGGCTCAACCTCCCGAAACAGAGCAATTGATTACAGTGAGGACTCACCAGCTTATCGTTCCAATTTACGACTTGGATGTTAAAGAAGCATGTTCCACAGCAGTTGAACCCGAAGTTCGAGACTGGCGTTTTCCCATTATCGACTACGTCCTACATGGTATACTACCTGAAGATGTAAGAGAAAAGGAATCAATTCGGCGAAGAGCGCCGAGATTTTACTACAACGCCACGACGCAAATGTTATATCGACGAGCATACGATGGTCTTTTACTCCGTTGCTTATCCGGTAAAGAAGCGGAACACGCGCTTAAAGAGGCACATAACGGGATATGCGGTGCACATCAACCCGGTCCTAAGCTCTGTGATCGACTTAGAAGAATCGGGTATTATTGGCCAACTATGGTGAAAGACGCAGTCGATTATGCACGGCGATGTGAAGTGTGTCAGTTACATGCGAACTATATGCACCAACCCCCCGAGTATTTACACCCATCGGCAACATCATGGCCATTCGAAACTTGGGGAATGGATATCGTAGGTCCTATCTTCCCACCATCGGTTAAAGGGGACCGCTTCATTTTGGCAATCACCGATTACTTCTCGAAATGGGCAGAAGCAGTTCCACTTAGAGAAATAAAGACGAGTGATGTTATCAAGTTTATCAAACACCATATTATATATCGGTTCGGTGTTCCAAGACGAATAGTACATGATAATGGTCCTCAATTCGTCAGTAACGCATTCATCAAGTTTTGCGGCAAATTCGGGATTAAGGATGTTTCATCAACCGCTTATAATCCCACAGCTAACGGATTGGCCGAAGCTTTTAACAAGACCATCATCAAAATCTTGGCCAAGTTGGTGAAAACCAATAAACGAGATTGGGACGACAAACTTGGCGAAGCTTTATGGGCTTATCGCACAACTGTCCGTACACCTACCGGATCAACTCCATATGCCTTAACATATGGATGTGAAGCTGTTCTTCCATTGGAAATACAGATTTCTTCTCTCCGTATCGCCCTTGCAACGGGAATGACGATGGAAGAACATCATCAGAAACGTCTTGAGGAGTTAGAGATGTTAGATGAGAAGCGCTTGGAAGCTCAACAACAGATCGAGTTTTATCAGGCCAGAATTTCTCGGAATTTTGATAAAAGGGTCCGACGACGAAGTTTCAAAGAAGGAGATCTAGTTCTTGCTGTGCGAAGACCTATGATTCTTACTTCTAAGAAGAAAGGAAAATTTGAACCCAAATGGGAAGGACCGTTTGTAATAGAAACAGTCTATTCAAACGGTGCATATCGCTTGGTTACTCAGGATGGCAACAAATTAATGATGCCAATAAATGGGAAGTTCCTAAAAAAGTATTACCCATAATACTTTCAGGATAACCTATGTAAAACAGAAAGTTCCTAGAGAGTCCTGTACAGGATATTTCAGGATAATCTGTTACCAGTTGATTACCATGAATGGAAAATGATCATGTGACTAATGCATTCTTATTACTCTTGTTGAGACGAGATTAATAACATTTAATCTTTCCTCACAAAACCCATTAACGCAATCATGAAAAAGAAAATTCGATGATCCGTAATTCCGTATCATGAAACCTCCACCGATCAGATCAACCAAAAAATCGTCGGTCTGTATCAGTTGACATGTCACTTCATGTCAAATTCTTATGTCTGAAACCACAATTTCCCACTAAGTAGTTTGTACAAATCAACAAACTCATCGTTATTGGTACCCTACTCCTTTTTCTCTTTTGGTCAAACCTTCTTATAATTAGGACCAAAGCCAAAATCCCCTCTCGATTCGTTCCATGAACGAGAGGTCCACAAGTCGAGTGATTAAACCTTTAAACAGTTAGGATCATTTCGAAACCCCCACTTGGTCAAACCTTCCTACAGTTAGGACCAAAGCCAAAATCCCCTCTCGATTCATTCCATGAACGAGAGGCCCACAAACTGAATAATCAAACCTTATGACAGTTAGGGTTATTCAAACCAATTCGGGTTCTTTAAGTGGAGATCCCACTTTGAGTTTCCTTTGCACCAGGAGATAGAATATAAAATTCTTCCTCTCCGATTCTGGGTTTATCTCTACCAACAAACAAGAGACCAGGAGATAGAATATAAAATTCTTCCTCTCCGATTTTGGGTTTATCTCTACCAACAAACAAGAGACCAGGAGTTGGGATATGAAATTATCCCCCTCCATTTCTGGGTTTATCTCTACCAACAAACAAGAGACAGGGAAATGGAATATGAAATTATTCCTTTCTAATTTTGGGTTTTTCTCTACCAACAAACAAGAGACTCTGAACTAGAATATCCAAGTTCTTTCTTCACAAGCTTAGATTCGTTTTCATGCAAAGAGAACGTAATCCATCCACATTTTAAAATCCATGTCACATACACATGGGGGATGTTATCTCTATCCCTTATTAGAGATAGGCCTACATCTAACACATGTAGCCTACACATTCAATGTTGTAGTTTAAAGTCTAAAAGAGTTTAAGTCTTTTAGCCCAACGTTATATGTGAAACGGACTTAGATAATTCACATACTAGCCCGATTCAAACGGTGTCGGTAAAGGCATATCAAATCCGTTGATGGCTGAGGATTTGCCAAAAATCCTATAAGTATTGTGGTTATTTGTTCTAAACAAGAATGAGTAATCATAATGAAATCTTAATAAGCAAAATGATTCAATATATATTGACCAAAAGTGTTCAAAGGAAGCTACAAAGATATATGATCTCCAATTACAAAAGTTTATATTGGCTAATTTGATTTTCAAGTTTTGACAGCTCTAATGCATAAGCCTGTTCAAGCTCAGCCGCCAATTTGATTTTAAAGGCTTCTTCGTCAACATTAAGAAGCGCGGCGACTTCTTGTTCCTTTTCAGCAAGTATTTTATCTTGAAGATTCAGCTGTTGTAACAGTTTTTCTTCAACCTGAATTTCCTGCGTCAACTCAGACTCCAAGACCTCATGAGCGTCTTTGGCCATTGCAAGTTCTTCCTCTAAGCGAGCTATTTCCGCTCGACTCGATTCTAAATCCCGGCGTAGATTAACCTTGGCTTGTGTTCTTTTGCTAACGCTCACCTTAAGTTGATCACTTTGGGCTCTTAACTTTTGGAGTTCAGAGTTGGCCATTTTCTGGGAGTCACGCCAAGCTTGCAACCTGGATTCCATGTGAGAAACGATATAGGAGGGTAGGCCTTTAGCGCGAAGAGCTTGTAGAAATTCAATATGTCGCTTCAAATCAACCAAATAAGCGTTGATCGAATCGGCTAATTCATTATACCCTTCTTCTCTGAATCCTGATATGAAACGCTCAAGAGATTTTCTGTAACTCTCAAAGTACGATCCTTTGAAGAGGATACGATCGACCATAGAGTTCAAAAAAGGGATGAAGCCTTGGAGATTGGAACAGAGGACAGCCTTGCACGGATCATCGTCGGCCAATAACGTTTGTATTTGATTTGATAATGATGAAGGAACTGCGATGAAGGCAAATAAATCAGTACAGAACATATGTATGTATACAAGACCACAGGATGAAGCTTACCAAGTTCAACGGAAAAGCCTTCAATACGACTTGGTTCACCCAAGAATGGTAGTCCGGATTCCTGAACAACCAAGGTTGATTCAAGAACGATAGCTGTTGATGCACCCGCTATATCAGATGGTTTTTCAACTAAAGCCTCAGAAAACGGCGGGTCCAAGCTAAGAGGTTCCTTAGGAGGGGATTCTACAAATAAAAGGATTACGATGATTATAATGGAAAGATAATCCGAAATTTGAAACTAGTTATGGAAAAAAACTTACCAGCTCTAGGTACAACATCAGCCGACGTACCAACTTCTTCAGTTGGTCTTGCTTTTGTTGCGACTGGACTAATCTGGGGAGTGACGGTGACCTCTATCATCATAGGGTCCATAGGAGTACGAGGTTGAGATTCAAGAACTGATGATTGCAAATCAACCTCAGTTCCTGCCCATGGCACGAGCTCACGATCCCCTGGCTGATCAGTCGCTCCAGTGACTGTAGTTGTATCAGTTTCGACGGCTGGTCCTATAATTCAAACATTTATGCGATTAATCAAGTCAGAAAATGTAAAATAAAGAGCTTACAGAACAGAAATCTTACTCTCAGAAGGACCTGCTTCTGTTAAATTAGCGCCAACCGTTGATTCTGTAGCCGCACCAGCGTCTTTCCCGAACAACAAATCGGAAATTTCTTGATGATCGTCCTCTGAAATATCGATATGATAATCGAAATCAGTGAAGTCGTCAATTTTAGGAGTATGGGCGATTCCCCCTTCTGTTGGCTCGCTCGTTACGACATCTACGGGATACATTGAGTTGTGAATAACATATGAATACAGATGAACTTGCTCAAGATGCAGATTAATTTTACCTTTGTTCGTTGGGATAAGTTCAGGAGCCTCGCTACTTGCGCCAACTTCTTTTAGTTTAGCTAAAAGAATAGAAAGCGCACGAGTCATTAAAGGAGGCACACGGCACGACTCATTCATTCCTCGGATTTCTCTTCCGAGAGGAGAAAGATCAGTACCTGTGTCCGTAGCTGATGGATCCATGTCAGGAGGTGGTGGAATACCAGCTGGCCCTTCTCTCAGAGCATCCTCCATTTGCTGGACAAAACTGGTCTCCTCGGTCTCCATACCTCCGGGAGAAGCAGCATCAACTCGCAGTTCTCCTTCTTCTCGACTCCCTACAGAAATTGAACATGAAATAAGCTTGAACATAAAAATTGTAGGGACGATAAAAACAAATAGTTACCTTGCTCATCTGAAGAAGCACTGTGAGCAGACGTCTCCTCTACAGCCGGAAGACGAACACGGGGTTTGGAGGCGGATTTCTTCTGCCTTTTTGATGGACGCCCTTTATCCTTAACTTCAGACCCTTCATGACGATGTTTAGTACGTAATTCAGCTTTGGGAGAGGCTTGAGTTTGAGTTTGAGCAGAAGGTCGGGATCTTGGTCGACGAGCAAGAGGCACTTCATCTTCTTCATCCTCTTCATCCCCGCTGAGGACTTCCACTGTCATCTTATTTGGATAAGTCATAATGACTCTTTCTTTCCTTTTTCTCGGAGCATCCGTTGGTTGAGCAGACGCAGCAGATGGACGCACAAGTCCCCTCTCAAAGAAAGAATCGGGAAGACCAGCTCTTTCATCAGAACTTGAGCTAGTCTCACCCGCCTCTTCAGAAGTCTCCGTCTCCTCAGAGTCGAATTCTTCTTCACTACCGGCCGAGTGAGCCGGTTCTTTTCCCTTCTTCGACGATTCGGCAGCCTCTTTCTTTTGAGGTAAAGGCATGCTGTCACGCGTCATTCTGCTTGAACGCCGTGGAGCTGTCTCTTCTGGCTCAGGCATGCTTCGGTATTGGGTGACAATATTAGCAGCAAGCAACCATTTACAAAATAAAAATGTCATCCGTAGAGGTGGTATTTCCAAGGGGAGATCGAACTCGGCGTTTGTACAACCGGCGATACTCCAGAACCAAGCTCTCGCTCCGTCGATAAGTCCTCCACGGAAGCTTAAGTGACGATTCGGGTTGCCGACATATATTTGGTCATAGCCGAATTGACGAGCAAATCGGCATGGAAGATAGGGTTCAATTAGACAAGTATCTCTCACCCTGAACAATAGGTAACCGGGTCGAATATTCATCAACCATCTGAAGCACCCAATATCCAAGACGGTGCGATTCTGCCTTGGATCCTCAGCATCCAATAAAGTGGCGTTGTAGGTACCAGAGAACTGAGGGAAACAAGGATAGAATTCCCAACACTTGTGAATTCTGAACTGAATCGTTATATCCGGCTCTCTATGTTTAATCCATTTGCAAGCTTCAAGGTTCTGCAACAGAGGAATGTTGGGATTTACCTCCGCCGGAGCTTCCATTAAGTCCGGTCGGTGAAGCACTAACCAGGCCATTAAGTATGTATATGGCAATTCCAGCTTTGGAACTGATAAATTGGCGGAAGGTTTCTTCTTCTCCTGAGTAAATGCAGTGATTAACTGTCGTAATCCACTGTGAATGGCAGCCATCATAGCAGGAAGCAAGGATAATTTGCGACCTGTAGCTAACTGGACGGCTGGATACAATACTTCCATTGGCATTATATCAGAGGATTGGTGGGGAACTACGCATCTCTTCAGCCACAATGCCAGGAAACCAGCCAGCAGAGCGGTAGAGCTGATTGGAACACCAGCTTGCCACAAATAAGAGCGAAATCTTGTCCCATGCGGAAACCCATCTTCTGAGTGAGAGGTATAAGTCTGGGCCTTCGTTTTCTCTAACAGCCGGTTGATTTCATCTTGACTCATTGGAGACAATCCGCATACATCCTTCGAACGATCTTCTAGATTCTTGAATAGATAATCAGCGAACTGTTTTAAGCTGACTTGAGGAGACTTCCTCCTTGCTTTGGTGTCCATCTCAGCCGTAGCTATGTGGTAGTGGCAAGTCAACTCCCATAAAACGTCATGAGTCACAACTGACCGATCCTTTATCTTATTCAGCTGATTGGTAGTTGGGAAGAACTCTTGATATGGAACATCACCCAACGGCAAGCCAGAAACCTGCATCATCTCATGCAGTGGTAGTCCGAGCTCCCCATTCTTGGTAAAGAAGGTGTTAGTATCCGGGTTGTAGATCTCGAACAGACAGAGGAAATGACCTACACTAATCTGCAGACCACTCATGGTAGCACGGATCGGAACCGCCAACCCCAATTCTGCTAATTCTCGCTCCCAACGTTTCAAAACGTAGCGAGTCATTCTGGTCCACCACCATTTCTCTCCAAAGTAATAGACCCACCCATAACATCTGAAACTCTCTTTGGGTAATACTTTCCCCGCTGCCGCTAACCGGTTCTTCACTATGTTTGCTCGTGATGTTGTTTCATTGTGGGGTATATTATCTAGTCCTAAGACACCTGGATGAAGCCCTCTTATAGAAGTTCTCTCACTTGAACCTGGAGTGGCTTCCTTTCCAATGAAACCACAGTGAACGCTCTCATGATTTTCAGTTAATCTCCAGAACATTTCGCGGTTAACCGATAAATTTCTGAACTTTAGTAGCGAATGGTCTCGAGGGATCGGCGGCAAATATAAGAAGGATGATCCACTTTGATGTAACCATTGTGCGGGCTTGCAGAATGCGACCCCCGGATCCTTTATGGCGTCACCAAACAAGAAATCCGGCTTTCTTATATATTTGTTATCATCTCGTTCTGAAATCAGAGGGGTGTCAGTAATTATCCGTCGCAGAATACGGCAACTACCTCGCTGAATCAGTTCTCTAGCTCCTTCACTATAATCCGGTTTAAATTGAGGAGCGGACTCTATTAAGGGTAATCCCTCGTAAAGAGAATGAATAATACCACTCCGACCAGTAACCGCATCAGCAGGAATGGCAGTAGAAGGAAATTGGACTGATAAAGAAAACATATACGTAAATGGTGTGAGCATACTCCTAAAATTATGGAAAAAGCGGTACATCTTATTCTATAAGATATAATCGCTATTTCATAACAGGCGTGACGATTTATCATCTCCCACATGTATAAAGGAGATATGCATCGCTATACACGGACATTATAACGGCATATCAAAACCTTTTAACACATGTGGGTTGATATAAAATCGCCCCTGTATGTTCTGAAGTGTGTTTTGTCCAAGCAAAACGAACACTTTTAAGCGTCGATCCCCTCAAAGGAGGATGCCGGCTCTTCTCGAAGGTATCTCAAAGGATACAAACGAGGATCTGCATACAAACACAGGCATATATATATAAAATTGATGAAATACAATATCAAAATTTGTGAAAAGGTGAAAGAAACCTACCCCCATGCGAGGCGGCAGCAGGGGCAGCCTCCTCAGAGGACTGAGCAGTCGAACGGCTTCGGGAACCCTTGGATTTGCGTGGCGACATACCGAATGTATGATCTACAGTGAAACCCGAAAGGAAAATTAGGGTTTTGGGTATGTGATCAACAAGAAATTAAGCCAACACAATCGAAACAACACAGACATGGTCGCAATTCAATAAAATCAGAATTTGAAAGAAAAGGAGGCGAACAAACCTTTGAAATCCGAAGCAAATCTCCCCAAATCGAAGCCCCACACAAATCAGAAACGAAGAGAAGAAGAAGAGGTGAAGAACTGGTCGAAAATCGTCGGAAAATCGCTCGAAAATCGCCTCAGAAATCGCCAGAAATCGCGCCTAAAATCGCCC